>OZ022418.1:6405613-6413113 GCA_963989365.1 Rhimphoctona megacephalus | reverse complement strand
ACAAACACCAAACCTTAAACCGAATCAGAAACATGCTCGACTGATGCACCCTGTAGCGTTTACAATTATGAAATGCCAACCAACAGTGATAATGATGTGAGTATGAAAAATATTACAATTATCAATAGTATATTATGCCACTAGGCAGGGAAAGTAGACTATTTCAAACCGCGGGCAAAATTGTAACACGAGCCGGAGGCAAGGGTGGCAAGCCCACGGTTTGATATAGTATTTTTTCACTCCCGTGTAGCGTATACTATTTTTCACCACAGCTTCGCGGAAAATTCGACTTCCTCAAAACGGACAGTTGGACTTTCCGCGGAGATATGGCGAAAAATATTTTTTATATCAATTGCATAGGAGTCGAAAAATTTATCTGCTTCCGTTGCAAAAACGCATTAATTTCAATTGTTAATAACATAGGAAAGTAATGAAGATCGTGGCGACCATGCAGCGAAGAAAATGGTATTAAAGATAAGAAGTACAGAGGTGTATCCCTCAACTTCCTACAGTCATTTCACTGAACTAATCGACAATCTAATAACGGTACGGGGCGTAGCGGAACAACCGGAAAGTTCCTGTTGTAAATAATTGATAATATTTCTGTTTTGGGCGATCCCGTGACCTCCCGAATATTAACAAGACCATCCCGTTTCTTTGTACCCGATTCCCGCATTTCGGTAAATGACACTATAGTGTTATTGAAAATATTTTCACAGTAAAAAATTGCTATGAAAAACCCATAGAAAAAACCACCCAAACAACAAATCATACATGCATGAGGAGACCGATTCGAATTGTTAGTAATTGCTGAATTATGAATAAGCTGAATAATACTTGATAGCAGGAAGAGACTCCAGTCCGAAAAGTCGGTTCTCAAGGCAGGAATTTGAAACTTACCGACACGCCCAAGAGCGGACCTGAAGCGCGTGAGAAAAGAATTGGAGGAAGATCATTGGAAATTACACCGCGGGGATCTGGATTTGTAATACAAATAAGGATTAAACCAGGAGAGGGCCATGATAATAACCGTGAAAATAATAAAATTCTTAGATAAATGAAGATAATAGGGCGAAGAAACGAACTTCATCCAATGAGAGTGCTGATACATACATTCCTGAGCCATCGCAAAAAAAACCACTTCTCCAATGTCACAACAAAGTGTTGATCGGTTGAAAAGTTTTAAAAATTCAGCCGATGAAACCGAGAAAGTAAAAAATAGATTGACAAAACCGGTAAATTAATGGTTTAAACAGATATAGGGAGCGGATACTCATGAATTGTCGTAATAACGTAAAAAACGAATATTAATAACAGGTAGGCAATGAGAAAGATACGCTAGATGGAAAAAAAAGGAAACGTTCGGGCCCTTATACGTTCGCTGTGCAGGAAAACAAAATGCCATCGAAGTCATATAAAAATATTAAGGGGTCGTTGCAACAGAACCATCAGGAGCTGAAAAATGTAAAGCTCGAGAATAACAAGAGGTCCGTTTTGAGCAACAAGGTAGGAAACTTTTTTCAACAAAAGGCAGTTATACACGAGAGGGTTACAGCAAAACATCGCGATTGTGCTGGAAATAAAATATGTGTAGCAATTAACTTTGGACGAGAATAAACAGCGATACCGATGTGAGAAAATTGCTACATATATGTCAATTTAAAAATAAACGTGATAAGAGAAATCATATAACGATTTTTTCTAGCCAACTACCGACAATACATCGGCATGCAATGGGGGACGAACCAACGGAATAACAAATGTCAACGTTTTTGATAATCGGCCATCGTGCAGCAAAACAAATCAAGAAAGGCAGACAAACATTGATTTGACCAAGAAAAATAAGGTTGTCCGGGAAGGAAAAAACAGAGTTGAGACTAAAGGCTTGTATAGGACTGTAAAAGAGAAAAAAAAGGAGAAGGTAACGAGAATACTACAACGACAGGAAACATTCCAATATACGATTAATTAGAAAATGATTTTTCATTTTTTATTTTATCAACAGGTGGCGGAACTAAGTAAACTGCTCTCAAGATGCGTTGTATTGGTGAAAGAAATGAATGAAATGGATGACAAGATCGATGATGCACAAGACGAGTTCCATATATTGGATGAAATAACAATAGGAAGAACGGAAATAATTCCTGGTTGGGAAATAGACGAGGAAGTGGTCGTAAAAGCAGCTACATGTCGAAGCATGAACCAAAGATTAAACCTACTAATAACGGTCCTGTGGACCAAGAAACAGAGAAATAAATTAATTTAAAAAAAAACATCGGCTCGAAGGAACCGTGGGAAATGAGAAATTAAAGTCTCGGAAATTGAAAAGTTGATGCGTAAGTAAAAAAATTAATATCACGCTCAATCTCGAGACCGATGAAAATAGCTCCTACCGATGAATGCTTGAAGTACAATGATATCTTTTATGAAATCTCAAAATGTGAAACAAACAGGAGGATGCATTGCATTGCAAGGCATCAAAAAGTTACCGGTAGATGGTTTCGATCAGCATGAAAAAGTGAGGTCAGCGATTGGAGCTAAACTGAAGCATGACCGTTATTATGAGACTCACGGTAAAAATGTTGAGAGGCCAACGAGAAATGAAAGGAAAACTACCCAACGCGAAAATCTGAGAAAAGACGATGGTGGGGATCGCGGCGGTAACGACACCGACGACGGCGACGACGAAGGCGACGGCAACGACAGTGAGGACGTCGACGGGGACGACGACGGCGGCAATGACAGCGACGAAGGCGGCAATGACAGTGACGATGACATGAATAACAATAATTAAGTTAATTTTCATAATAAACCCAGTGGGCATCGTTGCATCGTACGAGAGATTGCAACATTAAAAACTTCAAATAGGGGATCTAAAAATGGTACGATATTGATCTTGGTATACCGGTAGGTTGGTACACAAACATTTTTAATGTCATGAACCAAGGAAAATGTTATGTTTGAAGATTCAAATATCATTGTCAAGTACATAAGTATAATGTAGTGTAATTTAAGAAGTAAAAAAATAACTTTAGATAATGGATCTGAAAAAAGTACAATATAAAAAATTAAGCACATATCGTGATATAGCAGTAAGTTGGTATAGAAACATTCTAATGTCATAAACCAAAAAAATATTATTTTTAAAGGTTCAAACATGGTTATCAAGTACATGAGTATATCCTAGTGTAATTTAAGAAGTAAAAAAAAAACTTTAAATAATGGATCTGAAAAAAGTCTAATATAAAAAATTAAGCGCATATCGTGATATACCGGTAGGTTGGTATACAAACATTCTAATGTCATAAACCAAAAAAAAATGTTATATTTAAAGATGCAAAGATGGTTGTCTAGTACATCAGTACATCGTAGTGCAAGTTGAGAAACCAAAAAAATGTACGTAATTCTTAATAATAAAAAAACAGCACTCAGCCAAGACGCTTATTTATTATTTTTAAAGATTCAAACATGGTTGTCAAGTACATGAGTACATCCTAGTGTAATTTAAGAAGTAAAAAAATAACTTTAAATAATGAATCTGAAAAAAGTCTAATATAAAAAATTAAGCGCATATCGTGATATACCGGTAAGTTGGTATACAAACATTCTAATATCATAAACCAAAAAAAAATGTTATGTTTAAAGATTCAAACATGGTTGTCAAGTACATCAGTACATCATAGTGTAAGTTGAGAAACCAAAAAAATGCACGTAATTCTTAATAATAAAAAAACGGCACTCAGCCAAGACGCTTACACGAAACGAGAATATGTTTAAGTTTCTTCCATAATATCGTTAAGGAGGTCGTTATAGAACTGAGCCGGGTGGGAACATTACCAACGAATTTTCTCAGACGAAAACGATACATGCGATATGAAGAAATATATGTAGTTTAAATGAAGATGGCGGACCCGTAAATGGATTATATGCATTGATTTCAAAAACATGAACGAATTAACTACGACATTGGAGGAATGTAACGTAAACGTTGGTGCAGCAAATAACTTTACTACTATCGTAGCGGTAATTACGAAACTAGGATAGGTTCGAGGTAGAAAACTGGAAAGCAATAAGGACTAATGAATTGAGAAAGATATACGACCGTCAATGAATAAAATGAATGTGGAACGCTGGGGGATAATGACGACGAAAACGTTATGCTATACAGCAACTGTCGAATATAAACGATTAAATGTTATGTTCTAGCATTATTCATAAAACTTAATGTTGTTTAATATAAAATACACACTTCTATATCGAGCATACTGCCAGAATGACGCGTAGCATCGTGAACAGCCATGCATGCGACTGTTAATTATATCCGGATAATATGTAATACATAAACTATTTTTCGAAATTTTGAGTCCTGGCATGTAATCGAAGGAAAAATATTAAAATACATAATCGCCTTCCGCGCAACCCTCGAAAACTGTTTTTTTTTCCGATGCACTGCCGAGGCTCATAACTTCCAAAAATATAAGTCATTTTGATAGCTTGTTGAAAATGTATTGAAACGATTTGAATTTCTTTCCGTTCTTTTCTCGCTCCGGATAGGAGGGATTTCGTGTTCTGGACTCTATTATTTTTCACTGAGAGATAAAGGAATCATATGTGATTTTATTTTATTTATTTATTTATTTATTTCTTTATTTATTTATAATTTTTTTTTTTTTTTTTTTTTTTTTTTTTTGAAGCCTCAGAGGTCCTCTCATGGGTTATAAAAACCGGGACAGTTTCATCATCGGCTTGTCGAATGAAGTAAGGAACATATTTATTGAAAAAAGAAAACAGATATACAAATTGATTTTTTTTTTCTAATTGTATATTGGGACTTCGCCGGTCCGCTGCGGCCAAAAACACACGTTGCGGAGGGCAGCAGTGTGCTTCAAAGAATTGATTTTATTTATTTATTTTTTTTTTTTTTTTTTTTTTTTTTTTTGGATTTCGCCGATCCGTTGCGGCCAAATTTGCGTGAAGCAAAGGTAAAGCAGAGAGACACCAAATCGGTATTAGTAATTTATGCCGAGGTCTTCTCCGCGATGAGAATCCTCAAGGCCTTCTTATAGCTAGGTTATTTTGAAATATTTTTATCAATGCGCTGGTCGCTGTGCCGGTACACGATAAAATTATTTCAAATAGAATTTGACCTGTGCATGCCTTTGAGTGGAAACCTCAATCCCGAAAAGAGTGTGAGCTCTTCTCGCAGGGAAGCTCCTTACGCACCAAACGCGATGTTGGTACGGTCCAGAGGGGGCCTATAGGGAGAGGACTTCGCCTAGCGATCGTGCAATACGGTCACCGAGCACTCTAGAGGAATTAGGAGGCCTTTGGGTGCTGAGCTTCAAGCGCAATGCTGAGACTCGGCAGGCAGAGAGGAGAACTGGATAGTTCGGAGTGATAGTAGTAAAAAGTGAGATTTTGGACGATTTCGTCGGCCTTTTATACCCGCGCGAGCCTTGGTTGTCCTCAGTGGGCTTGGCTTATCCGCCCCTCCTATCTGTCTGTCTCCCACCCGCTCACTTACCAGTAAGTGGTGTATGTATCGACGCGGAGCGTCGATCATATGGGGGGGAACCAGCCTCATCTGGATCTTGGGTTATTCTGTCTCTCTCTCGCTTGCTCGCCCGCTCGCTGCGTGCGAGTGGTGATGTCGAGCGCGTATGCGTGTGTGCGTGTGTTTGGCCCGAGCAAGTGATTGTGTGTGTGTGTATTGTATGTTCCGTTACAGTATACGTTCTTTTTAATGCATCACTTTTATTAATATTGATTTAATACCATTTAATCGTTTTGGCGGCATGAGCGACAGGTAAATTTGGAATATTGCTTTAAAAAACAAAAAAACGTAAAAAAAAAATAAAATACAGATACGTTTATTGTACCGCTCCTCAAGCGTCCCGAGAGCACAGTCAATAAATAAATAACGGCTCTATGCTCTTGGGACTATCTTACCAGTGACCCAAACCCTACTTTGTGTTTATCCAAATTTTTTTCCCTGCTTGAAATAAATTCGCCATTTTATGGAGTAGCCCTTAAAATGGCAAGCATCAGGTTTATCGTCAGAACGATCAACTGGCCGAGAGGCCACTAAGGTTTCCAACCACAGCGATATGGTCGGAACGACCAGCTGACCGAACGGTCGCAAAGGTATCTGACCAGAGCAAACTGGTCGGAATGACCTGCCGGCCACCCAGCAAGCGGGTCGCTCCAACCACAGCGATCTGGTCGCAATGACCAGCTGACCGAGCGGCCACAAAAGTATCCGACCAGAAAGAACTGGTCGGAACGACCAGCCAGCCACCCAGACAGCGGGTCGGAACGACCAGCTGACCGAGCGGCCATGAAGGTTTCCGACCAGAGCAAACTGGTTGGAACGATCGGCTAGCCACCCAGCAAGCGGGTTGTTCCGACCGCAGCGATTTGGTCGGAATGACCAGCTGACCGAGCGGCTACAAAGATGTCCGACAAGAGCAAACTGGTCGAAACGACCAGCTAGCCACCCAGCCAGCGGGTCGTTCCAACCACAGTGATCTGGTCGGAACGACCAGTTGGCCGGGCCCAAAAGTAGTCGAAATTTGTTTTTACAACTCTGACATTCTGGTCGGAACCACTATCTGCCAGGGCCTTAACCGGGTCCCACGGGTGGTCGGAATTTTCATGTTCCGACTACCGTTTCTTCGTCGGTTCGACCAACGTGAAAACGTCACATCCGGTTTAGTCCGACCACGAATAACTGGTCAACTTTTGTACAAAAACGACCAAAAAGCTGGTCACGAAATCCGCTAGGGAATTGTGTCAGGCTAGAAAAAATGTGTGATATCCATTATAAATTTGGATCTTTGGTTGAAGAAAGATATATTTTTTTTCCCCCTTTCGATCGCGACTATTTGGAATCTCGTGGCTTAAACAGTATTGAAAATATTAATGTTTTTTCATGAACAGTTGTGAGGTTATAAATATCGTGGTTAGGTCGAGGGGCTGCTCACTTAGGAAATCTTTGAACCATTTTATCAAAAATCAGATAGGCAATCGCTAGAAGTCGCTGGAAATCGCGCGAGTCACATGATTCCTGTTTTTCTTATCATTTCTCAAAGTATATAGGAAATCGTGGGAAATCGCAAAGAAAGCACAGGATTTCGGGAATCACTAGGAATCGCTAATACCCTCTTCAAGCGAACAAGCCTTTATCCAACGTTTATGTGTAACTATATGCTGATTATGTAAAACTAAAAACGCGTTCCAACATGCATTTGCTCGTTCCGAACGTGTCTCAGAGGTTCACTCGTAACGGACCAGTTGATGTTTGCTCGTGACAGATCTCTCTTGGTACAATAATCATCTCTTTGTGCACCCTGCTTAGAAAATCCTATTGAAACCCATAGAAAAAAATGAATCTGAATCAACGGTGTTATTTGTCCAGGAAATAACCTATTCAAATGCCCCTTTCCGATAGACTTTTTCAATGGGAGAGAACTCTATTCAACTGTTCCAATCCCATAGACT
>OZ022418.1:6363897-6405413 GCA_963989365.1 Rhimphoctona megacephalus | reverse complement strand
TACCCGTTGGTGGATCGTTTTGAGAGATCTCCAATGTATGCATCGCTACGGGGTAAGTTCAACTCTAACATACAATTATCCCTTGACATTATTATTTATAAATTACGACGTAGCGTTATTTTTCTTTTTGATTTCATGAAGGTCCTGCAGGATTTGAGCCATTAACATCAGAAAAACACATATTGTGCTACTTGTGGTTTGTTGGACACGAAACTGCATCTTACAGAGACGTAGCAGATAGATTTGGTGTTACTCTGAGCACTTTGTACAAAGTAATATCAAGAGTGACACAATTTTTAGTATTAATTGCACCCGATATCATTAGATTTCCAACTCTTGAAGAGAAAGAAATAACCAAGCAATATTATAAGGAAAAAAAACGGTTCCCTGGAATAATAGATGAGGCCGATCAAAGTTCATAATCAGACATTTTATCCACAATGTGCACTGTAAACTAACTAATGAATTCCATTTTTTTATTTTTAAGGTTCTATTGATGGGACACACGTGAGAATCGACAAACCGTTACACGACAAAGACTCATATATAAATCGCAAACAGTTCTTTTCTATTCACATGCAAAGTGTAGTTGATCACAGGCGGAAGTTTATTGACGTGTTTATTGGGTACCCAGGATCTGTCCACAATGCCAGAGTATTTCGGGAATCGACGTTGTACAATGACCTAGAAGATCTATGCGGAGGTACCTATTGAAAATACATATTACAGTTTAGTTTCTTTCAACAATGATGAAAAATGATTACTCGTATTCCAATAATATATTATTGTTCAAATTTTCAGATCATGGTTTTTTAATAGGGGACACTGCCTATCCATGCATAAAACGTTTAATGGTGCCTTATAGAGACAATGGTCATCTCACACGTGCTCAAATCAACTTCAATCGAAGGTTGAGCTCTTGTCGCGTCATTATCGAAAATACTTTTGGGTGCTTAAAACAACGTTTTCGCCAATTGTATCATCTCAAATTGAGGAATATTGTTCGAATAGTTCAAGTCATTCACGCCTGCTGTGTACTGCACAATTTGGCAAATGAAAATGATTTGGAACTCTTCGATGATCCAATTGCCGACGATTATTGTGATAGTGAAGCAGATTATTTCCAAGATAATGGCAACGAAGTATTAGAAGACGATCAACAAGGTCACGACCTCCGAGATGAAATATGTCGTCAGCTTTTCATGCAGTCAGAAAGTTGAACTAATCGAGAATCTCGAGAAATATCGGACTTTCGATTAATCGAAATTCAATGGAGTTTATTTTACTTTATTGTCTGTACAAAGTTGTACAGCAGCGAAACGCAAGAAATATATTTTCAATACCTATGGATGTTTGAATTCAATAAACGAAAATCACACACGTCGAGAATCTTATTTTAATCATTTCTACAAAAAATATTACAGGAAACAGCAGCATCGAAATGGATAGGAATTTCATCGAATTTTGTGATATGGCATTCTGAGTTATTTGCTCAAAACAATTTATTGAATCATTTGTACAATGAATTTGTTCGGTACATTTTTATTTACAGAGTATTAGAAATTTAGAATTTCATTTTATACGTTCAATCAAACTTAATCCATGCTTTGGATAACTGCCTCATATATACGTTATGCTATATTTGTTTCCTCAAAAATAATATGTAAAAAATTAACTGAGAAGAAAATTATTCAAATAATATTTAAAATATAAACACGGATCTTTTTGTTAAGTTTATTCAAACTTTATAACTGATGCTTTGAATAATCGTAGATCAAAGACTTTTCATCATGTCATGTATTCTCATTTTTGTTTCGATTCTTGCAAATGAACAAACTTTTCGAGCAACAAGATTTTTTTTTCACGCTGCTTATTTACAATTTCCCGCTGCTCGGTCGTCTTTTTCATGAAATCTCTTATTTCTGCTTCAAATTGTTCTCGCTTCGCCTGTTGCTCATATCTGTCCTTCATTAAATTGTCAATTGGCTTCTGGAATATTGCCATTGATTTAGCCATGTTATTCGGAGGACGAGCTTTTTTTACAGGAACAGGATTACTGTCGATACTTGCCAAATCGGTTTTATGTTCCAAACAGCTAACTGTTGCTATGTTCTGTGGTATAAGTTTCAATCTATAATAAATTTGTAAAATTGTTAGTACAACTCCGGTTAACGATGACAACATGCTTCTGCATCTCTAAGTTGAATGATTTGTGGGCAGAAACGCATGAAAATGAAATACTTACGGGTATTGTATTGAATGCGTATCGTCTGGATTTTATAGCAACAATAGGTCTTCGCGAATTTTAAGTTCCTCTTTGGAAGAAATCGCAAGCGGTATCATGCTGTGCTTGTTCCCCATGATTTCCGAAAGTTCACTGCAGAATATACATATATTAATAGAATAATTGTGATAAAATGAATACCATTCGATAAAAAGCATTCCATTAATAACGTTCATAGGGACATGATGCTCTTCCACGCCCGGTTCTTTTATTATTAGATATTGCATTCTTGTAGCTCCGCTCTAAGGATTTAATTTTATTTTCCACCTGCAGTGGAGTCACGTTATGTCCTTTTTCAACCATATCGGAAGAAATTTGTTTCCACATAAGTTTAAAAGTTTTTATTTTTCTCGCAAAATCTTTTTTATCCTTGTAAAGGGATAAAAGAAGGCGAGTGGATGAATCCGTCCATGAAAATGCATTCACTTTATCTTCATTAACGTTTTCGTATATTTCCGATAATTCCCCGGATGTAGAAATGATCGAATCAACATTTTCAGCTTCATTATTTTCATTTGAGTCCGTTAATATTATTTGAACTTGATCTGTCCCCACTTTACATGAGAATGTTGCATTCGAAGCAACATGTTCTGCCGGAATGTAGAACATTTGCTGATCTAAACAAAATAACGGTGGACATGTTAAATTGCAAATTCATTATCAGAGCATTGAATATTTTATGAAAGAGTTTAGAGGCAATTTTTTCGAAACCCTCATTCAAATTATAGCAATAGAATAAAAACGCAATATACCAAAAGGTATTCGACAAACACCGATACACAAAATTAAAGGGTCTCAAATTTTTGCATTATGTAGGTAGGTATTCTTCTTTTTTGTTTTTTTAATTAAAAAAAATGTTAAAAATCTTGGAACTCCTAGTTTTTGAAAGTTCACCCAGAAAAAATTCGATGCCGTTTATCCGAATTGATCGTAAAATGAATGTTTGTGATCATTGAAATGTTTGCAAAATTTAGGCCTTTTTTGCGTGGTTATATACATTTTGATAGTGGCAGATACATATTTTAATGTTCATAAAATTTAGATCTTTTTTGCGTGGTTGTATCTCGCACAAAAATGGTCGTACATTTTTTTTCAAAGAGCATTTTAAAATATAAATTGTATAGTTTTCGGAAGCTCAGCTCGAGAAATTTTCATTTTCCGATATAACAGTCTGTTTTACGATGAATTCGGAAAAACGAAATCAAATTTTTTTCGAATAAACTTTCAAAAACTAGGAGTTCCAAAATTTTTATCATTTTTTTTTCTTTTTTCAATTAAAAAAACGAAAAGAAAAAACCTACATGAAGCAAACATTTTAGTGGCGTTTCAATTTTGTGCATCAGTGTATAGTTACAAATAACTTCGCAAAAACACTGGAAATATCAATGTTAATTATATTAATGAACCTTTAATAAATTACTTACCTTCGGTCGTGCATAGGACATTGTTACCTTCGTTAACAATAAACTGTCCTTCTGCATTAAGAACAGGCGCTGCCAATTTCGGTCTTTGTTGCCGAACGGTCGACATCGTTTGGTTATTTCGCACCATACACTTGGATTGTTTTCGGGAGACTGATCATTTTAAAAGTTCTAGCAAACCTTTTGTCACCTTTGAGTCACCTTGAGACGGAAGGCTTGACTTATATTTTCCAAGATAAAATCGAAGAATCTCTGTGTTTGAATCTCCGTGTTAGGCACTGGTCTGTACTACGTTATATATTTATGTGTCGTGTCTGTTCAATATTTATACGTCGTTTGGAAATTTCCTCATGGAAGGAATATGTATTCATTAATATATGCAATATCTTATTTAAACAGAAACGAATAGTCGTTATTTGTTATTACAAACTTCTGCAACAATACCCACTCAGCGGTGCAATATTACTGAAATGTTTCAGCGATCTTTCCCTTCAATATTAAAATATTACAAAGTTAAGTATTCCAATAAACGATGCTAAGCAATATTCCTATAGTATTGTAAAGCAATGTTTTCTGTAAAAAAATAAACTACATTCACGTAGAGGACGGTACGAAAATATGAGTAGGGCAGAGACGGGTAGCACCGAATGGTCGGTAATGCCGGACAGCTCATTCATCGACACTTACGAACATATATTTAAAAAATTAAAAACGTAGAATTTTAGGCATCATCGTAAGACACATTTTCTCGTTTTTTATTTTTTTAAATAAATGTTCGCAAGTGTCCAAAAATTGTGCTGTCTGGCGTTACCCACCGTCCGGTGCTACCCGCTTCTCCCTTATCGTGATGTGCTACTTGTTTGGAGGAGCCAGAGGCAACAAATGGATGAATGAATATGAATACGTTTAATTATCATAATTTTTTTTTATTTGATTGATCAGGCTTTGAAATATGGATATTACTTTGAAGTAAAGTAGTGGGTAGAAAAGTAATATGTTTAATGGTATAAAAATTTGAGTATACAAAAAATATTTTTTCAACACTTTGCACGTGGCTCCAAATAATAAATTCAAATCTTAGTATATCACTGATGAATTCTTAATTCAATTTCGTAAGGAAAGTTGTCAAAAAAACAAGGTAACTTGTATGTGTATAGCGGTTACTTATAAAAATCTTTCTTTCGTAAAAAAACTGAATATAAATTTAAAAAAAAAACTTCTTCGGAAAAGAAATATATGAAAAGAGAATAAAGAAAATCTTCAAAGTTCATCGCGATTCGACGAAGGGTTTGGCTTGTCCGGTGGGAAACCCCAGAAATACGTGGGATATCCTTTGACCTCGCGTTCGTGAGCAACAAACGCAGAAAAAGAAGATATGCAATTGTCAATGAAATAATTGGCGCGCCCAAGAATCATCAAATCCAAATGCGATGAAACTGGTTCAGGTTGTCGAAAAACCTGAATCTGAAAATAAATACAAATTTGATGTAAAATTTTTCCTCCGATGATGTTCTTCGGAACACAACGAAATCTCTTCTATCAATATTGATCAATTTTTTTTCAGATGTGGAATTTTAAAAAGGATGAAATTCTTATTCGGATTTTTTTTTGAAAACAAACAAAATCAGCTAAATATTTCTGGTTGTTTGAACGTCGTAAAAATTAGAAAACAGTGAAAAAACATTGCAATGGGAAATATTTATACTATTTCCATTTCATAAGCTTTGAAATTATATTATGACTGAGTAAATTTTTAATATGTTAATTTTCCATCTATCGAAGCTTACAAAAGTCTTCAGGTAATTTCTTTTACATGTCATTGTCGAATTACACTTACCTCCATCCTTTTAAGAGCTTTCGTTAATTCAGGTATCATGTAATTATTCTCCGAGGCTACAAAAACCGATTTAAAATCCTTATTATTTCTTATACACGCTTAAGATGACGAAGTATGACGTTGAGATTTGGCAGGCACATTGAGTGAGTGGCTTTGTCCTATTCATTTCGATATCCCAAGCATTTAAGGGCAGCAAATAAATTTGGAATGCTGGATATAAATTCGCAGGCTCTCACCTGTCTATTTTACCGATATAAAAAGTTGGTGAGCTCCAATTTCAATTAAAAATTTCATTTTAAGCCCCGGGAATTTGTAAGAGAGCTGCATGAGATGAAAATCTCAAAACTGGAATTTTCTCAATTTCCATTGCTTAGACATTTTTTTTCAACTATATGCAAAGATTTTGAAAATGACAATTTCGTCGTATAATTTTTTTTTCTCGTGGAAAATAGGATAAATGAACAGTAGTAAAATCTTTCTAACAATTTTCCGTTTGAACGTAAGTCGTGATGAATTTCAAACTGGAGTTTGAGGATTATGATTGAATGGTTGACTTACCCAATTGATTCCATTACTCAAATGGATTCCTACAAATCCACCATGTGGCAACGATTCCTTGATAATTTTTTTAGCTCTGTTCAGTATATTGTCGTTCCAGTTCAGACATTTCGCGAGATTACGATTTTCTGCTTCTGAACAGTAAAACTGGCTGGTACTCCTGTGAATGCCAGCACTGGCCACGAAGACGAAGGATATTTTGTTTACCATTGTTGAGCTATGGTAGTGTGATATACATTACAATGGAGTGGTCCATAAAATTCAGATCCAACAAAATACACTCCATATGTGTCCCAAAATGGCTCAAATAGATTTCCTTATTTAGCATTGCACGAACCCGTGTTTTCATATGCCGCATAACAGAATGCTAAATATTTCAATCAATTTTTCAATATCATGTGACACAACATACACGATTTTTTTAAAATAAGTTCAGAAGTTTGGTTTTCCCAAAAAAAAATTGCCAATATTCGAATGATTAATAGAATTATGGGAAAGATGTTCAAATATCTGACAATCAATTTGATGTCTTGTTCTTATATTTGGACATAATTAAATTTGCTTGTATCCTACAAATTATTCTTTAACGATTACTCACCTATTCTTTTGGATTCTGGCCATTCCTAAGGGGTGATTTCTTTCATAAAAGTTTTCATTAACATAACTATGACAATTTTCTAGCTGCGATACGTTGAAATAAACATCGAAAGAACCTGCGTCTACAAGAAATGAATAGTTGTCTATGATGAAAACAATTTCATGATCGTACAAAAAGACGAGTGAAAGACATGGCTTAGAATGATTATTAAAAATGTTCCATACTGGAGCGCACAGCTCCTGTTTGGTATTCAACCCATGCCAGTAAAACAAGGATGCGGTTCAGAGCTCGAGAAAATCCTAACGCACCAAGAAAACGATCCGCTTGAATTCCAAATCGTCCTAATTTCGAAAATAAGAATATTAAGATTATAATCGAAAAAAAGTCAATGAAAAAACTACTCTGAAACTTAACCTAAATGTCTGCAAATAGCACAGTGAACACACTTTTATCGTTCACATCGTAGCAATAATACCGAAATTTTCCATTTTTAAAAATTTTTTAACAAAAGATACAAGTTTTTGAAAAATGTGTAAGAACTGGTGGACGTAAGTTTTTTGTTTGACGTTTAAACTTACCCATGCACGGACGATAGACTATATATCCATTGTTGTCAAATTATCACAGTATCCACTTTCGATTCTTATGAACGTAAAACATATGAATGTTATAAATAATATAAAACCCATTTTATTCACGAAATGTAGTCATTTGACAGCTCGGTAAAAACAAGTTAAAAACCATCATCCGTTGCTATAGCTACGACGACGTTGGGTCGACTCGGTCGACTATTTCGATCGTCAAAGTTGAATTCAAATTAATTTTAGGTTATGTTGCACAATCCATCCCCAGCCAATAGCATGCGTGGAAATAGAACGTGCACTTTTTACACTCGGTCCAAACCGAGTGCAGAAAGTGTAGAAAAAGTGTAAAAAAGTGTAGCTGCACTTTTAGTGCGAACAGCGTCATCTGACGTCATATCCGGTAAAACGAACGCGCAACCCACGAAAGTACAGAAAGTGCAGCTAGCACGAACAGACCTAGTGGTACGATTCAGGGAACTACACTCTTAACCGAAGTAGGAACAATACTGCTGAGAATTTTCTATGCGAAATTCGTTATTCTTTTCAGTTTACTTTCGAACTCAAAAAAGAAAATTGAAAATAACGATTAATTTCTTCGGAACTAAATATATTTCAAGTGTACAACTAACTTATTGTAAGGAATGAAACAGTGTCGGCTAAAAGATTTATTGGAGATACCTTTTTCCATTCACCGTAAAATAATTATAAAGCATGGTTATATGTAATATTTTAAAAAACGATGATTACATGTCTGCTATGGGGCGAACACGATTTTAAAGGGTACCATCGTGTTCGCAAGAAAAAATCCGGTAAAATTAAAAAAAAAGTTTTGTTCTACGACCATTTTGAAGGAAGTTATCGAATTTGTTACCTAAGCCGCTCGCGCGGGGTTGCGGAGCGAGAGGAGGTACCCCCACCGAGCTGCCCGGCCGGGCGGCCGGCGCCGCGCGCTCGGCCGCGCGCCATCGACTGGAATACGTTGATAACTGTAGTGACACAGTTCCTTCTAAAGGTCGGTATTTTATTGAATCCCGTAGCTGTAAGCCTAAGGAAGGCTATCGAATTTGATTTTTACAAAAATCTCAATTACAACAAAAGAAAATTGGAAAAACGTTAAAATATTCATATCTCGGTGTGTAATCAAGATATTCGGACTTTTTTTTTTTAATTGTTCGTTTTTCAAAAATGCATCGAATGGTGAAAAAATTTTTCAACTATTTTCGTAACTTTGGTCAGAATTGCTATTTGTTTATAAGCAAAAAATGAAAATCGTCAAAAAACAGTATTTATTATCAACGAAAACGATTTCTTTTTTCCGTATACTTTGTGCATGATAACACGAAGCTCCTCAATTTTTTTCCACACTGTGGGCCTTTATCGACAAATTCTATTGAAGGTCAAAGTTTTTTCGAAGATCGCGAATTGTTGCAAAACTATAACTCGTAGATCGATAAATCTTGGACCATTCTCTCGGGGTTTCCCTTCCCTACATCATATATGGACTTTAAAGCGATATCGTAATAAACAATTGATTGCGGTTGCAAATAAAAAATTGTGAATTTGTTGGTTCATTTGCAATTAACCGCTTAAATAACAATGCTAGCGTATTTTTTTATAGGATCTTTTTTATAGAGGACATTATGATGAACAAATTTTATTTAAAACGTTTTTCGACAGGACGCGTTCCAAAAGTGTTATCTCAAAAGAACCGATTTTTTTTTCAATCATTGTTTATTGCTAAAATGCAGGATGGATTTTCACGAAAACTCAGGGCTATATTCCCATAGGTCCAAACAACCTACAAAAAAATTGGCTAACCTCTACACCTATTGAATAAAACTTTGTGAAATATGGCCTAAGGTGACTGGACTATTTGTAGAGAATTTGATTCTCTACAAAAATGTATTAGTGACATATCCGTGTGATTTTTTTCCTCAAGAGTTGTTTCACAATATTTAGAAACCCTATTATTTTCCTGTATTATTCTTATGGAAAATCTTAAAATGCAATGCGCTTCGCGAAATAATTTAATTCTGAGCTCTCCTTGTAGAATGCTTCTTGTTTTACCATAATTTAATTTTTTTTTGGTGGATCCAAGCGTAAAAAAACTATCGATATTTTTGTGCACACTCTAATATATATGAGTCAAAAACTTTGAATGTCTCTGTGTTGATAAAAGGCAAATGTGAATTTGTGTATATTAAAGTTATTTCGAGGTTCAGTGGAAAAAAAAGTGTTACGCATTGAATTTATACCATAAAATTATACGTGTTTGAAAAATATTTATAAATGTTTTGATTACACAACTGCGAGAAAAATAAGTTCGTTAACCTATAACTTCGCATTTCATTTTTAATCAGAAATTTCATTTCTTACAAGGAAAACTTCCCAGGTGTACCCCGCCGATTTTGTTCCGCTTGGAGTATGTTATTCTACATTGAAATCTAAGAGACAGGTATTTTTTTTTTTGCGGAAACTCATATTTAAGGGGTGAAACACACCCCTAAAGTTGAGGTCTCCTAGGGGAGGTTATTCAGTTCCATATCTATGCAGACAAGGGGGCAAAATCAAACCAATTGCATTCACTGCTTCATAAAAAGTTATGACTAATCGATTTTTTTCAGCCCTGAAGGGGTGAATAAGCCGAAGTTATAGGGGTTGAAAATTAAAAAAAAGTTGTAACAAATAGAATATGCTCGATATGGAAGCGAAAAAATTGCATAATTAACAGTTTCAAAAGTTAAAAGATACGTGTTTTTGAATTTTTCGAAAAAATGCATCCTTAAGGGTGTACTACCCTTACATCCGAAAACCTTTAATTTCTGTAGATACATATTTTTTTAAGTATCTATCTGCTAGAAAATATTCTTTTGGATATAGAACATAACATGAAATTCATTAAAAAGATTGTTATCAACATAAAAAAAAATCTTTTGAAAAATTGTTTTTTAATAAAAAAATTGCGATTTCGTCTTCGTTATATATAATAATCGTTACAACATATGATTCAGGCATCGCAGATAATGAAAATTCTTTTCAATCCCATTGTTTCCATATTAATATTTCTAATTATTGTATCATTGTTTTTATTATATTTTATATGCTGTATTTTGTACAGATGTATTTTTGACTGACAATTGAAATTATATTATATTCCTTACAATAGTGGAAGTCGTCAAAAAAGTGTTGGAAACATAATGATTTTTTACACCATGAACACATAACAACAGCAATATTTTGACATCCGGGTACATCACAATACGCTTTGCAAGTTTTAAAACTAAAATCTACAGGATTTTCAAAATTCTCCGGTCGCCATTCATTATAACCGCTTTTGAACCATGAATACCTAAATAAGTTTAGATATCGTGGAGATGATAATTGGTTGCGAACAAGTGACTGAAGCTTAATTATATTATTTCGTAAATGCAAATTTAAATCATAATCCATTAATATGACATTGTCAGAAAAATGTTTCACATAATATTTCCATATCCTGAAGCCAAAAACATATAAAAAGGTTGAATCTTTCCCGTTTTACCCTGCGGTAATTTTCTTAATTTTATATTTCTATCCCGAGGTTTCGCTTCGTCAACAGCTCGAGGACAATGTCCAGTCCAGGAGTCAATTAATAAAATACTTTTTGAACGAACTTGGGGGAAGAAGACATTTGATAGCCAAGTTTTAAAATATTCTGAAAGTATGAATTCATTTTTCAATTTGCTTCGTTGCAAGAAATAAACAGTATCTTATATGTCAATATAAGGAATTCTCTGAAAAAATAATTTTTATTATTACCTGAAGTGAGTTTTCCAGATTTCGATACTTCTATGTAAACGTTTTCTGGTCCGAACAGTGACGATGACACTATTGGACCAAATTTACCACTTGGTTCTTTCAAAACCAGGAATAGCGGAGAAAGAAGCCTTCCGTCACCTGCTATAGTGGGCTGAATCGTATAACTATGTGTTGTAGAAGCAATTGATTGTACAAGGCATTCAACTTGTTTCTCTCCTTCAACCGCTAATGTTCTTCCAGAATGCATTTCTAATTGGAAACCATTTTGGTCCGAATTGTAGACGTTCGATAACCGATATTCTTCTATATCGATCTTCACTTCAGAGTCAAATTGTTCAGCAAGCTTTCGCTTCTCTGCATTTTCAATATTTCTTTTTGTGATAAATTTACTAATTTTTCTGGAAACAATCCTATGAGCTTTCTTAAATGAGTGTACCCACTTGTCTGACGCCTTAAAACGGACATATTCATGACCGATTTCTTTTTGTGCTTGCATTGCCCATTTTTTCAAGTCGATGTCATGTACCATAAGACCAGCATCAACGGCAGCTTTAAAATTGGCTTAAGTGTATTCGTAAATTCTAGCTATTTTTTCTTTATAAGTTCCACCTTTATTTAAATATTTATCCCATCTTTTTAATTGAGTCACTGATTGTACTTTTCTAAATTTTTGTTTAACGCTTGATAGGCTCAAATTTTTAGTTTTGCCACTTCTCCAATAGTTGACTGCCTTCCATTTATACTCGTACGAAACAGATTCATCATCAGTAGTACAAACATCCGGGGATAGTACCGGATCATTGATTGCCGATCCCCATTCTTCGTCTTCTACTATTTTCATATCCCAATCTTTGTAAGGTTCTTTGAAATGTAATGAATCTTCTACGATTGTTTCGACGCCCATGTAATCTTGCATAGCGTTCGTTAATATATTTTCAATGTTTTCTTTTAATTGTATTTCATCATTATTTATAGGGCTTTCAGGTATATTTAGGGCTTGAAAATGTGCCAAAACTAATCGTCCCACATTAAGCGGATTCACTTTCATTTTTGATAATAAATACACTTGATTTCTTAGCTTATGGAACTTTTAACAACTTTTGATTGCAAACAAAACACAGAGTTATACACGCCTTTGATTGTTGATATTATTTTATCACGAGACAAATTCCTTCTAACTCGCACTTATCGAATTGAAGCAGTTTCTGAAGAACGCGACTTATAAGCGTAGCACAGGCCATCATATGTCAAATAAGAGAGGCAAAGGCAGATAACAGTTATATATTTCTTATCAACGTATTTTGAAACTTCTTTCAATGATAGGTGAAGTAGAATATCAACTCGGAGAATCAGATAGCTAATAAGCAAGGCTAACGAACATATACAAAGTAAGGTTCGAAATGATAAAAGATATCAGTACATTTACTGCTACGTGATTGTAACAACAAACATCACGTGTATAACAAACTTTTTTTTCTCTAACAAAACGAGAACGAATTTAGCCGATTTTATCAACAGCTTTTTTATAATAAAAAATAAAGAAATAAAAATAAACCCTCCATAGCAAAATAGTGAAACATATGCAAATTAATAATCTTTTTAAAATTTTGTTTCAGATAATAATTATGGCTAGAATCGTACACATCGATTTTTTATAGGGCATTTTCAATGATAGAAAAAAAAACAGTGTAAAAAATGAAAATAACGTTAAGAATTCATCCTCTATTCTTTAAGAGTGATTCAATGAAACATCAAAGAATCGGTTGAAACAAAATCGCGAAAAAGCTACTTTTCAACCCCTCACACAGAAATGATCTCTCAAGAAAAGAATTTTCATTATCTGCAATGCCTGAATCATATGTTCTATCGATTGTTATAATCTATCGATTATTTTCAAGAGATTTTTTTTTATGTTGATAACAATCTTTTTAAACTATTTCACGATATGTTCTATATCCAAAAGAATATTTTCTAGCAGATAGATGCTTAAAAAAATACGTATCTACAGAAATTAAAGGTATTCGGATGTAAGGGTAGCACACCCTTAAGGATGCATTTTTTCGAAAAATGCAAAAACATGTATCTCTTAGCTTTTGAAACTGTTAATTACGCAATTTTGTTCACTTCCATATCGAGCATATTCTATTTGTTATAACGTTTTTTTAATTTTCAACCCCTATAATTTCGGCTTATTCACTGCCTCAGGGCTGAAAAAAATCGAGTAGTCATAACTTTTTATGAAGCATTGAATGCCATTGGTTTGATTTGGCCCCCTTGTCTGCATATATATATAACTGAATAACCTTTCCTAGGAGACCTCAACTTTAGCGGTGTGTTTCACCCCTTAAATATGAGTTTCCGCAAAAAAAAAAAAAATACGTATCTCTTAGATTTCAATGTAGAATAACATACTCCAAGCGGAATAAAATCGGCGGTGTAAACCTGGGAAGGTTTCCTTATTAATAAGGCAGGAACACGCAATTATTGTATATATGTTGATGAATTCAAATAAACAACCGAAAACTTTAATCAAAAGTGTGCTAATTAGATTGATTGTGTCATCATTATTTTAATAAGTTATCATATTTTTCTTTATTCAGTTTGGTTGTGTCTTTCGGTCCCTTTGCTTATCTCATTGGTACGCACACCAAGATCAAGGATCCATATCACGTTTCATCATTTTATTGGACAATATGTGTGCTGTGTATTTCTACTTCTTCGCTTTGACTGCGGCAACATGAATTGAACAATTTGTTACAAAAAGTAACTTCTTGACCATTTATGGATGAGATAAAAATGTCTGTCATTTTGACGCAATGGGTACA
The DNA here is from genome assembly GCA_963989365.1 of Rhimphoctona megacephalus. NCBI lineage: Eukaryota > Metazoa > Arthropoda > Insecta > Hymenoptera > Ichneumonidae > Rhimphoctona > Rhimphoctona megacephalus. The sequence continues at coordinate 6,391,508 of OZ022418.1, read as the reverse complement.
TCCGGACTTTAAGACATGCAGTTTATGGCCCAGTGCATACTAAGTTATTTTCTGCTTCGGTTGTGGCATAATAAATTCAAAATGTTGTATCAAAAAGTCTTCGGGTAATCTTTTTCTGATGGTATCAAAATTTGTATCATTGAGATACAGCGGGCACCTAAAAAGTTTGACAACTTTATGAAGTGACATATATGCTGAGCATTTCCAGTTTTTGTCTGTGATTGTGGGTTTATTAATTGAAAAATTAATTACAAAAAGTCTTCGGCTGCTCATTTATTGATGCGATCAAACTGTTTGTCTGCGAATCGCCATGGAGACATCCAAAATTTCTGAACTTTGTTAGATCCAATGTGCGCTATGTTCTTTCACTTTTCTTCTTTAGGTGTGTCATAATAAATTTCAAAAAGTTGTTTCAGGAAGTCTTCAGATGCTCTTTTTCTGATACTATCAAAATTTGTATCATTGGAATGCAACGGATACCCGCAAATTTTGGAATTTCTGTGAAGCGGCATGTGTGCCAAGTTTTCAGCTCTGACTGTGGCATATGCATTGTAAAATTTGTTACAAAAGTCTTTAGCTGCTCATTTCTGAATAGGATCGAAATTGCTGTCTTCGAAACCCATTGGACACAGAAAATTTTTGAATTCTGTTGGACTTGTAGAGTGCTGTTTTTTTTGCTTCCCCTCTTTAGTTCTGGTGTAATAAATTTAAAAAGTGGTTTCAAAAAGTCGTCGGGTGCTCTTTTCAGGATAGTATCAAAATGTAGATAATTGGACTGCAGCGGATACCTGCAAACTTTGAAAATTTTGTGAAGCGACATGTGTGCTAAGTATTTCCACTTCTCATCTTTGATTGTGGTATTATGAATTTGAAAAATTATTACAAAAAGTCATCGGATGCACATTTTTGGATGGTGTAAAAATTTCTGGCTTCAGAACGCAACGAATATATCCAAAAATTTTCAATTTTGTTGGACTGGGCGTCATGTTTTTTCACTCTCCCGCATTAATTTTGGCAAAATAAATCAAAAAAATTTGTTTCAGAAAGTCTTTGGGTGCTCTTTTTCTGATAATATCAAAATATGTATCATTGGCATATAGCGGATGCCTACAAACTTTGAAAATTTCGTGAAGCGACATGTGTGCTAAGTATTTTCCATGTTGGGCTCCGATTTGGCATCACAAATTGAATCATTTTTATTTAAAAATTTTCCTTCTATGGTCTCTCTGATTCTGATGGCATCGAAATTTGCCCGAATCGATTGCAACTGATACAACTATCCTCATTCCATTCTCCGAATAACTCACTCCATTTTCTTGGGCAGGATCCTGGTTTGAATTTGTCTACTTCGTTCAATATATTGTTTCGAAGTACCCATAACATACTATTTGAACTTTTTGAAATTCAATTAGAATATGAGAATAACTGTCAAACAAAACAAAATGAGTTAATACTTGCGAAAAGCTAAGGTTAGGTTTCGCAAAAAGTTATAAAAGAAATTGAGCTATACTAAAATATATGTGGCCAAGTACGGGAGGCTTTATCGTGTGACATAAAATCTTCAAATAATCCCTAGAAAAATTTACAATCGGCAAACCATAGGCCAAGTGTGGCCCAGTGTTGGCCAATGTTGAGCCGATTGTAAATTTTTTCTAGGGATGTTGAATGTTGATAGAGAAAATAATCAAGTTCGAATATGCAGTTGCTTTACCAACCAGACTGAAAATAAAAATCGGTATCAATAAGAGTTCGAAGCAAAAAAAGATTGCAAACGAAAAAAAATTAGATGAAAAAGAATTTTGGCCGAAGTACTTGGCGAGGTTGTCACGATGACTTATACATTATACGAATTAAGTAAAAAAAACACTCGTCAAGTACTTCGTCCGAATTTTTTTTTAAACTAATTTTTTTCTATGTTTTATAAAATAATTTGAATGCCGAAGATGATGCATCATAATCTTTCGTTATTTCATCTTTGAAAGAATAATAATTCTGAGGCTCCTTCTGACAATAAAGTTAAATATAATTATCTATTTATAGCTTAGACCGAAATTGCTAATATCGTCGCTGCCTTTTCACCCCTGAATAACTTATATTAATACACAACTTGAAAGCTCATGATAAAGTATTTAATTTTCTGAATTTTTGCCTTGTGGAAAAACTGGTCTCTTCTATAACACCTTTCTGCCAAGCTATAATCGAATAATAACCTATCAACGAATTACTAACATCTCGAATATACCTCGAGTCTATAGTTAAGTCTTTTGAAAATATTATAACTTTTTTCTTATTACAGCAACGAAATACTCCTATATTTAAATAACCTCAATAACAATGAATTTATGGTAGAAAATCTGTCTCATTCTCTTTTGTCGAATTATTAGAGTGAACAGCACTGATTCCTGTCATGGAAATAAATCGGTGATGTAATGATGCAAACACGTTGTAAGTTTTTTGATTTTATACAAACTCTATTGGAGTTTATATAAAGCAAAATATATGAATATACTATAGAAAGAAAAAGTGATATCAAATAGCAAAAATCCCCTCCCGGGGAAAAATAAACCTGTACAAGTACATTGGTGGTCCCTCGTTTCCCTATGATATCACAAAAAATCCAAAACCCACTTAATTTTTTTTTTTTAATGTTTACTAAATTTATTCATATCCCGGAGGGAAACCAACCATATAGATCATGAAATATCCGGCCAAGAAACCGGACTTCATAATAAATGTTACTTTGAATTTATTTCCACAAAACAAAACAGGAATCAAAACATTAAAAAATCAGCGTAATCAAGATGAGAAAAATACCACTTATAATTGGTGTATAAGAAGTATCAATAGTCTAGAAAAAAATGAAAAAAGGTCACCATCTAAGTTATGTGCAGCAGTAAAATTTATGATATCAGTACTAGGACAAGTATTTCTTTGGTGACTGAGAATATATCAACATGGACGTACCGACAACGTAGGGCATGCAGTTGGTGCATTGCTTCTGGGATCTCCTAAGTCGAGTAGCTACTTTTGTATTGGCTATGGCTCGACCAATGTTGCCATATAATATTTACTGATATGACCTAATGAAACAACATTGCAGGCGCCGTGGCTAAAACAACGAAAAACATTCGGAAACCAGTCGGAAACTCGGCACACAAACGCAGGAACAGGATGCTTCGCATAAGATCCCGTACTTTTGCAATGTTAAAAAAAGACTTTAATTTATGTCCATACATGATAGCACAGTTTTGTTTGATTGGTAATAATTCGATCAACGTTCACCACCGTACGTTGAGCGTATACGCATAGAGTACTTGTCCGACCCATAACTCTTTATTTGATTTTTACTTGAATGAGCAATTTTAATACTTTTGTTCTGTGGAAATAAATTCAAAGTAACATTTATTGTGAAGTCTGGTTTTTTGGCCGGATATTTCGTGATCTATATAGTTGGTTTCCCTCTGGGATATGAACAAAATTAGTAAACATTAAAAAAAAAAATGAAGAGGGGTTTTGGATTTTTTGTGATATCAAACAAGGGACCACCTATGTACTTGTCCAGGTTTTTTTCCCCCGGGAGGGCATTTTTGCTATTTGTTCTTATATACCGGATAATGGGCTCTTTTAAGTTACTTTTAAACTTTTTCAAGAGCCGTAGTAGCCGCGGTAAGGTTCATGGAATATTTAAAAAAAAACGCCAGCGCAATAATTTATACCGCAAAAAAATATGATGAAAACAATTTTGGGAGGACAAAGAAGTATAATGAATCGATGCTTTCGATCACAGATACAGAGTTAATTAGTATACATGTTGAGACTTTAGAGTCTAGGAAGTGTGAAACGTATATAGATACTGTGACGTGTTTTTTTAAACCAGTCACGAAGTGAAAAGGTTGATCGAATCTCCGCGACCCTCCCGCTCAATGCTTCGGCCGCTACACAATCTCATAGGTCTAATCGGCGGCGAAAGCAAAAATTATTATTTTCTGTTTTTAATTATTATTGATTTATACTTGATTTTTGTGCGATATTCCAAAACTGAGAGTAAGGGCTCACGTACTTCCGATCAACTGTATTAACGGTTCTACGGGAGCAAGAGCGACAGACAACTTGGGCCAATTACCATCATCGTCAGTGCATTTCGAGCGGGGCTTATACACTTGGCCATGTCCCGCTTTGACTCATCGCCGCCAATTTATGAATTTCATTCAAGGACTGTCCTGGCTTAGAAAATCATCAAGACAACATTGGATTATCATTATCGAACATCATCGCTTAAGTTATCGCCATTTCGCATATTCTCCATCCCATTGCGTTTCCCGAAATTATTTTATATCGTCGATAATTTCGGTAGAGATGGCTTGTCTATGGAAAAATATTTTTCATCATGAGCTAGGACTCTGAGAGCATAAAATTGTTATCATTGAATTGCGAATATCTTGGAGCTCCGTCGTTACGCTCGTTTAGAATTCCCGTGTGACGAAGCCTATACATCGTATTCGGGAGACAATTGAGAATATTAGGTAATTTGAGTAGGGGGAGTTCGCTGTCCCGCCTAAGACTCATCATCGCGATTTTCATCAGATTTTCACGTGGCATTGAGCGCGCGACGGACGTGCGAGATCATCGAAAAGTACGTAAATATGCCTTTTTGCTATTCATGCGATCGGTGAGCCCGTCCCGATATCTTTACCACGTTTATTTATTAAATAATAAAGTCTAGCCAAATATCGTGCTAAAGTTTTGCTCAATTTTGTTTACTTTAGCAATTTCGTGAATCTTTCCCCGCGAAGCGGAATGTGTTGCGACGCGAGAGGGCAAAGGCTTGTGGCCGGTAGTGAAAATCTCATATTTTCGTCCGTATGTTAAATAAATCATGTATCGGTTTCGTAGGTATCGAGAGAAGAGTTCGAATTTCAGGAGTGTTAAAGAGCGTAGCGTGAGTGTGTGTGCGTGTGTGTGCGCGCGCGCGTGTGTGTGTGTGTGTGTGTGTGTGTGCGCGCGTGCGTGCGTGCGTGCGTGTGCGTGTGCGTGTGCTTGTGCGTGCGTGAGTGCGTGCGTGCGTGCGTGCGTGTGCGTGTGTGTGTGTGTGTGTGTGTGTGTGCGCGCGCGCGCGTGTATGTGTGTGTGTGCGTGTGTGTGTGTGCGTGTGTGTGTGTGTGTGTGTGTGTGTGTGTGTGTGTGCGCGCGCGCGCGCGCGCGCGCGCGTGTGTGTGTGTGTGTGTGTGTGTGTGTGTGTGTGTGTGTGTGTGTGTGTTTGCCAAGAGAATCGCCGTTATTTTATCAAGTACGAAAAGTCCGACTGAGTAATCGATTATCGGGGTCTCGGTATTTTATTTTTCGTGTCTTTTGTTACAACATCGAATTTCCTGTTTTATAAAATTCTTCCCGAGAGTAGAACCGCGGTGAGAATCGCAACGGACTCGGTTCATTTTATAATGGTGTGTGTAGGATCCCGGTCATGTGCGTATGTGTGCGTGTGCACGTGTGCGCGCATGTGCGCGTGTGCGCGTGTGTGTCTGTGTGTGGGTGTGCTTGCGTTCGTGATTCTCTTTCGATGATCGTTTGCGCGCGTATAATACATTCCGTACTTTTATACCGTGAATAATTCTTTCGTAATTTTCTTTATTGTACCGACTATTAAAATTATGATACTTTCTGATCGAGTTTCATCCCGTAATTAATTAATTATTAAATAAACTTTATTTGTTAAACTACGAAATAATTCGAATTTTCATTTTGTGTCTTAATTTTTCTAACGTACCTAATGCCGCCCATCTCTCCCTGTAGCTCAGCTGGTCATTGTTCTTTTTTCTCTCCCGCTGAGCCGTTTCGACGGCTGGCGCCCAAAATAAAATAAAATCATCGAAAGAGAGAATTGAACTTTTGTGACAATCACAGCTATGAAAATTTACGTCACGATACATACCCATCGTTTCAAGCGGCGATAGATTTCCAAACGACCTTAAATTATAAACACATGGGCAACAATTTGTAAAGATATGAGATCAATGAGTTTAATACCTTTTTTCTACGTTTCTATTTATTATGAAAATATAATACAAAACATCCTATGTCGTATTACATAGATAACAATGCTCGCTTAACGTGTTTTTTCATTTAATTTCTTTCCTTCGTTCATAACGTCATCCTCCAACACTACGAGAAGCATATTGGTATTTTTATCTTTTTTTCCTTGATAAATTGTTGGTATTTTTGTCATTCATGGGGGTCATTTGGGATTAAAAAAGAGCAGGATACGATTGCTATGTAATGACAGGTTAAATTAAGGATTGTAGTTTTATAATAGTTGAGACTTCTGTAGTTATCTTTTATGCGGCTTTTCATAATAGTCCAAAAAAATATGGCTTTCGTTATACCACTGGAAATGGTAATCTTGTTTTTGTCAATGAAAACAATTCTTTCTTCACATTTGTTTATGTCTCAATGTCATGGACTTTTGTATTAGCGTTAGTTTATCAATAATACAAATGTATGTAAATATTCCATTATTATATTAATCGGTTTCTCTTGACGAGAAAGAAGCTTTAACGTTATTTCTAGCATCATCTCTATTGCTTTTTTTAACATTATACTAAACTCACCGGGTGATCTTATCGCAAACAATTTATTCATTTTATAAATTGTCTGTGAGCTTTGAGTTACTTCAAACTCATGCAGTCAGATGCATTTTCGTGTTTCACAAAATTTATACTGTGTCATGAGAGTCATTACCGTATTATGAGAGTAAAAAATTATACTGTGTCATGAGAGTCAAAATTTTCTCAATCGTCAAGCAAAAAACACTCCCGGTGATCTACATTAATTTTTTCGTTATTAGATTAGAGGCAAACTTTTTTCGATTGAATGTTTCAGATATATTTATATCGTTGGCAAATGTTTATTTAGAACATTTGTGAGACGCATTTTGGAAAGTGAAAAAATCTGATAGAACCGAAAAAAGGAATCAATTCAAAACGTGTTCTTAACGCTCGTCGATTACAAAGTAGTTACATACAATATTTAGTGAATGATCGAGTTTTTTGGGATAATATATCCAATCGAATTTGTCTACAAACGGGTGGATTTTGTTTTTGTTTTTTTTTTTCTCCACCTACGTAAATGTAAAGTACAGTTAGCACTACGGCTAGAATAAGGTAATGATCATACATACTGTGAGCGTGTAAATATTTGTATTTATATATAACTATTTTTTTTTTTAATGAAAGTGTACATGTTTATAAATATACACTTTTTTATTACCATTTAATATCCTCAATGGTTTATTCACGTCCTTATTTATTCATTGTTAACGACTATATTGCTCTTTGTATTGCTTCAGCGGCAGTATAGCCCTACGTAGTCATGCAATGTATAAGGTTGTTTCATTTTTTCGTTCTTAATAAGAACTGTCGTTCTATCTTCATTATTATGACTTTCTATAAGTACATCCGTTCGTGGAACAGTCGAGCTTTCCTGCATTTTTCTTATATGTTTTTCGATGTATTTCATTAATCCACGTTTACTTTTTTTCTACGTTCTTACAGTTACCTAATTAAAACTTAATGTTTCTCTCTATTCTTTGTTAATCTTGTCTTATCAATAATAGTGTCAACGTATCATTATAAATATAGTTAACTTCGCGAACTTTCCCGTAATTTCTTGTCGCAATTCTTAAATAAAAGCTAGAAAATATGGTTATATATTTTAGTTAAAGTCTAGCCAGGGTATTGCTGTTTCATTACGTACATATATACCACTCTTTCTAAATTTGAATAGAAGTGTATGTATATGCTGCAAATATATATAAATCGCGATGTAACGTTACACGATGCTCATCTTCATTTCCATAATACCTGTTACATCGTTCGCACAAAAGCTTCATTAAACATGTATTTTATCATACATTTTCAGCTTTTTGTTTAATTAATTTTGGTTAAATTAAGGTAATATTAGGTTCATAGGCATTTATTCTCTATAATTATCGCCATAAAAACTGCATTATTTTTAATCATCTTCATTGTTTCAATACTATTTTTATTGTTATGGATTAATGTTATATATTATTATTATTACAAAAATTTTTGTCGGGTTCGAGTCCTGGTTGGGATCTCGTCTCCCCTCCCTACGTCTTTATTGCTTTTGAATACCCCGGCTTCCTTGGGAGATCCAAACGGAACAATATCCTGTAAATATCAGTCGATGGGGTATCACAATGCATGTTGTCTGACTTTTTTGTCGTTCATATCAATAATATCTCTATGCAATATTCGTTTTTCTTCAGGTTTATTATATATCACATCCGTCTCTGACTTTACTGCGCGCGCATCAATAAGGATCTCTATTTTTCTTCGTATTTTTTGGTTCGTTGTCCTAGTTCGCAATCAATAATAATCATCATAATCACCATTGGAATTATAATAACTTTGTTTGACTCCATTTTCTTCAATATGAGCCAAAAAATTGTTGTTTCAACCAAACATCGGCGCTTATTTTTCGATTGTTGCATCTTTGCTTATTGTATTCGTCGTATAACGTAATAAATGTTTCAAATAATTGCTCTCGACGATAACTTCACTTCTCTCAATTGTTTCTCTCTATAGCTTTTTCACACGATTATTATGCTTTTTTTTCATTTTTCCGTCGCTCTCTCGTTACTCAATTCGTAATTGACACTGCTTTCATTACTTGTTGGAATTCTTTCATTTCGTATCTAATTTTTGTTGATTCCTTTATACTCTATCAGAGGAATAATTTTATTGGAATATAGGCACTTTTTGCATAATTATACTCTCCACCTCTCACTCATATTGCTCTCATATTTAGGTTATTTTTTTTTCGTAAATTCAACGATCTTTCTATTGATTGACATCGATTCGAAGTATCAATATGTTACTAAAAATGATAAAGAAACAAAAAGAAAAAAGTACGGGTTTCCTTACTTCGCCCTTTGTTCGATATTAATTAGGGTGAAAACACAGATCAAACTGTCTTCATCGAGCTCAAGCAGCCAAGAGAGGACACACACGATATATCGAGGAGAAGGAGAAGAATCGAGAGAACACTTTTACAGCTAAAAGTTGAACAGAGAAGCGGTATGTATTTTTTTACGAAGAAAAAAGCATGCTCGCAAAAAGGGCTAAATCACGTGGCTGCAGCGTTGGTACTTGACGGAATAGACCCTATTTCACGATCGGTTTAACACTTGAGTTATATACAAATAATTCATAAATAACGATAAACTATATAAACGGAGTAGACATGGAATCAACGTCAATTACATTCGTTATTAATAATTGCGAACATTTTTTTTAATTAAAAATGTTTATAAACTGTCGAAATTTCATTGCATGTACGCACGTGTGTAATAGGTAATTGCTGGAGTCGAGTGGCAGATAAAGTGATAATGGTCTGAATTTTGTGGTAAATTAAGAAAGGAAAAATATGTGTGAGAAGCTAGCTTGAATTACACCCTTTTAGATCTTTTTTATTTTCTTAGAATTTTCCACTTCAAGACATGTTGATGTTGTGGTAGTATTGACTAATGACGGTATTGACTTTTTTGGCTAGTCCAAGCTGGATATTAGCGTTCACGATTAGCCTTATCTTTTTTTTCCTTTAAGGAGAAAAGGCCTAAAAATTGAGTTTCTCCATTTTATCGATCCACTCGCCGATTACCAAAGACTATAGGATTCATGATTTTTTTGTTCCATGGTTCCTATCGTTTTGGTTTTTATTAACATTTTTTTGTAATTCTTGGTGTCGCAATAGCCAATAAAACATCGAAACAACACTGAATTTGGACAAATAGAACAGTGAACAGCAGTAGAAATAGTCATAAACCCGATCTTGTTTACAATACATTAGAAAGATTAATACATACTGTTGATCAGGCAAAACGTCACATCTAGATTAAACAAAAAAAAATACGCGTAATGTTGCAACATGTGTGTGTATTGACAAACTGACATCATCTGTGTACATAGCTGGTACACATTTACGCGCATATTTTTTTTTTTTACCAACACATAAAACGATAAAATTATTCACACCGATATTTATTGAATATTGGCCCTTTGGGGCCCAGCTCTTGCCAGCATTATAATTCTATAGTATAGTTAACTATAACATATTCTTAGAATTAAATTACTGTTTCATATTCGATATTGTTTTTTTTTTTCAACGTTAATCATTCTCATGCTTATGCTCCATCTTATAAGCTATTTGCTCTATAGTGCCCTTTATCAGTAACATTGGAACGTAGTATGTTGACATAAACGTTACTCATTTGTATCGTACCTGTTCAACGCACTCCTTTGTCCTAATACTCATCTACTTTTTGTATTTACAACTGAAGATTTTTCCTTCGCCTTGGGCCTCCTACGTAATCGAAATTCAAATGTGTATATGCATGATCATTAGATAGTACATAAACTAAAAAATAAAGATGAAAAATAGCTATTGGACCAAAATCAGGAGCGGCAAAGGTATGTGCGTTTGAGTCAAAGGAATACAGAATAATAACGGATCGACCGAACAAATATTCAACAATTGTGTGACAAATTATAATATTATAATGTTGTTGAATGTCGCGTAATTGGCGCAAGATTTTTTATAAACCTAGGATAATTTTTCTCCGTTGACTGCCAATCGCCAAAATATTACGATTTTATTGTTTCTCTTTTGATATTTCCATGTGATGATAATTAGAGTTTTATTCGTTCCGTTTTCATGTAAAAAGCGTATTTTGCTATTAGTGGCTCTTCCGTGAATCATCCACATTTGATCAAACTTGCTACTTCTCTCACTTTCTTGTTTGTGTATGAGTACTGCAATAACCCGAGTACGATGATCTTTGCGTATCTACATTATCGCTTCGCAACACTTAAACCTGCTATTAAACAGCAAACAGAATGAATTGAAGATTTTTACCAAGAATCGGCAACTTCTTTTTTAAATTCGAGTTTTTCCGCTATACATTAAAAGCCCGTCATAATTAACAGTGCCGATTGTTATTATAGGGCACTACCATCATACAATAACTGCAAATACACCGATAATTACCAATTACCTTCCATCACATATGTCTCGATCTTTATTTGTTTCAAGTCGAAGACATCCATAAATGTGTGTAGTTAACTCCATTCATGTATGATTTTTCAGTATAGAGAAAGGAAGTCCTAGTGAAACTCCAATATTATCAGATAAAGTAAAAGAAATTCGACCTTACTCTTCGTAAGTATGTTATTCATTTCGTTATAAATATATAGTGAACAGTGAAAAATGCCATTCATTTAATTAATGTAGTAGTCTCGCCAAAGCGTTTTTCTATAGAATTCCTTAAAATTTTGAGAACACATTCAGGGCACTATTATGTAATTACGTGGAGAATTTCAAAAGTATTCACCATTCTGTATTCGAGATGTTGCAAATCTAATATTGCACAGTTTTACATTTATTCTTACGGAGGGCGGTAGAAAATTTTACATTTCACGCAATAATTCTGAAACTTCTCTACAGAGTTTTTTTAAATTAAAGATTCGTGGTAGCAAATCGAGACAATTACATTTTCGTTCGAAAAAACGAAGACATGATAGCTACCGCGAATCTATATATGACAGCGATCGTGTTTCAACCATACTTTTAAAAGTTCAAATTAATATTTTTAATGAATTGCTGCGTCTTGATGAATATAATGTTGATATTTATTTTTTGTTTTTTTTTTGTTTATTCTCTTTTATTTTTAATTCTCAATTACAGAGAAACACATGACGAAGTTCCTCCAAAAAAAAACAAGAATTTTGATCGTTTTGTTTGGGAGATATAGCAGAATAAATTATGAGTTATGCACTGAGAAAAAAATTTTGTTGGTATAGCTAAAACTTGTTTACCTCAATAAAATTTTTCGTTTGAATATGTTCAACTATATATTATGAAAATACAACAGAATATTTTGTTGACGTACTAAATAAACCAATACTTGAATCAACAAAATGAAAAGTTCAATTCAACGATGTATACTTATTGCAACACAATGGTGTGTTAATAAGCGCATACGTTTTGTTAAATCTAGACTAGATTCAGTTGATTCTGTCAGTTGCGATTAAAATCAAACGAGTCAATTTTCTGTTGATTACGAAACTGCTTTAAACAAGTGGATATAACATTTGAGGAAATAAAAATTTGGTTAAGTTGAGTAAAATTCAGTTATTTCAAAAGCTAAAACATAGTCGATCGAACCAAATATCTTTTTCTCCGACTAAATCCGTTATTATGTGAATCGGAAATCTATTTCAATGGAAGATCTTGTTTTGTTGTTTAGTCTACATGTAGTCGTGTTATGAACGAATATGTAGTTACTGTGATACGACACATTCGTTTATTTAAAACAAATACGTAGCTCTTACAACTCTATTCTTCGTTCATTATAAATAAATATGTAGTTCTCCCATTGACATATTCGATTGTAACGAACCAATACAAAGTTTATACAATATTCTTTTGTTTCATTGAAGTATTTTTTTAACATATTCAACAATTGCATATTGTTGGTTTGAAAATACGAAAGCTTAAATCAAACGGAAGACATTTTTAATTCACAATATTCATATCATCAATAAATGTTTTTTTTTTCGATTCTCAAATATGTTCTATAGAATCACTTATCATTCAAAAATATGTATTCACCTGATTTCTTACCACAATAACCATGGGATCATAGATGTAAGAAAATCTAGTGTTTCTCACGGGACTGTAACCCGTGGTATAAGGTACAAATGTTCGCTACCTAATTCTACAACAGAATCGGTCGGAACGGTGTAGCGTACTCGGCTCCCGCAATTTATGCCCATCCATAGACCGGCGCGTATGCGAGAAACTTGGTGCTCTGCGCCACGCGGTGGCCAGAATGCGAAGCTACTTTAACGTTGCCATCGTTGCTCTAAACATTATTTTGTTCGTTTAGTAAAATTTTTATACGTTATAGGCAAGGGTTTGACTGTGCCTTTGTACCATAAGCCAATAAGGTAGAATTCAATGAGTAGATTTGCAACAACTGAATTATCGTTTCGAACACCAATTAGTTTGTTAACCTGACAAGATAGTTTTGTTTCTTCTCCATCTCCATCTATTCATGTTTCCAATTGCACAAAACGCTGCGTCATCGAAAGTAAATTAATTTTGATGGAGTTTCGTGTATAATTAGTGAAAATTGATATTTCGTTTGAATCGATGATAATTCAGATGTAAGGTATGCGTCAAAAGCATACTTTGTTGTTTTTTCTATTAATTTTCTTGATCGAACAAAATATATTTTTTATTGCAAAGAAAAGTTTCGTTCAAAATAAAATAATTGATAAAAGAAAATGTTGTTGTTCCTTTTATCTAACGGTTCTTTTGATTTAACAATATAATGTTGGAGTCGGGGCTAAAATTTTCTTTAACACGTGTCATTATGAAATTAATAAGACTCGGAGTTTTCTAGGAGGAAAAAGAAATAAACGTGCTACTCGACTCAGTGGCGCAGTGGCTTATGGTACAAAGGCAAGGTCAAACCCTTGCATGCCTATAACGTATAAGAATTTTGTTAAACGAACAAAATAATGCTTGGAGCAACGATGGCATCGTTAAAGTAGCTTCTCGTTCTGGCCACCGCGTGACGCAGAGCACCAAGTTTCTCACATACACGCCGGTCTGTGGATGGGCATAAATTGCGGGAGCCGAGTAGGGTACGACGTTTCGACCGATTCTGATGAAGAATTAGGTAGCGAACATTTGTACCTAACACCACGGGTTACAGTCCCGTGAGAAACACTAGATTTTCTTACGTGTATGACTATGTTAGTCATTACGTTAAAAAAACAGGTGAATACATATTTTTGGCTTATAAGGCGGTTTTATATTGTTCCTTTTTCTCCGAGAAAAATGGGAATTTGCTTTCTAGCTATCTTTCTCGCACTCAGACAATGGATAGAGCGCCTTAAGAAGTTTGTATCCATATATAAGAATCAAAAATAAAAACTTATTCATGATGAAAAAAAAAATACATTTAAATGTATATATTGTCCTCATGTGAATTACAAATGTCTTTTGTTTAAATTAAGCGTTTTTATATTCAAATCGAACAATATTTGATTGATCGATATCATGCATATTCGTTTATTATGAACGAGGGATAATGTTATAAAAGCTACGTAATTCTTTACAACGAAGGAATGTGTCGTTGCAGCAACCTCATATTCATTCACATTAACAATATATGTAGATTATACAACAAAAGAAGACCTTTCACTAAAAAAAGGTTTTTGGTTCACTCAATATCGACTTTAGTTGGAAAAAAATATATTTAATTAGATTGACTATCTTTTAGCTTTTGAAATAACTGAGTTTTACGCAACTTAATCGAATTCTTATTTCTTCAAATTTTATGTCCAATTGTTTAAAGCAGTTTCGTAATTAAAAGAAAATTGTCTCGTTCCATTGTGATTACAACATACCGAATTAACTGAATCTATTCTTGATTTTGAAAAAATGTGTTCGCTTATCAACACAGCATTTTGTTGTTTTAAGTATACACCGTTCGATTGAACTTTTCACTTTGATAATTTAAATACTGCATTTTCCAGTACGTGAACAAAATATTTTGTTGTATTTTCGTGAAATATAGTTATCACCAAAGCAAAATAATGCGTATCTTTAAATAAATTATTTTTAGAGAAACAAAGTAATCGTTTTTAATATGAACAAGTGACTTAATTAAATTGAAGTAACTTTTAGTCGATGGAACAAAGAAAAACAGTCCTTAAGCAAAATGTTTTGTTATCTTGAGCGAATAAATTTCATAATTACATTTACGTGATTGAACAATACTTTCTGTTCGATCATCCTAAATCATTCAGTTGAACGTATGCAATATCCCTTCAGTATGACAAAATCGTTTAATTGAGTTGATATTTCATAATCAAATGCACATATTGTTAGACCAAATAAAAATCAGAAAAAATCAAATAAATGATAATAGTTTTTCTGACAAAATCATAACGTTGAACAGATAAATAAGATTTATTTAGCACATCTGAGCAATGTTTAAACCAACAAAATTTTAAGGCAACAAAACGTATTTGGTATTTTCAACAAAATTTTTTTCTCAGTGTGGGTATTAGATATGGAAAGCGTGGTTATTGATGAAACTGTAAAACTTATATTAGACATTTTCCCCGAACGATCATATTTTTCTACATTTCTATAAGATATAACAATTGACATTATTAGATTATTCCGCGAGTTATATACAAGTTTTCAAACATTAACCGGAGAGTTAACTTTTGAACGTAGGTAACTGTGGTAAGACTGCTATCTTAAATGGGAGAAGTAAATAAAAAGTGTAACTAATTCAGTTGTATTGGGCTGCTAATAGGCCGAAAAATTAATTATAACTTACCACTCATTATCTAATTTCTCATGAAATATGTAATTAAAAGTGATTCATTCAGAAATAATGTAAAGAATCTACAGTTATTTGTTCCATTTCTTTTTCGTCAGAACCCGTGTAATTTTACTAACATTTGATGAACATGCGGTATAGTATAGTCGCTTCGTAAGATACAAAAATTTTACAAATGTTCTAAATCATTGATAACGCTACACTTTTGAAAGTTATATTTCTCAGGAAAATTGAGTTTCACGCAACATCTAAAAAATACCGTGGTGAAAATAGCCTTACGCAAAATTGGGGTTTCTTATAATCCAGAATAGCCTGATTTTTTGTCGATAAATCGATCTGTTGTCGATAAATCGAATTATGTGGAATGTACGGTACGTAGAGTTGTTTAATAGAGCACATATTTTCTTTTATGTTAACCCATCAGCGGTCGCGCTATAAGACTTTCTCTCACACTTCTATTAAAACGACGATTACTCGAAAATTTCAAATGGCATAAGCATTCGAAATTTTTTCTATCTTCTTTGCATTTATTTTCCTGTGTGATTAAACAGTTAAAACAAATTAATTTTTTTTTTATTCATTAAAATTATTTATTTGAAATATTTAAAAGTCACAATTACTGCGGCGAAACTATTTTCAAGTTCCTACTTATCGATTTAAGCACTGTATAGTTCCACATGTGAAAAAATCTCTCATCGCGAGACCAACGTTTAAGGTGTAAGTAGTGCAACCGCTAATGGATTAAAAAAAGAAATGCTATGTTTAGAAAATGAATTCACCAGTATAATCTGTTTCGCAAGCACAGTGGCTTGGTCGGTGTGTAAATTCGCCAAAAATCGAAGTAACGTTATTTTTCCGGTATGAACATCGAGCTGCATAACCATAGAAATTTGTAGGAAAAATTAAAACGTAAATCTGAGTAAAGTACCATTAAAATATTTGGCGATTGCCCAAAAAGCTACATCAATTGATTTAGATTAACAGATCTACGCCCTTGGAATGTACGTATTTAGGCATGCATTTTATCCTGTACATTAGTGCGGAGTGAACGAAACAGCAAGTCTGATCAAAAGTACTTATCCTATTATGATTTCTATTATCGATTTTCGGCGGTTTCCAACGTTTTTTTCAATAAACATCAGTAAAAGGGCACATCAAACCCTCTTTTCAAAGATTCAAGTGAAGTACTTATATCTACAAACTAGTAAATACATGAACACATTTTGCCCTCTAAATATTATTTATTCTACGTTATTTTGTTTTCGCGTAGCCACGCACATTCGACATGCAGTTTTATTTAAATCATAATCGAATAATGAATATCGCCTCACGGAGGATTTCTCACAGCTCTTATTTTGTTCTCATGAGTAAAAACATCTTGCAAAATTTTCCGACCATTAAGGTAGTTCCCCCACAGGATCGTTGAATTAAGAAATGGTTGAAATTTGGCATACGTGTTATTTAATACATTATTCAAAAATCTGTGCAATTTTAACAAGTTTTACCATCACGAACCCGAGATATTTATACTTGAAATTGGCTCGATTAACATGTAACATATGGGCCATGCATGGGCAAACAATACGTTATTAATTCTACCGTCAGAACTAAAATAATAAAATTGATGAAAAACGAGGAGAAGCAAGAGCAGGATATCAAGAATATTGTGAAAAATATGAAGATGATTTACCATCTAGTTTAAAAGATATAACCTCGAGAAGTACTACGATTTTGGCCTAATACGACATATTCTACAAACAAACGAGCACGAGCGCGAGAGATGTAACCTTTTTTGTGTATTGGGGCATAGCCCGCACAGTTCTGGCGAAAAGATTACTCGCAATATCAGATCAAAAACACTTCTAGAATAAATTTTACGACAGTAGATGATATCTGTCGTATTATCTATTGGTACCGAGTCAATATTGCGTGCTTTTTAAATTTATTTACTACGAATTATCAACCCTTTACACACATATGTAACGCACATACGGTATGTAACTTTTGGTTGAGTTTGTCGCAGGGGAACTACCTTAAGTATCGTATCTGAATCGCATGCAAAAATACGCCAATAATTACGTATTAATTATTATTTTCTTTTCCAAACGAATGCATGTTCCCTAGGCAATTGTTAATATTTGCTCCGGTCAAATTATGAAACCCTTCCTGAAAGAGGGACGGTATGAATTATTATGATTTCTAAGTTATAGTCGTATAGCTATTCGATATTACCAGCTGTCATTGTTGAAATATAAGTAGATAAAAGAAAACCCGGATTAGGAATACTCTTTCAGCGGAAAAAGGTGCAAATGTTAGATAGAGATGAACGTCCCGTGAAATATTGTGATTTTTTTGAAGAACTTGGGATTAAACTATTGTAGATTCATTATCATTCGCGCATAGTTGACAGGAATGTAAAAAATTAATATAGCTATAAGAATTTTTATGGATATGACCGTCTGAATTTTCAATTATGACCAAGATAATCGAGTATTTGATGCTCATTTGTGAGCAAAGAAGATAATATGGGATCGACACGAAACTGCATTCATTTTATTTATACCGAAAATAGAAGGGCACTTTTCCAATACAGCCGTTCGTTAGGAGAATACTTAAGAGGATAGATCAGTCACCTAACCTCACCTCGAATTTTCGGAGTTGAAATTCTTCGATACGGTTTGACCGATTACAAAAAAGCTCTGTCAGCCCACGCAGAACGATGGCAAAAATGGGCTGACAGGGCCTTTTCGTAATCGGTCAAACCGTGTCGAAGAATTTCACTTTCGAAATCTGCAGCTATCTCTCTCGCACTCACGGTGGCGAGATAACGACTGACCCATACCCTTAAAGGAGGAATGCCACTGTAACGGGTCAAAAAATTCTATACTTTTGTCTTTTACATTTTCTTGCAGTATACATGTTCAAAAATATGTAGACAAAATTTGTAAATCAAAAATTCGTATCAATATTCGAGTTAACACTTTATTTTATATCATGAAAAAAGTAACGAGAAATTTAAACGCGTTTTCCTCGAAACGACTTTTTTCGACTTTGTCCCAGCGAATACTCGAAGACTAATGAACCGATTGAAATAATTATTTTTCCAAATATTCGTTATCGCAGTGACTAAGTCTGTACGAGTCCGATTTTTTAAATTTTCATAATTCTCATTTTTTAAGATCGCTTGAATAAAAAAGTTTTAAAAATGAGAAAAAAGTTCAATCTACTGCCAGTTTATGACAAAATAAAATTAAACAAAAACGGTCACGCACAACGATAGCTACCTACATTCATATAGATATTGAGAATTTTTTAGTTTTTATTTCCAGATAACTCTTCACCAAAATTTCGATGGGACTACCATGGAAGCTTATAGCGTTGTCAATTTTTAATATTTTTCAACAACAACTGGTATTGAAATAGTTGAGTGTATACTCAAGAAAATTGACAATTTTTTTATCCATAACAGTGGTTTTTCCCCTTAAAAAGGAATGACAAATATCTATAATTCGCACAGTATCTTGGTCGATTTGTCGTTTTATTTCAAGGATGGCACACATATATATTCTCGTAAAAAAAAATCTGTTTGAATTCTGTCACCTCGCAATTCGACCAACATCTCAACAAACATCTCGATAAAATATTCAGCCATCTTCAAGATTCCATCAACATTATTTTTTCATGTTACAGTAGAATCGAGTGACTAAATAGTAGATACAAGAAAAATTGTTTATTGGATCAGTAGATCGATTTTGCGGTACAGTAAACGAATTTATTGATTTCCTTAATTGTATATGAATTTTTTGAGAATTTTCGCTTTTTTCTTGAATTTTTGTGTTTTGCAATTTATAAAAAACAGTGTATAAAACTGTTTGTTGACTGACATAAAAAAATTTTGAGCGTGATGTTAGATCGTCTTGTAAAATGTCTTGCAAATTTGTTCGTCATCCGTTTTTTAAAACAAAGCCTTAAACAGAGGAATCTAATTATTTTTATTCATTAATATAGTATCCCAAAAATGATGGAATGCGTGAGTTTTTCATTGTTTAGAAACATAAGACATGCTCAATTTGGATGATAACGCGTCTATTTATCGGAAGCGTTTCAGTGAATTCATTTGAATAATGAAGTAAACACTTGACGCACGACACTGCTCAAACAAAGAGGAACATAAAACTCAATAGTTGAAAGCTCTCAACAGATGTTCTTATAGGAACCGGCAAATCACGAATGAACTGACCAAACTAATTCATACATTTTTAAGCAAAGATAGCAGGGTTAGTGATTTGTCAGATGAAGCATGTATTAAATTCAACATATACGATACAATGCTCTAATAACATCGTAAGTTAAATCTTGTTATGCAATTGCAGTGCTAAACGCCTTAAAGTTAAGAAAAATGTAAAATTCATGAACTTAATGAATAAGTATCTTCCGCGTACCCCATGTTTTGTGTTAATTTTCTTTGATATTACAACATGGCTACACAACAACATACCGATGTCGTATAATTGTCGTACGATAAAGGAGGGTCTATGATGGCCGATTTTAGATCAAATTACTTCACTTGTATATAATTGTGAATATATATATGCATACATCAATATGATTAATGCACATTGAAAAAAAATTTTAGAAGCCATGCTAAGAGCGAAGCAGGTAATTTATCGTATAGTCATTCATGAAATAAGAGCGGAGAGAGAGAGAGAGAGAGAGAGAGAGAGAGAGAGAGAGAGAGGGAGGGAGGGAGAGAGAGAGAATGTGAAACAAGAAATGCTTTTAAGGCCAGAACTGACATAGGTCGTAATTGTCGAAGAACCCGTGTTTAGGTTTTATCGTAAAAACCGTTTACATTTTAAATAAAAGTTCAAGGAAGCTTTTGAATTCTTCTGCTTCTTCTTGTTCTTGACAAAACAAAAGGCATATATTTTTGGTGCCACCAATCTTGACTACGAAAAAAACTTGAAATTACAATCGCATTTGCCTAAATCATCGACATTTGGAAGGGCATATGCCACGGAGAGGATCTTTAATATTTTTTTTCTTTTCATGAACTTGCTTCCTCTAATGTTCGTACTTCGTATTCTATTCTTTGTATATACACTTCTTGCGACGCTTCTTGTAATATGGATTTCAACGATAATAGAGCTTAATGTTGGAATTTCGTAGATCTCTCTAGTACATGTGTACAATTTTTTTTTTTCTTTTTTTTTTTTTTCAGAAATTATGACTATTTTCATTCCCTTTGTGAATTAAGGGGTTAGGCAACTCTAAAATTTTGGAAAAATCCAACATTTTTTTTTGCTTGAAAGGTGCATGGGGGTCTTAAAAATGATATACCAAAATACACTGAGGCTTCGATTCAAGGCACTACAACGAAACTGGCTCTGCATCGCACTTGCAAAAGATCGGGACTGCGCACGTTTCGTCTTTCCGTCTTTACGCACCTGATGCAAGGCCGGATTAGACCGTTGGGCAATAATTCGTATATCAAAAAAATTTTAGGTACTACACCTGTAGCTGTTGTTATATATAGTCGAAAAAAAATTGGTTTTTTGTCCCTGGTTCAAAATCGCATGAGCTATGTTTCCGCCCGTGGACCCTACCAAAAGAAAAGTAGCAACAGAAAAATGCTGTGCAGTCGCTATTGTATTATTAATCGCTGCGAAAAAATTACTTTTTATAATTCATTAGTAGTATAATAAAGAACTGTGCACAGAATTTCCATTTATTTCATTATTTCGCTAAAAAAAATCCCCTAAATATGTCTATGATTTCTTACTCTAGAGTGGCCTAACCCCTTAACGTCCAATGTATCCAGTGTATTTAAGGCATTCCATGGCCTTTCCGCGAAACCCTGACCCCAATGATTTGTTATTTTCTTGAAATTTTTTTGTAACATAGTAAAGAATATCAACACCAATTATTAAATCCCTATCTCACGTCTTTCAAGAGTTAGGTTTTTTCGAAAAACGTATATTTTGGAAGGTTCGTTCAAGTTCTGATGCCAATAGCTCTTAATCTAATCGCGATATCGACAAATGTCAATATACCCATTTTTTCCATTTTGATTCATACTTGCATGAAAAAAAAAACAAATTAGTCATCATTGTCAAAGATTTTTCTGAGCTTGGAGTAACAATTATTTTTTTCAAAGATCATTGCCATTTCTAATTTTTAAAAAATTTCTCAAGTAGTATGACCAATTATACGATTTTTAATACTGGTCTGATCATGGGCACATTTTTCTTTCTATTTAATTACGAATTGATATGTATATATTATTTCTTTAAACACAGTCAAACTTTTTGTTACCAATATAATTTCAATGGATGTGATTATCACTTTTATTCTTTTTTGAGCCTATCTCATTTGCGATCGGTAAAAAAAAAATTTGAACCGCTTGACAAAAAATTATTTTTCGAGCCGATTCAAATTTTTTCTTACCATTCCAATTTTGATCAATTTTAGTACTAATTCAACAATTTTTAATCAGATTAAATTGCTCGCAAAGTTTATTCATTCACATTTTTTCTAAGTGTAATTTAAAAAATCGTACAAGTCTGCACGTATATAGTTTTCGAGCGATTGAATCCGACTGAAAATCATTGAATTGGCAATAAGTGCACTGAGAAAAAAGTCATCGTTATTTACAACAAACACGTATGGTTGGACATCCTATGGTAAAATTTACTAAAAAAAGATTGACACGGAAATTATGTTATAGCTGATTGGACTATAACTTTAGTGTGTATTCAAACATATGATCCCAATGATGTGTGTAACCATGTGTTATTTGAAAAGTACTATGGGCCATAGTATAAATCCTAACAATGAGCAAATAATCTAAGAGCAAGTTGCTGTTGATATAAAAAATATGATATGCTATAGCATATTTATTTTCAGAGCGAATCCTTACGAATTCAACCATTTTTCCACCATTTATATGGTAATTATTAACTTCCAATGGGTAGGCCTCATTACAATATCTCATGATAGTGACTATTAACATAATGTCGTGAAGACTTATGGTTCTATCAAACAATATATATGAGATATGTTTTCATGTATATTTTTTATGTGTTATTAGATGGGATGTTTTGAACCAAGTAGATATCACACGTCGTAATTTCAAACGCGTATGATAAATGTGAGCGATTTTCCAATTTCATTTGTAAAATTCATGTTTGAGTGGCTCTGCGTTGAGTTCACAATCTGGGTATTTTGAGTTCGATCCCGAGCGGCGCAGTTTTTTTTTCGAATTTTGAACAAATATTTTTTTTTGAACCGTTCTACGTTTTCCTGGCTTTTTACAATATACTTTTTATTTCATAAGCAGTTTTAGATGTTTAGTTTTGATTGTTGAACGACTAGATCTGTATGTATAAAGCTGTAGTATCCGATGAGGCATTCTCAGCTTTTATAATTCGAGTATTCATGATTCTGCCAATGAACAAAAATTCTGACACTAGATTGGCATTCCTCGATCTTGAAAATCATTAGACATGTTTATTTCACATAAGTTCAGCAACATACAACTTATAGAAGACATTTGATTCAAAATAATTCCGTAGTAGTCCATAGTGTAGTGGTTAGGTCCTGAGTTAAGTAAGTAGGAAATTCGTCGGTAGGCAGTTCGATCCCGACCCAGAGCGGTAATATGTAATATAATAGATTAAATATGAAAGCATTTTTTTTCGTCGGAAAGCGCGTCTGGCCTTTTGGCGTCATCGTACTACTATATCAGGCCCTTAATAAAGTGAGAGAAAATTAATCTGGGCCTTCCGCAGGCCCCAAAATAATGTTTACATAGGATGATTCCTGCCCCTATATGGTATGTTAAATTTCACTTTAAACGTTATGAGCGTGCATAGCCAGAAAGTTATTATTGGTATATAGTATAGTACTTTTTACTATATCTGTAATCGGGAGATTCATATTCGATACTGAAAGAATCCATATATTTTTCGTGACATACTGCTACTGTCCGGTAATAGATACTCAACGTATATTTAAAATGTTCATTGTCGTAGTTAATATATGCATTGAATATATTCGACTATTGAAAAACAGGAAATAAAACTATACTTTGGCGAATACAAGTAACCATAAAATATTTGTATCATTCCAGGGAAAAAATCTAATATGGTTAAAATATGGTTGCTTATACTATAAATTTCTCTGAGTGTGGAATCAAAATTGTTATAAGAGAACATTTGGAAATAGTACCGGAAAATAATTTTTGGGCAAACAGTTCAGAATTTCTTTTTTAAATTGATTACAATTGAAATCGTCTTGAGATGATAAAATCGCTAATATCTTAACTTGAAATTATATTAATAACAAGAAATTCAACTTTATTTAAAAAATAAAATATGTTAATTCCAAAAGAAATAGAATAAAAAATGGACCCATGATCAGACTAGCGTTAAAAACCATATAATTGATCATACTATTTTAAAGATTTTTTTGAAAAAAATAAACAAAACATATAATGCTGCTGACATTATTAGTACCTTTAGAAAAACGTTGCCAGATTTATCGTCGACATTTACGCTTCATAAAATCGAATATATTTTGAATTCTTTAATGTTAATAAATATTTAAGATTTTAAGAATGTTACTATGTTGTTACTACACTGAGAAAAAAATGTTGTTGATATAGCTAAAATTTGTTTACCTTAACTAAATTTTTCGTTTGAATACGTTCAGCGTATTATGAAAAGACAATAAAATATTTTGTTCACGTACTAAATAAAGGAATATTTGAATCATGAAAATGAAAAATTGAATTCAGTGATGTATACTTATTGCAACGCAATGGTGTGTTAATAAGCGCATACGTTTTTTTGAATGTAGAATAGATTCAGTTGATTCTGTCAGTTGTGATTAAAATGAAACGAGTCGATTTTCTATTGATTCTGAAACTGGTTTACACAACTGCATATAAAATTTGATAAAAAAAAAATTTGATTAAGTTGAGTAAAATTCAGTTAGTGTAAAAGCTAAAACATAGTCGATCGAACTAATTATGTTTTTTACCAACTAAATCCAATATTGTGCGAATCAGAAACCCATTTTAGTGAAACGTCTTGTTATGTTGTTTTATCTACATATACTAGTGTTGTGAACGAATATGCAGTTACTGCGACACGACACATTCATCCATTTAAAACAAATACATAGCTCTTACAACTCTATCTCCCGTTCATTATAAAACAATATGTAGTTTTTACATTAACATATCCGTTAGTAATGAACCAATATACAGTTTATGTAATATTGTGGAAGAAAATTTCCGAAATAAATTCGTGACACCGTTCGGCACGGTTCCCAGTTCGCGTATATCCGCGGGTCGCAGCGAAAAAAAAATTATACCATCGGAAGGGCATTGACCACATTATATTGCGAAAGTTTCATTTTTTTGATAAATCAAACGTTCTTCCAATGGCGACGACCAATCTTCCAATCTCGAGTAAAGATGCACCGCACGTCTTGCCTTTGCCGTTTGAACACTATCTTTTTAATACTTGGCGTCAAGACGCTGCCGCGTCTCTAGATATTCTTTTGTTTAATTCAAGTATTTTTTTAACATATTCATCAATTGCATATTGTTGGTTTAAAAAAAAACGAAACCTTAAATCAACCGGAAGACATTCTTAATTCACAATATTCATATCATCAATAAATATTTTTTTTTCGATTCTCAAATATGTACAATCAAAGTACTTATCATTCAAAAATATGTATTCATCTGATTTCTTACCACAATGACCATGGGGTCATAGATGTAAGAAAATCTATTCATCTACTGTTGTGCCTGGCAACAGGCCCGCATAGTAACAAATTGCCAGTATATAAAAACATTTAAAATAAAATGCTTAATCCACTAAAATGCGAAATCACGCGATTCTCGATCACCGCGATCATCGCATAGGGCTATCGACCCCAAGCTGACGAGGCATCACGCCACCCATCGCTCGAGAATATTCGATAGCCAATTAAAATAGAGTAGGGGTAAAATTAACATCATTTGGGGGAAATTCACCGAACTATTAAAAGTCACGACGAGCCCAAATTCGGCAGTCTGACGACAAAATTCTGAACGATTGTTCTCGAGGCAAATAAACCTCAACTTTGTAACTTTTCTCAATAAACCTATTGTTAACTTGTTTTTAAGTATTGAGTTGGAGTTCAACTCAATTATTGGCAATAATCCCCAAAATACCCGTCCTCGATAACTCGTCCCCACGTGACGGTCTTCGCGGGCACAACATACTGTTTTTCGCGGGACTGTAACCCGTGGTATTAGGTACAAATGTTCGCTACCTAATTCTGCAAGAGAATCGGTCGGAACGTCGTAACCTATTTGGCTCCCGCAATTTATGCCCATCCACAGACTGGCGTATTCGTGAGAAACTTGATGCTCTGCGCCATGTGGTGACCAGAACGAGAAGCTACTTTAACGTTGCCATCGTTACTCCACGAAATATTTAGTTGGATGAAGTATGGATTATTTGTTGGCATATATCGCGTCGATTTTAAACAAAAATGTTGAAGTTGCAAAAGACGATTGTGCCGAATCAGAGGATTTGTTGGTACAATTCAATGAGTCGATTTGCAATAACTAAATAATCGTTTCGAACACCAATTAGTTTGTTAACCTGACAAGATAGTTTTGTTTCTTTTTCCATCTATTCACGTTTTCAACTGCACAAAACGCCGCATTATCGAAAGTAAATTTATTTTGATGGAGTTCCGTGTATAATTAATGAAAATTGATATTTTGTTTGAATCGATGATAAATCAGATGTAAGGTATGCGTCAAGAGAATACTTTATTGTTTTTTCTATTACTTTTCTTGATCAAACAAAATATATTTTTTATTGTAAGGAAAATTTTCTTTCAAAATAAGATAATTAATAAAACATAGGATATCGTATGAGAAGGAAAAACCTGATTCGTAAAATGTAGATTGTGAAGATGTTTTCTTTCCTTTTATCTAACGATTTTTTTTATTTAACAATATAATGTTTCGACTTTTTTGTCGAAGCTCCACGTACGAATGATATCTGTGAACCGCAATAAACTGGAGAAAACGTGCTACGCGACTCAGTAGCGCAGTTGCTTATGGTACAAAGGCAAGGTGAAACCCTTGCCTATAAAGTATAAGAATTTTACTAAACGAACAAAATAATGCTTGGAGCAACGGATAGAAACGTTAAAGTAGCTTCTCGCTCTGGCCACCGCGTGGCGGAGAACACCAAGTTTCTCACATACACGTCGGTTGGTAGTTGGGCATCAATTGCGGGAGCCGAGTAGGTTACGAAGTTCCGACCGATTCTGATGATGAATTAATTAGGTAGCAGAAATTTGTTCCTAGCACCACGGGTTACAGTCCCATGAGAAAAACTAGATTTTCTTAGGTATATGACTATGTGAGTCATTACGGTAACAAAACAGATGAATACATATTTTTGGATAATAAGGTGATCTTATATTGTGCCTTTTCCTCAGAGACCATCATCTCCAAGAAAAATGAGAATCTGCTTTTTAGCTATATCTCTCGCGCACACACAATTGATAGAACGTCATAAGAAGTTTGTACATATTTCAGAATCAATAGTAAAAAATTATTCCTGATTTAAAAAATTTACGTTAAAATGTATATATTGTCCTCGTGTGAATAAAAAAGGTCTTTTGTTTAAATTAAGCGTTTGTATATTCAAATCGAACAATATTTGATTGATCGATATCATACATATTCGTTTATTATGAACGAGGGATAGTGTTATCAAAGCTACGTATTTGCTTACAATGAAGGAATGTGTCATTGCAGCAACCTCATATTCATTCACATTAACAATATATGTAGACTAAACAACAAAACAAGACTTTCCACTGAAAAAGGGTTTTAGTTCACACAATATCAGTTTTACTTGGAAAAAAAGACATTTAGTTCGATTAACTACCTATCTTTTAGCTTTTGAAATAATTGAATTTTACGCAACTTAATCGAATTCGTGTTTCTTCAAATTTTATATCCAATTGTTTAAAGCAGTTTCGGAATTTAAAAAAAATTGACTCTTTTCTTTGTGATTACAACATACCGAATTAACTGAATCTATTCTTGATTTAAAAAAAAAAGTGTTCGCTATGTTGTTGTAAG
>OZ022418.1:6306397-6358897 GCA_963989365.1 Rhimphoctona megacephalus | reverse complement strand
TGTAATCTCGCGAGCAACCGTACAAATTACATTGGACTCTATAAGACTGCGCTATATAGATACAGTCCAATGTAATTTCCTCTCATTATCTGGTATTGGGTGGCCAGTGGACAGTCACGTCTATACAGGGTGTTTTGAACAGCGATGTCAATGCATAAGGGGGAGATCCAGGGCGTCGAGACAAGTCATTTGATCCCTACAGACTCCGGTACCAAGTGTCACTGGGTTTGAAATTTTCGCTGTCTTCCTAAATTAAGAGACCCGATCCGCTTGGAACTCAATAAAATATTTGAGAATTCTTAAAACTGTTTTACTGTGTGACATCGTATTCCTAAATCTACAGCCGTATACTTGCAGCTTTTTTGATACGAACTTAGTTAAACTTACAATTTAAACCCTTAACTATATTGTATTTGTTCTAACGTACGAGGGTAGTTTGATAAGTAACTTGGTTCGCATATTAATAAATGGCGCTAACGTAATCTGTAGATGAGGTATTCCACATCAAACCGGCGGACTTTTTCCCTGACCCTCGCCGACTTGGGTAATTATTTTTTATATGATTATATGAAGTCTAAAAGACACCCTGAAATTTTTTCAGATTTTTCTGAACAGCCATTTTAGAAAAAAAAAAAATAAAAAAAGCCCCTTTTTTAAAATCTGAAAAAAATCCTAAAAATCGGTGATTATATGCCAAACATTTTAAGCTACCGCCCGTAGTGGAAGTACGATTTTTTCTGTATTTTTATGAGCTATTAAAGTTGAAAAAATTCTCAAAAAATCAAGAACCACTCATTTAGGGCCAATAGTTGAATATTTTCGAACCCAAAAAATTTTTTGGGATATTTTAGACCAGTACAAGACAAAAAAAATTGAGCCAGGCAAAAAGTTGAGGTATTCATTTAATAGTTTTATTCAATTTTATCAAATAGACAAAACTTATCAATTATATTTGAGTAAATCTTGAAAAAAAATCAATTCTTTTTGAGGATCCTATGGGATCGGTGTTCTAATTTTGATTTGATTGTTCGAAAATTGTGACGAAAATTAGTTTTAGGCACCAAAATATTCAACTATTGGGCCGGAGTAAGTGTTTTTCGATATATTTGGAATTTTTTAACGTTATTAGCCGATTAACACACAGAAAAAATCGTACTTCCACTACGGGCGGTAGCTTAAAATGTTTGGCATATAATCACCGATTTTTAAGAATTTTTTCAGATTTTTAAAAAGGGGTTTTTTTTGGATTTTTTTTTTCAAAAATGGCTGTTCAGAAAAATCTGAAAAAATGTCAGGATGTCTTTTAGACTTCATATAATCATATGAAAAATAATTACCCAAGTCGGCGAGGGTCAGGGAAAAAGTCCGCCGGTTTGACGTGGAATACCTCATATGTAGTCACAAAGTTTCCTACCTATGGATAAATAATCTGTGTTCTCAAGTCATTCTGATAATAATTCATAGTTTACCGGTTGCTCAAAATGAAGAATTTCAAGTCATAGTCAAAAATGGACAAAATTGGAATTCGTGGTGTAATTCAATTCTTTTTTCTGGAAGGGAAAACAGCAAAAGAAATTCATGAAAGGATTTTGCCTACATTGGGTGACTCGTGCCCTTCTTATGAAACCGTACGGCTTTGGGTTAATGAATTGAAGCGTGGCAGAAGAAGCATTCAAGATGCACCACTTCTTGGAGCCCCGAAATCAGCTGTGACACCCGAAACCATCCGGGAATGGAAAAAAAACGTCCGGGAATGGCAAAAAAAAAGGTGTTGTTTCATCATGACAACGCACCGGTGCATTCAAGCCGTGTCGCTCAGCAAAAATTGGTCGAGCTGCGATTTCAACTGCTTCCGCATCCTGCTTATTTATCAGATTTAACTCCCTCGGACTACCATCTATTCCCGAAACTGAAAGCTTTTCTGACAGGACGAAAATTTCAGTCAAATGAAGAAGTCATACGGGAAGTAAACGAGTATTTTGAAAGCCTCGAAGAAACTCATTTCCGTGAAGAGATCGCAAAGCTGCAGAAACGCTGGTGCAAGTGCGTTGAACTTCGAGGGGACTATGTCGAAAAATGAAGCACGTTAGAAAACTCAAATCATTTTCTTTAATATCAAACCAAGATACTTATCAGACCACCCTCGTATAACTTCTAGCTTGATTCAGAAAAAAATATTGTTATTTCAGAATTTCAAGTGATGGTGAAACATTACGTTTAATGCTCTTTCCATTGATGTGGATTCGTTATCAACTCTAAGTATTTATTGTAACGTTATTAATTAACAAGAGACAACAATATTCCCTACTTCAAAGGGGATGCTGCCTGTTCTTTGGAGACATTTGTTTATTCTCAGAGCTTGAAGATAAAAGTGAGTTTTGTATATCGATGGAAAGAGCAGTGAATTTAGGAGTTTTTAAGGTAGGAGTCTCACCACAGTCATTTTCAAAAGTTAACTCTTCGGTAAAAATTCGAAAATTTTGATATAACCTGCGAAATAACCTAAGAATGGCAATTGTCAAGTCATACGGGAGCCTGAAAAAATAAAAATTTTCGGGAACAATATTTAATATAAAATTCAGAGTTTCCGGAATACCCGCGTTTCCCTATGCAATACACGTAATATATAGTTCATATCACTGTATCTCCGAAACTAAGTAGTCAGAATTATTGTAATTTTTCGAAAAACTTCGTCATATACACTAGTGCAAATGACAATTAAAAAAAAAAAAAATCTGTAGAAAAGTTTCGAAGTAATTGCATAAAATGTAAAATTTTCTACCTTTGCCCATAAGAACACACGTAAAACTATACAATTTTTGATTTCTGATATCTCGAATATGGAATAGTCAATCCTATTCAAATTTTGCATGTTATTACATAATGGTGTTCTGAATAAGTTCTCGAAATATAAAAAAAAATCTGTAGAAAAACGTTTTGGCGGGACTCCTACCTTAAAAATACTTCCAATTTCCTACTGACCATATATCCTTTCCACATCGCGTTAGAAGTTATACGTTAAAAAAAATGTAACATAGTTTTACTGATGTCAAGTATTTAAATTGTAACTTTAAGCTAATTTTGTGCCTGATAAAAGCTGCAGGTGGACGGCTGTACATTTAGGAATACGGGGTCAAGATACAAGATAAAAAAGTTTTAAGCATTGTCAGATTTTTAACGAGTTCCAAGCCATTCAGGTCGCCTAATTTCAGAGAATAGCGGAAATCTCGTAAATGAACAGAATTTCAGAGAATAGTGAATATTTCGTAAATGGCGAGACTTGGTACAGGGGTCAAATAATTTGTTTCACCACCTTGGGTCTCCTTATTAAATATTGACATCGCCGTTCGGAACACTTTGTATATTCCAACGTGCAGTTTTTCCTTTTCAATATAATTTTTTTCATAAAACCTATATACTTTCGAGGATAATATTAACGCAGATAGTTCTTCCGCATGCCATGCAATGTAATGAGAGATGGATTAAAACAGATTTGGTTTGTTTCTCTTTGATGGAGAATGGTCGAATGAATTTTATCCCGTCAGCAGGCGCGCTATGAGATTTTTCTCACACTTATATTGAAACGATAATTACTCGAAAAATTTCAGATCATTTGAAATTTTTTCTATCATTACCAAATTTATTCTTCTGTATGATAGAAGAGTTTAAAAAATTGTTTGAATTTTTGTTTTTGAATTTTCTAAATTATTATTTTTTGGTTTTTAGTGTCAATTATCGTTGCATTTATGGTTAAAAAAAAAGAAATGTTTAATAGCCACAATCACTGTAGCAAAATTGTTTTCAAGCTTCTATTTATCAAATTAAGCACTTGAAGCTATACATTTGAGAAAATCTCTCATTGCGCGCCCAATGTTTAAACTGTACGGAGCGCGGCTGCTGACGGGCTATATACATAACACACTTACATGATCAGGGATCAGGGAATGAGTTGCTTGCCAGCACGACCCGATGTTTACTCGAATGGACCTTTTACCATAGTGTATAGATCGAGAGTAAAAGGTTTATTTTTATCTTAGTAGACAGAACTCAATTATCTGAATCATGAATAATCTGAAATTGAAAGCCGCAAATAGCGCTCCTACAGATAACAAGATGTTGCAGAGACTATATTTTCGCTGGTTAGATGTGCTCTTGTAACATCCCATTTTGGACATTATGATGGAACTGCTGCTTTGTCTTTACACACTTTATAAAGTGTCTAGAACTAAATGAAAAACATATAGCCGTTTCTCGATCCAAAGAACCTGTCCGAGTGGCCTAACTCAGTTTTGCAACACTCTTATATTTGTATGCTTATTACTACATGAGGACAACTATATTTATATAATATTATTAACCCGTGACCGACACTCAGGGTACTTAGTGCCCACCAAAAGATTTTCGAAGGTACTTCGACATTTTTGTTGCATCCCTTTCCCTCAATAGTAGGTTTCTATTTCAAGGGTCCCAATAAATCGTGGATAGGAACCACCATAAATTTGAAAACATTAAAATTCTAGGTCTTGCCTTCATTTTAAGTGTCAAACAGTGTTCCAACAAATCCTGCATATTTTTATAGAGATATTGTGTGAAATAACTTTAGTTTTTGAAAAATCGCGAAAATCCACGATTCATTCCTTGAAATATCATATTTCAAGGGAGCCACGCTAAAATTTCTTTTCGTCATAGGTTAATGAATCACAAAATCGTTCAATTAATTATCATCGTCATTTTCACCATCGTCGATCTTTGTACTGAAGAATACAATTCTATGTAAATTCATGTTTGTGTTTATCTCTCTTTCCCTTTCTTCATGTATGCATATGTGTGCTTAATCATACAGATCATGCAACGGCACGTTGACATTATAAGTTCCCATATCTTAAGACTAGAAAAATCCTCAAAACGCTCTCTTTCACCTTCGTTCTACCATATACATTGTGTTTTTCCACTATAAATTTTCGGTATGTTTATTATTTACTATTAGCATCCGCACACGAATACGTGTGCAAATAAATAAACAAATAAATAATCAAATAAATAAATAATCGAATCAATATATATTAATTTGATTATTTGCTTATTTATGCATATATATATACACACACATACACATACACACACGCACACACACACATATGCGCGCACACACATACACATGCACGCGCGCATATGTATTAAATAAAGGGGCGACTAGAATGATTAGACTGAAGTGTGTGGACGTAAGTGTGTTTTCGTGTTTCCTTCCTTCGTTTCATTATTCGTTCCATCTTCTAACCGTCTTGGATTTTCCGCCTCTAATCTTATCTTTTCCTACAATCCTATCATGCTTTGTTAATAATTGTTTGTTACTTAACAATTACTGGACGTTTTTTATTCACGTTTAGATTCAATAACCTCTACTACTGGCACTTTTCTATTTAATATCTACTTGCAAATTTCATGTTGTGCCTCTCAATTCACGCCTTTCATAATTCGATGCCGCCGATCCGTTAATCTATTTTCACCTGGCATCTATTTTGTATTATGTGAGGCTCTTCCCATGGCTTTTTGGCCATATTGCTTCTTTTGGCGCATGTCATTACAGCTCTTCACATGTCCTTTTCATACCGGCTAATATAAATTTTGTCGCATGAGATCATTTTCTGGCTGAACGAATCTAGCCCATTTCTATTGCTACTTCTATCGCTTATTTGCTTGCGTATTTATTTTTGTTTCATTTTTTTATCACCTTCTTTTTTTAAACACTTTTAGAAAACTGATGCTTTCTCTATGTTGTGTGCAATCCTCTTTGCTGTTCAATTATCGTTAGCTTTTTTTGTAACGATCTATCTTGCCAAAGCTATCGCGACCATGCCGCTACAAACCACGGTTCAATTGATGTCCATTGTTGATACCAGGGCTCTCAGGATCCATCGAAAGCAATTCCTCATCTCGAAGACAGGCTGATTCTAGATGCTTGTTTAAATAGGATTTAAGAGCAAATGTTTTATGACATCGCGAACACTCATAATTTTTGTCTGCTGAATGAGTCTGCATGTGAGCTCGTAGATTAGAGCGATCGGCAAAGGCTTTGCCGCAATGTGCACATCCGTATGGTTTCTCGCCCGTGTGGCTACGAAGATGTCCCTGCAGCAACCATGGTCTTGAGAACATTTTTCCACATACCCCACAGCTGTGAGCTAATTTGTGGGTTAAGACGTGCATCGCAAGCGCTGGCATGCTCACATAAGCTTTGCCACAATGTATACACTTTTTGGCAGACTGTGAATCGAGGCTCCGATGCGTCTGCTTGTGACGGGACAGATTCGAAGATGTTGCGTACTGTTTGCCGCACTCGGTGCAAGTGAATTTTGGTCTTTCCGGATTAACTACAGCCTCTTTCTCCGGTATAGCAGCGTTGCTGGATCGACGTTTCGATCTACCGTCTGAAACGAAGAAAGCTTCGTAGGTGTATGCTACCGTTTTGTTGCTACCGGAATTATTGTGATTAGGAGAAACTGGGCTACCATTACTTGAGGTGTTGCTATTTGAACAACCTTCAGCAGTAGCGGGAGATTGGGGCTCAAGACCCGTACTGTCCGTGGGTTGATGGAGAATAATCTGCTGACTGTGTCTCCCTGATGACGATGACAGAGTCCCGTTAACGTTGCTAGTATTCGATGGGACTGGGACGAGGACACTTACTGGAATTGGCGTTGGCTGTACATTGACATTCGGTCCAATCGGTGTAAAAGTTGTATGCAGTATCGGCGGTAATGGAGGTGACGGCGGGGATAATGTATGGATAAATACAGAGTGGGTTGGGGCTGCTGGTGATGCACTGAGATCAAGTATTGCTTGAGCTGCTGAAAGATCTTCCTCAGGTGAACTACGGATTATCGGATCAGTACACGTTTGGAGGCTATACGGACGGTAAATATCCTTCTTCTTCGGTGGTAAGGACAGAGCTTTTCCGGTGCTCGTGTAACACATAGATAAACTTTTTCGTGGTGGAAAATTATTCAATATTGTTGTGGTTGATGGGTTGGCCGACAATAATGATGATGAATTTTGTTGGATGGAGGAGGAGTTTGTAACTATCACCACGTTAACATCGTTGGCAGCCTCGTCTGCTATCGAGCTCGACTGTTGATCTGCATGTTCTGTCAAATGGTGCTGACGATAATTTGGTGTTGGAGACTCGGTGGTTGGCCTGGCTAGCTCTGCTGCTGAGCGGAGAGTTGCGTACTTTGGTGGTTCTTCGTGGTTTAACCAGGACTCATGTGTATATCCTGAAAGCAAATACAACAAATAAGATGTCTCTTCTGTTCTTATATGTCTACACATTCATACATTTGTAAGCACATCTATTTAATAGAGTGGTATATAAAATTATGGTGAAACAAATAGTAAAACTAAAAGACGCTCGGAAGAAACATTTAGAATAAAAACTGAAAAAAGGGTCTAGCAGGATAAACATGGCGAAGTGGCCCCCAAATAGGAACCTATACTGAAATTTTCGATAAATTATTTATCAACCCGGAATATAAACAAAATGTATGTATATTTGGACTCGATATTTTAACGTGAGTTTGAGGCAGTACAACAACTCTATTTACAATTTCTGTATTCTTAAATAACTCTATGGTAAATGTCTTTATTCCAAAACATCTCTATACATAAATATCTCTATTTTTAAAGAACTGTACTAAACTATATTTAAATAATTTCCGAGTATAATTTAAAAAATACTTTTTTTCATTTTTAAAAAAGTAAAAAGAGAACGCCAAGTATTAAAAAATCGCGACCTTAGTTATAAAACGATCATTATACATATGTTCTTGTTGAACGAGAAAGAGAGAGCGCGCGCTATGGGCGAAAGAGAGGGGACCTGGCCTCGCGCGCTGTTTTTCTCGCTCAGCCACGCGCAATAAGTTGGGGTAGCGTCGTTCAGTGGACTGGGCGACTGCAGGGTAGACAAATGTCTACCAGTCTCGCAATGGATGTATGCCCCAATGTAAACAAATGCTTCTTACGTCTTTCCGACTACAAGGGACAGAAGTTCCCCAAACATTCGATTTCAAATCACAAAATTATCATATCTCCAGATTGGGTGGTCGGATCAACTTACAACAAAGACCAATGGAAAGAGAAAAATCGAAAAAAAATCGTGCCCTATATTCAGATTTTTTACTCAAACCGTTCCGTCGTGAGAGCAGTTTGAAAAATATGAAAAACCCGAAAACCGTCATATTCGCATATATAAAAGTGCGGCAGGGCTCGCGCAAGCTTTCTTTTTTAACGCCTTACATACGTCCAGCAGCGCCTAAAACGCGCTAAAAGAAAAACTGTTTTTAGAAGAGATAACAATAGAAATTAATAAAAATAATTTTTACACATTGTTTATTAGTATTTAAACTTTATAAAAAAATTTATTTCATTTTTTTTTTCAAAAATTACAACATAAAAAACCACGTTTCCCGAAGCACTATGAAAAAAAAGTTGCTCCACGGTCTGCATCATTTCTTCTTGAAATGCTGATGAATCTGCAAAACGTAAAAAAATTCTTGTAAAATAAAGTTGTAGTTATAGTCTGTCGAGCCGGATTTTTGAAATTCGAAAAATTTTGGCAATTTACGGCAGTTTAAAAAAAAGTGTGCATTTTGTGTCATAAATGTCACACTTTAATTATGTTTATAAAATTTTTTAATCACAACATCAAAAATCCGACTCGACAGACTATAGAGAAAACAATTTCGAATATTTAAAAAAAAAAGCATCAAAAAATATTAAAAACTGTATGAGTTATCATGCAGACCGTGTCAGAAATAGTATATTACGACCCTAGGCCCGAAAGTTGGATTTCCTAGCATGTGCGATATGAAGGCCTCGGCTTCGCCTCGGCCTTCATATCGCACATGCCAGGGCATCCAACATTTGGGCCGTGGGTTGTATACTATTTTTCTTGATCCCGTAGCCGAAAGTACGGGCCTAATTAATTTATGTAATTCCGTGCAATTAATGCCGTCATTGGTGCTGTCAGCTGTCATCTGTCGGCTGTCAGCCAGCCATCTCGTGAAATGCAATGAAGTTGTCGTTCTCGCAGGGAGGCGAGCGAAAGGGGGGGGGATGCCCGCCCGACTTTTGCAAGACCGAGGCGAAGCCGAGGTTTTGCTGGTCGGGGTGGGCATTGAAAACATCAAGATGAAATAAAACCAACATTACTAACATAAACATCAAATCAACGTTCTACATTTTTTGTCGATTTTAACGCTTGTTTTCTTTATTACATTCACATGAAACGACGTTGAACACACAATTATTGAAAGTGCAGTTGGAAAATTCTAAACGGTCTGTCTTCAGTGTTGAACTTATATCGTTGTAAACTTTATTGCCCGAATCTTCATTGTTTTTTTTTCTTTTAAATATCGGTGGCTGAACAGCTGCTTGATTTTCGCTGTCCGAATCTTTAATGTTTTTTTTTCGGATGTAGAAGGCTGAACATTCTCTTTATTTAGAAAATTTAGTTTTATTCCCGGTTTTTCCCAAAACAAGTGTTTTTTGCCGTCATCTGGCTTATTTTGATTCGACATTGGGATAAAGATTGGATTATTTCTTGCTGTAGTGAAACCACTTTTCACCATTTTATCTGAAAAGAAATCTATTGTAAATAATAAGTGATATACAGATGCGTTTAATAGTTAAATGAGTGTATATTTTTTTTACTTACTTTGACTGGCATCAACCTCATCAACAGTGAATTCTTCGTCAAAACCCGATAGATCAATATGAAAATCGGAATCATCGTTTTCAGGTACCATGGTCTGTGCGCTGGTAGATGGCTTCGAATGTATGTTTGTTTCTGCAGTTTTTTGGGTAACGCCGTTATGTATCATTTCCCTGTTGTGCATAGAATTTTCTATGTAATCCTGGGCAATAATATTTGAACGCCATCTTCCTAGCTGCTTAACCATTTGCATGTTAGCCCCAGAATCGGAGAGAAGCATTGCAGACGTTCTGCGAAAGCAATGACCAGTGTATCTCTTTGGTTCGGGTAATTTCAGATAGACCGCAATCTTTTCGGGGACTTCCCCGATTTTATGTCGTCCAATTGCAATTCGGGCATATTTGCCTTCTGCATACTTGATAAAAAAGCGGTCGCTGAATTTCTTCGATGGTCTCAATGAGATATATTTCTTTACTGTGTCGTAAAAAAGTTTCCCAATGACAAATTGCCCAGCATAGTCATTTTTATTTTGATTGATGGACACCAGATATTTATTCGTTAAATCTTCCACATCTTCAACCTTGATGTTCGTTATTTCATCACATCGAAGGCAACCGCAGATCCCAAATATCAGTATGACCTGTAAAAATTTCAATGAACAAATTGAACGGCACTAACTAAAAAAGTATTATTCGAGAAGGGAAAACGTAAATGACTCTTACCTTCATTGCTAAATACGTTTGATCCGGAGCCTCGTTCATAAATTTCATGATTTGGTCCCATCTTAAAACGAAAGCTTTCTTTGGTCTGTAACCTTTGGCATTCGTTTTTATGAGGCTTTTCAAGCTCACAAAGTTAATAATATTGATGCCCTCTTTTACACTTAGCGTTTTTTTCAGCATGCTCCAGATGCTCCAGAAAGTTAGTGGTTTGAGCTCTCCTAACAGATGTTGAAAATAAATAATTAAATTATTCTCTTCAGAACTGGACAGAGATCTTTTATTTTCTTCTCGCCATATGTTATATGTGTTGTAAACGAGGAGGTATCGATCAGAAGACTTTTTTGCAATTGTTTCTGATTGGACAATTATTTTCGCCTCTTCGTCAAAATTCCTTAACATTTCTTCCTCGTCTGCGGAACCTTCTGATGAGGATTCTTCCATTTTTTTTTTTTTTTCGACACTTGAATGAAATTCTTCGCGAGACCACGACACGACTTTGACAGGAGCGAGCACAAGATAAAAGAATAACGTGCATATGTAAATATCGCCGGCCGCGAAAATCCTGTCAGAGTGAGCGATCGTCAGCCGGCCACGAAAAATGCTCTTCCCGGCCTGAAATGCGGCCGGAAAGTGCGTACTTTCGGCTAGGGGAGCAAGAAAAAGTAGTTTTGAGAAAAATGCATTTAAAGTTTCAAGTGCGTTTCGCTCGAGACATCTACCTGCGCGCATCAGACTCTCGTTGGGCAGTCACGTTTTCTATAATAACTTTCGATCTATGGGGAATTTGTACAATCGACTTACACAGAAATACGCCTAAAACTATAGAGAATAATAATCTGTAAAAAAAATCGATTTTTTGAAAATTCTGGACGTATGTAAGGCCTTAATACTTGGCGTCAAGCCACTATCGCGCCTCTTGATAAACTGTATTCTTCAATAACTCTATTCTTAAATATCGCTATTCAAAAAACATGTGTTTTCCGAAAGATCACTATGTTGAAATATCTTTATTCTAAAACATCTCTATTCATAAATGTGGTCAAAAAATATCTCTTCAAAAATAACTCTATTCGTTGACATCTGCAATCTGAAATAACTCTATTCATAAATATCTCTATGTAAAGACATCTTTCTTCATGCGGAACAATTGGCAATTGAAGCACTCGATTGTGTGATTAAGTATCTGCAGTCGATATAGTAGAGCGAATAAGATGGCGCATTTATAACTCTACCAGAAACATCTCTACCAAAATTCAACTCTACCCTTAAAAAATGTCTCGTAACAACTCTACCATAAATAATACTACCTGGTAACAACTCTACCTGAAAGAAAATTAATATTAGATGAAATGACTACCATATAACAACTCTACCAGGAGCATATTCTACCAGAACATTTATGTCGCTAAATAAATATACCGCGACAACTCTGCCACAAAAATAAATGATTTGATAAAATTTCTACCATGTAACATTTCTACCATATTGAAATTCTGCCATAATTTACATCAATACCCCAAAAACAATATACCATAACATCTCTACCGTAAATAAATGTCTACCGGCGACAACTCTACCACGCAAATTTATTATTTGATAATATTTCTACCATACTAAATGTCCACCACATTTACAGCTCTACCTAATGTTGATAACGTACGTATATATATTAAATGTCATTACATCACATTTGGCAGAGATGTCATGTGGTAGAGATTTAAATGTTGAAGACATTTAATATAGTAGAGATGTCACGTGGTACAGATGTTATATGATAGAGATGTTATCAAATAATAAATTTTTGTGGTAGAGTTATCGCCGGTAGGCACTTATTTACGGCAGAGATGTTATGATAGATTGTTTCTGGGGTATAGATGTAACTTATGACAGAATTTCAATATAGTAGAGATGTCACGTGGTAGAGATGTTACGTGGAAGAAATTTTATCAAATCATTTATTTTTGTGGCAAAGTTGCCGCGGTATATTTATTTACCGACAGAAATGTTCTGGTAGAATATGCTCCTGGTAGAGTTGTTATGTGGTAGTCACATTTTATCTAATATTAATTTCTTTCAGGTAAAGTTTTTACGTTTGATAGAATTGTTACGAGGTAGTATTATTTACGGTAGAGTTGTTACGGGACATTTTTTAAGGGTAGAGTTGAATTCTGGTAGAGATTTTTCTGGTAGAGTTGTAAATGCGCCGTGTGATTAAGTATCTGCAGTCGATATATAATAATAGAGCGAATAAGATCAGGTGACGAGTTATGTACTAACCTCGAAATGTTAAGGCGGTCGTCTAGTGTGTCAGGTCAAAAAAATCGATTTTTTGTCATAAATCACTTCTAAAACATGTGTACAATACGTGGGTAAAAGGATTTTTCGAAATTCGAAGCCGTTGAAAAGTTACGGCCGTAAATCGGAGCAGGTATACAGAGTGTGCGATTATATACAATTCTTTCAAACGCGTTTTTCTCAAAACAGGATTTTTTCAAACTGCTGCCATGATATCTCAAAAACTAGTTAATTGATTCTTCTCAAATTTGTACATCATCTTTAGTACATATATAACTACAAGTTGAACTAAAATAATTAAGATTGCTTCGTTAGTTTTCTTTGTACCAGCTAAATAGACCCCAAAAAAGTGCGAAAAATTGAATTTTTTTTCTAAAGCGTAAAAAAAAATTATTTTTTGGAATTCTGACTTTATTTTAGTTCCATGTAGAGCCTCAAGTCTCACAATTGGAACGGCGTTTGGTTTTTTGATTTCAGATAAGCAGAACGGCCGGAATCATGGCAGCAGTGGAGCACCTCTTTTTTTATGTGTTCCTATTGGGCGGTGTATCTCCGATTATATTCGATATATTGACTTCAAAAAATTCACAAAGTTTGTTTAAATGTTCATAAAAATGATATACAATTTATAAATTATTTTATTTTAATGGTTTGTCAAAAAAAATTCCCCAAAAAAACATTAAAAAACAGCCTTCACACTAGACGACCGCGTTAAGCATTCGTATGAATGCTTTACACTTCAGGGTTAGTACATAAATCATCTAATCTTATTCACTATACTATATTGACTGCAGATACTTAATCACATGA
Organism: Rhimphoctona megacephalus; assembly: GCA_963989365.1. Taxonomy (NCBI): domain Eukaryota; kingdom Metazoa; phylum Arthropoda; class Insecta; order Hymenoptera; family Ichneumonidae; genus Rhimphoctona; species Rhimphoctona megacephalus. The sequence goes on along the minus strand of OZ022418.1, from coordinate 6,345,361 downwards.
TCCAGCACTTCAATTGTCAATTATATTTCGTGCCTCGTTCTTCGAGATTACTAAGTAGTACGCAAGTCTGTACGTTGTCGCCACTAGTCTTTAGAGGAAGAAACTTTTTGTCTCCACTCTCATGCCCACTATCTCGATGCTTCATAGCATTTTCTAGTGCGAAAGACGCCACTGATTTCTATCAAACCTGCCGTATAAAAACAGTAAATTCAATATTATATCGTATAAATACATACAGCAAAATGGAAAAATCTTCATAGAGAAAGAGATCACGCAATTATGAAGAAGAAGAACACAGGCTACTCAGGAAACTTCGAAAAATACAGGGGAAAAAGATGTGAGAGCGATCTCTCGACAGCGTTTCGCCGCCGGAAAATAAGTAAATACGAAAAGTTGTTGCTGAAATTGAACTTCAGGGTAAGTAAGAATAAAGAAAACATGACTGGGCTTACACGCGAGGTTAGACATAGTCGATAAAAAGTCTTGGTTCGAGTTCGCACACGAGGCGAGACATAACCTAGCAAAGTACACGATCGGCCACACCCGCATCCGCGATATGTCACAACGAGACGAAATAAGACAATCGCATATTAAGAGTCGCGGTAGCGACTCGAGACAAGTACATTTACAAGCGAGTGCTACAAGACACTTTTACAGGAAGCAGCACGATTCTACCTGTTTTCAAAAATTGTTTCTTTAATATTTATTAAATAACAGCGTTTTGGAGGACTATTCAAGTTCACCTATTTTTTATTTTTTTTTTTCTTTCGATTGCGACTAATCAGAGCCTCTTAGCTTAAAGCGTATTGATAATATTAATTTTTTTTTTAATCGTTGCTCCGAAAAATTGAGCATTTTTTCGCACACATTTTTGATGCTCAACTGTTTTTTCCGTGGTCGCTGTCTAGTGATACTCGTGATATTGGTGAAAATTCTGGTGACATTCGATCGATCGTGCATATGACAGCTGACCAATATTCTTTCTTAAGGGGTTATATACAGTTGGAAGGCCAAAAAAACTCGTTTTTTTACGAATTTTTTCCGGATAGGGATTTCATTTGACGAGGAAAAGCATAAGGAAGTAAATGGAGTGTCATCTTTTAACTCTTTATCGCAATTTTTTATTTAACAAAATATTGCTTCAGATAGCTCCTGTGATTGATCTCCTGTAGGTCCTCTAAAAAAAGGCGTCTTGCGGTGAGCATGAAATCTCCCGTTTGGATCAGCTGAAATTAAAAAACCAAAGAGATTTGTTTAGTGGACAGATAAATGCTGGGATTGGACGAAGGAATAGTTGGAATTTCCAATTTTGATGAAATGACGGCTCCTCAAAGACGAAATTTCAATTTTTAACCGAATTTTGGTCGTTCAATGGTTCAAAAAAAATAGAAATAATTTTCGGAAATCTTACTCCTTCGTCCAATCCCAGTAGAATATATCTGAGAAAGTTGTGTTAAAATTGCAGACCGATCGGTTGAGCCATCTTTGAGAAATCGTGCTCACCGACTTTGAAAACATCGTTTCGAGATAAACGCGTTCAAAGTTTCATAAGTGGTGAACACATGGATAAAAAATTTTTTTTACAACTTACAAGGAGTCATCTATTCCAGGGCCATAAGAAGTTCCCTCTGTATCATCAGCAGCTTCCAAATTGTCGAATTGCAGTCGTCGGCGAACCATTCTTCCTTCGCGCGTGCGCTCATGCGCTCTTAAAATAGAGATCGCGATACGCTCTGCATCCTGTTTTTCGGCATAGGCATGGGCATTGGGCCCAATCGATAGACCCAGTGCACTCATATAATATAATAGTGATGCCGTACCTTCATTAAAGGTGCCGGCTGCCATGTGAGCTGCTATTTCCACTATTTTTGAACCACTAGGAATTATTTTCGGTGTGATTTTCCAAATCAACTGATTATAGCTTTCGTTGTTATTTTGTGTGAAACCACCAACACATCTTTCAAGCAACTTTTCATTGCTCAGATCCGTGTAGATCGGAAACAGAGCGTCAGCAACATCTTGTGGAAATGGAGAATAATCGTGTTTATAATCCGATAATTTATTCGAAGCTCGCGCTCGCTGCCAACAACACCATGACTCAGTTCCGACCGGGCATCTTTCTTGTTGAGGATTTTCATCTGTTGAACAATAATGGTAATATGTTGCCCATATTGCATTATACATATTGTCAACGGAATCACAGTGCCTCCTGATTGCCAAGCCATAATAAACAGTCAATTTATCGATCAGTTTGGCTGTGAGCTTTCCTTTTCCACCAAGTACTTTTTTTTGCATTTTTTTCCCACTTTTATTTACAGTCATCTCGGTATTTTTTTTGACACAGTCTCGGAGTCGTGAACCCATTCTTTTTTCAACGTGTCCAATACATTCTTTTTTTACCACTTCGTTGTTTCCGTAAGGCACAGCTTTCAAAATCCCCGAGTAAGTTTTCGAGTCACCGTCGCCGATGTAATTTTTGTATTGGACGTTAAATTTTTCCATTGAACGCTTGAACATTTCTACGACCGCATCGATTTCCATTTTTCCTGAAGAACCGTTATGATTCGCAGCACAAACATCTTCGTGATCGTCATACCATTCGTTGTACTCTTCAGTGTCGATTTTTTTTTTTTCCAAACCTCGCATTGTTTGCAGTACGAACTTTTCACGACGATATCGATAATTTTCCCCGTATAATAACCGATCAGTGATGTTACTCCGTATAAAAAAGTAAACCCTCGTTTTTTCCAGGTTCCATCGCCAGATATTGTCAATTCTTCACAGTTTCCATCGCCTCGATTTTGAGCAGACGCTTCTTTTTCTTCAGCACAAGCTTTATCGAAAAGTTTTTCGGTGGCCATTTGCGTGCATGAATGAATATTTTTGACGATCAAATCGTACGTAGCTTGCATCACAAAAGGTGGCATGTCCATCAATCCACAAAATTTCGCTGCACCTTTCAATCCTATTCCGAGAGTTCTCATCACAAATAAAAATCGTCTGTTTATCACGTAAGAATGTTTGATGAAAGGACAAGAGTTTATGGCTCGAGGATCGCACTTATCACACAGAATGACGATTTTAAAACCGAGTCCTCGTTGTGCAGCCGTGTGAAATTGTACTTTTCCTTTGCAAGTTTTACACTGGACGTATTCACTTATCGCTGCGAAGACCGTTATAAAATTGAAAATGCGATATTCAATGGAGGAATCACGAGGAACTAAGATCTCCTTCTGATTTTTCAATTTTTTCGCGGATGTACTGAAGCTACTTTCATCGGCCTCGACTGTTTTTGGATTGTACGATTGTTTTCGCTTTTTCCCTCTTGAAATTTGCGGCTTGTCGGATAGTCTCCGTTGTCTGGTACACTTGTAAGGCATTTTTATTCGCAAAACTACGAAAACGGAGTAAAATTTGAACGCGCGACTTTACACTGTGGCAGAGCTGGTTCGACTGACAAAATTCCTTTCTTCGGTATAAGAAATGATCACGCTTAGCTCTCGCATATACCATGTATGCAAAAACAATGAAAAGGGTCACATCAGGCACGCGGGCCACAACAACCGCTGCCGCTCGGGCCGTTCGGAGCGCGCTTACTTTGTAATGCTCCAAGCGTCCTTTCAAGTACGCATGTATCTCTACGAATATTTGCCGTATCGCTTTGAAAATTTCAGAGAATCAATTTGAATATATGTAGACTCCAAAAATGCAACAAAAAAAATCGATTTTTTGAAATTTGAAATTAATCATAAAATAGCATATAACTCCGACATTACTTGCTGGATTAATTTGAAATTTTCAGAGAATGTACTCAAATGTATGTACATTCTGAAAATGCCATAAAAAAAATCGATTTTCTGAAATTTCCAACTGTATATAACCCCTTAATAGTCGTGAGGTTATAAAGATCGCGGTCAATTTGAAATTTTGGTTAGAGTAGCGTTTATAGATAGATAGATAGACGAGTAAAGAGTGACTTTTATTATTATGGATAGAAGAGTGATAGTGGGAAAATAAAGTGTGATAATAAACTATTGAACAGTGACTTAATAAATAATTTTATTTATTAAACCGAGCCCCTACAATTTTTTTTCCGAAAGTAAATTCTACAACGGAATCGAAAACGATCTCTTTTCTCTTTTACCATAAAATGTTCCTCGAATGCAATAATAAGGTTTATTTAGAGACCATTCTCTTCGTTTTTTTGATAACGAAGAGAATGGTATATGATAAACTCATATTCGGTGAATATTTAATATCTTTGTCGTGAGGTTATAAAGATCGCGGTCAGTTTTAACTTTTGATTAAAGTGACTTATATATATATATATATATAGAAGAGTAATAGTGCAAAAAAATAAAGTGTAATTTAATAAATAAACGTTTGAACAGTGCCTTAAAAAATAATTTTGTTTATTAACCCTAGCCCCAACAATTCATTTTTCCGAACGTAAACTCTAGATAGGAGTCGAAAACAGTGCCTCTTCTCTTTTACCATAAAATGTCCCTTGCATGCAATAATAAAATTTATTTGGAAACCATTTTCTTCATTTTTTTATATAACTGAGAGAATGGTGTATGATACCACCTTATGTTTGAATCATCCTAAGTTTGAATTATATAAGGTTTTGAACCACCCTAGAGTGGTAGAGACCTTAAATACATGAAAATACTATTTGCACTTGCAACCCAAAACGGAATCAAGCGATGTGAAATAATTTTGAGCGAAAAGATATTTGATTTGAGAAAAAAAAAATCATAAGTACTTCACCAATTTTTTTTTATCTATTGCTCACGAGATATAATTCGTAATCAATAAACATTATAAAAGAAAAACTCGCGTAGTACTTCGGCCAAAATTATTTTTTCCAACAAACTTTAGCTCTCGCAATTTTGTACGTATACTTTTTTGTTTCAAAAGCTCGTTTCGTTATGATTACTTATATTTAAAAACTTTTGGTGCATTCTGATGCTATTGGAGTATTTCTTCGGCACCATTTTTATGGAATATTTTCCGATCCGTTGATCTGTTGGCACGGATGTTTCGGTGCAATATTTTTTGAAATTTTTTTTTACTATATTGAAAAAAAATCAATTTTTTACTTGTTCGTTGTTCTTTTATGCGTCGTATCTTCTCAGAATGACTGTACGTTTTAAGTAATCTAATAATTTTATAAGTGTTGATGGTTAATTAGAAGATTGAATTCATTTGAACACTTCTTAGATTAATATTTCACATTGCATTTTTAGTCCGAATATAGTCGCGATACACCAGCTCGAAATTCGATCATGTGTCCATTTTTAGCTGAAATTATTACAAAATCGCTTGAGCGACCTCTCAAATTTTTATTCAGGATTCAATTCTTGAGAGAATCATTTTTTGATAAAATGTTACCATATTTTGCTGCAATGCCGAAAAAAATGTCAATTATTTTGCATCACTCAGATACATACATAATATAGACATGTTTAATTGACAAGCTATGAATTTCATACCCGAGTACGTACACAATATTGACATGTTTAATTAATAAGCTATGACCTCCATACAAAAAGTCGAAAAATCCTAGCCAAAAACAGCATAAATGCTGTGAAAAAAGGTGAGACAAGTACATTTATGCCCTCCGAATAGTCGTTGCAGTTAATCCCCCCCCACTACCCAGTGCCAAAATACTGTTCCCCACAAAAATTTACAAAAACCCGTCTAAGTCGTTCATACAAAGATCTCCGCACTAAAATCCTTTCTAAAAACAAACTCATCATACAAAGTTTTATGGGTAACTGCTGTCATTATCTTATCAAATGAAGTCAAATTGTACAGAGGTGATAATTTCATTCTCGTAAATGTTGTACGTTCACAAAAAGTTGATAAATAAATAAAGATCTACTAAAGTATATGTGGCCAAGTATGTGGGATTTTATTATGTTTATAAAATTTCCAATTATGTTCATATGCCATTTCTCTAATTAATGCTTTATTACAGCGAATTATTATCCTATGACTTGGAACTATAAGGGCTTTAAAAAAAATACAGAATTGCATTAGCCTGCATGAGCTTGAACGCTGCCACACTCTCATTTGTAATATTTGTAATACAGTTTTATTGGTAACAAATTGATAAAAGTTTACTATCGTACGTAGAGCGGATACGCACAGAGTATTTGTCCGGCCCGAAAATTTTTCAACTAGTCAGCTAAAAATATGCTTTTTTGTTCACGGCGAATTTTTCAACCACTCCGAACATTCGGATCTCCTGACGCAGATTTGAATCTTACCCGCCTTGGAATGCAATCAATTGATGACCGCTTTTACATGGCAGGCTTATTTCGTTTTATGAAACCTATTGTAGTAAAAACCGATGTAAAAGTGCGCGTAAATGGTACCGGATTACTTATTTCGGGTGTACAGTACCATTTAGATGCTCTGTAACTCCAATTTTCCCCCGGGTGTTGATGTTTGCTCGTGACAGACCTCTCTTGGTACAATAATCATCTCTTTGTGCATCCTGCTTAGAAAATCCTATTGAAACCCATAGAAAAAAATGAATCCGAATCAACGGTGTTATTTGTCCAGGAAATAACCTATTCAAATGCTCTTTTCCGATAGACTTTTTCAATGGGAGAGAACCCTATTCAACTGTTCCAATCCCATAGACTTTCTCAATGGGAATGAATCGGTAAAAACACTTAAAGCAAGGAAAAACGAATTGGAATTATGAGATTGCTTTAAATTGTCAAAAAGAATTTCTGGCTCCAAAAAAAATTTACTTGAACGAAATAAATTATTTATTTGTATATTATCCAGTAATCCAGTACTCGCATGAAGTAAATATATCTTTGATCGAAACATCATGGTTAGTAGAGGCAAATACAAAATTATTTAGAGAAATGCACAGTTGCAAGATCGAAATGAACGGGTTACTGAAAAGAAAAATCGTTTTTTTTTTTCAACTAAAAATTCATATCTTTTATTATTGATCACATTTTAATACGCCTATCACTCCTGACATTCATTTTCACGGAAAAATTTTCCTACCTACACGGGGATTCGATCCGACCTACCTACCCATCTACGACCTAACCAGCACGGACGCTACCTATTACACCATCCTCTACATGGGAACTTGAAGTTAAAAAATGATACATAAATCTCAAGTCCAGCATGGAGTAAGAAAGCCAATGCACGATCTGTAAAACAATATTTATTGAAATTCATTTGTACTATTCTGCTTTAACTATTATTATAATGAGAAGTCATCGCATTAATATTCGTTTTAGTAAAGAAAATAAATCGTGAGGTAATCGCTTGGAAAGAAAATTTTAATCAAATATACACACTTAAAAGGAGCGTATGATTCGTATTTGTAAGAAAAAACATCTTAACTCTATGGTTCCCTCCAAGCATCGAAAGAAATTCGTTCATTTATATTTGTTTCTATATCAAAGGATCACCCTACCAGAACTATGGTTAAAAAAATTGCGAACAGATACGGGATCATCGGGATAGAAACAAATCGATTACTTGTTTCCAATGATTTTGGTTTATCCAATTGAAAATATTACTTCATATTGGCAGCCAATCACTCGAATTGGCGTTGATTAAATAAAACGATAGAGTCAAAAATATTAATTATTTATAATAAATCTTTGGCCTTGTTGTCTATAGATTCCATGTATTTACACCAAATACCTTCGATTTATATGAATGAATTAGATTATTGGGACCAAATAAATGCCATCAAAAAAATGATTTACTTGTCGCAATGTCTATTTTTATTTATGGCAAAGAAAAATCTACTTGCGTTCAGTAAATTGAACTCGGTTAATTTGGATTACTTGGATCAAATATTTTTTTTTACAGTGTAGGATTCGAAAATAATGGGTCTTGCCTTATTGGAATGTGATAGGAAGTAATGGGAAAATTCCACTTTTATTTTGGTCACCTCCTATAGAAAGATACACCGCTTTCTATTTATTTACGATTGGATCCTATGAAAATCGGATCACGGAATATTCCTATTACAGCCGATTCAATATTTAAATTGGAATCGAGTTGGAATTCATCTTTTCAAGAAACTCATTCGAACCCATGAAATTGTCAATTAGACTATTTCCCATTAGATATTCTATTTCATACGAAATTTCCCGTATATTCCGATTGACAGTTCATGCAGTTTTCTATAGAAAACTATGGAGTCTATAGGAAATTTCGTACTAAATAGAATATCTAATGGGAAATCGTCCAATTGATAAGTTTATGATTTTGAATGAGTTTCGTAAAATGGTGAATTCCAAATCGATTCCAATTTAAATACTGGATCGGGTGCAATAGGAATATTGCGTGATACGATTTTTATAAGCGGAAGTGAATAGGAAGCGGTGTATATATACACCGCTTCCTATTCAGTGTATATATACACCGCTTCCTATTCACTTCCGACTGGATCTTATAAAAATCGTATCACGCAATATTCCTATTGCCACCGATTCAGTATTTCAGATAGATATATACAGCTTCCTATTCACTTTCGATTGGATCTTATAAAAATCGTATCACGAAATATTCCTATTGCAACCGAATCAGTATTTAAATTGGAATCGATTTGGAATTCACCATTTCACGAAACTCATTCAAACCCATAAAGTTGTCAATTGGACGATTTCCCATTAGATATTCTATTTATTACAAATTTTCCGATAGATTCCGATTGACAGTGCATGCAATTTTCGATACACCGCTTTCCATCCATTTCCGATAGGATCTCATAAAAATTATTCAAACCCATAAAATTGTCAACTAGACTATTTCTCATTAGATATTCTATTTAATACGAAATTTCCCATACATTCCGATTGACAGTTCATGCAGTTTTCTATACACCGCTTCCTATTTATTTCGGATTGGATCCTATGAAAATCGTATCACGGAATATTCCTATTGCAACCGATTCAATATTTAAATTGGAATCGAGTTGAAATTCACCTTTTCAGGAATCTCATTCAATCCCATAAACTTGTCAATTCGACTATTTCCCATTAGATATTCTATTTAATGTGAATTTTCCATACATTCCGATTGACAGTGCATGCAATTTCTGACACACCGTTTCCCATTCATTTCTCATTGGATCTCATAAAAAACCTATCGCAGAATTTTCCTATTGCGACCGATTCAGAATTTGAATTGGAAATGTATCGGAATTCTCCTTTTCAAAAAACTCATAGTACAGTCAATAAGTATATTTCCTATTAAGTACTCCATTTAATGCCTTATTTCCAATTCATTTCGGTTAATGATACAGGCTGATTCAAACCCATTGATACCGATTGACTTCCAATCGGAGGACATATCGCTCTCCTATTGATCCATTCATTTCAACTGAATTTTTATGGGTTCCTATCGGTTTCAATCGATATCTATCGGATTTTCTAAGCAGGGTAATAAGCATCTCTTTGTCTACTGTATTATTGATGGAGTATCCACGTATCCCTAACCATAAAATAATTATTGTTAATCTATAATAATTAATCAATGTCCTTCAGTCTAGAAATCAGTGATTTTTTAAATTTAGAAATCACTCGTAATCTTTAGAATCAGCATAAATCACACGAAATCACAAGTAATCTCATGGATTCAGAAATCGTGAAAATCGTAGTCGAAATCACAAGAAATCGATTTCTTTTGGAAATCGACGAGCCACGGAATTAGCGAGTGTGCAGCCCCTCGGAAAAAATGCAAATATTAGAGTATTTCTCTGACGCGGGAAAAATCCTTACCGATTTTCACCATTTAATCATCCTAGCAAGGAAATCGTTCATTTCGCCAGGATTGCCAAAGCAAATAAGAGACGTTCTAGAAAACGTTAAAACAGATTCACTCTCGTACAGAGAAAAACTGTCTGAACGCATAAAAGAAAGCCAATCATCGTCGTTAGAGGTACAGAAAATAGCAGGAAGGTTACAAAAATTCATAACGAACTGGAAAACTATCACAAAAGATAAGTTTATCCTTCAAGCAGTAAAAGGATATATCATTCCTTTGAAATCAACGGTTTATCAAACAGTAATACCATCGGAGACAAAGAGATTGGCAAGGGAAAAAATAGAGATGGAAATTGCCGTTGAAGAATTAATTTCGTAAGGGGCTATTAAGCCATGCAAATAAGTAGCAGGACAATTTATTTCAAAGTACTTTCTAGTCGATAAACCTAATGAAAAAAGCGTTTTATTCTAAACTTGAAAAAGTTCAATGAATTCGTCGAAACGAGCCATTTTAAAATCGAGGATATAAGAACTGCAGTTAAATTATTGACTCCCCAATGTTTTATGTGTAGCATAGATCTACAGGAGGCATATTTTCTTATACCGATCCACACCGAAAGTAGAAAATTTTTGAGATTTTGCTTTGAGGGGAAACATTTCCAGTTTACATGTATGCCTTTCAGACTCTCTTCGCATCCCTATGTTTTCACAAAGATAATTAAGCCAATTATTGGATGGCTCAAAGAAAAGGGTCACGTATCTTTGAAGAAAAGGGTCACTGCATACTTGGACGATTTCTTGATTTTCGGAACGTCTAGAGAACTCTGTAGAAATAATGTTCTCATAACCTCGCGATTATTAGTTGCGCTTGATTTCATAATAAATAAAGATAAATGCAGTTGCGAACCGAAAACTTCCTGCAAATATCTCGGTTTCATCCTAAATTCCAGGAAATTTCAAATGGAAATACCAAATGAAAAGGCAAAAAACTTATTGAATTAGTTTCGCCACTCAACAAAAAATCACAAATAAGAATTCGAGATTTTGCACAAGTAATCGGTTCCTTAGTGGCTGCGTGCCCGGCAATAGAGTATGGGTGGATGCACATGAAAAAATTAGAAAAAGAAAAATATCAAGCATTGCTAAGATCAAGAGGGGACTACGATTGCTATATGAGTACTCCAAAATATCTAAAGGAGGATTTGGAATGGTGGATTAAAAAATAACCTGATGGATATAACCCAATAACAAAATTTCAATTTGAAAAAGAAATCTTCATAGATGCCTCACAAACAGGTTGGGGCGCCTTTTGTGAAGGACGTAAAGCTCAAGGGTTTTGGTCCGATACTGAACGAAAATATCATATAAATTATCTAGAGCTCCTTGCCGTGTCCTTTGGACTGAAATGCTTTGCAGCAGAATGTCACAACTGTGAATTTCTATTGAGAATCGACAATTCAACAGCAGTTTCATATATAAACAGAATAGAAGGAATACAGCTTGAAAAATTTAACAAATTAACATCAGAGATTTGGAAATGGAGCGAAAATAAGTAATTATGGCTATTCGTGTCGTACATACCTTCGAAAGAAAACAGCGAGGCTGATAAGCTTTCCAGAATAGCAAATATTGATACTGAATGGGAATTATCTCAAAACATATACGCTTCTGTCACGCGCAAATTTGGGTGTCCCTTCATAGATTTTTTCGCTTCAAGGTTAAATTCAAAATGTAAATTATACGTTTTCTGGCACGCAGACCGTGAAGCGTACGCCATCGACGCTTTTACCCTGTCGTGGTAAAATCTAAGGTCTTACGATTTCCCTCCGTTTGCAGTCATTTTAAGAATATTGCAAAAAATTCGGGTAGATAAAGCAACGGGAATAGTCGTTGCACCGTATTGGCCAACGCAGCCATGGTACCCCATATTTAAATCAATGCAAATCGGAGATTCACTTGTTATCGAACCACATGCACAAATGTTACTTTCTCCTTGTAGGTCAATGCAACATCCACTGGCGTGCAAACTATCGCTAATTGTAAGCGTATTATCAGGGAAGCTTTCAGACTAAAAGGGACACCGGAAAAGACAACGGAAATTATGATTGCATCGGTAGCCGAATCTACGCTCAAACAATACAGTGGATCTATATTAAAGTGGATATAATACTGTGAGAAAACGAATGTGAAATGGTTTCAACCATCCGTAGAAGAAATCATGGAATATTTGACGGAAAAATTCTACGAGGGAGATTCCTATGGAACATTGAATTCACACAGATCGGCAATTTTGTTAATTATCCAGCAAGAAATTTCCAAAAACGAATCGTTACGGCGTTTCTTCAGAGGAGTCTTCTGACTACGACCACCGAGGCCAAAATATAACGAACTGTGGAACGTAGACCCGGTTATAGAATATTTAAGTTCTTTAAACCCCTTATCAGAGGTAAACTTAGAAAAACTGTCATACGAACTGGTAACGTCTCTGGCTTTAGCCACCGGACATCGAGTACAGAGTTTTTCTCTGATAAATATCGAAAACATAATCTTTAACGCGGAAGGCGCAAAAGTTAAGATTCCGGAGTTAATCAAAACTTCTAGACCTGGTTCACATCAACCATTGTTGATTTTACCTTTTTTCGATAAAAAAAAAGATATATGCGTGGCTCAAACCTTGAGAGAATACGTAAAAAGAACAGAATCAATCAGAAAAAATACAAATAGATTATTTGTAACCATTAAAAAACCGCATAAGGCAGCATCGTCACAAACAATTAGCCGATGGATTAAAAAAACTCTTGGTCAAAGCGGTATCGATACAGAAACCTTCGCAGCACATAGCACGAGGCATGTGTCTACCTCAACAGCATTCAAGCGAGGCTTAGATTTAAGCGTAATCCGAGCAGCTGGTCAAAGACTTCGGAAGTCCTCGCAGTTTTTTACAATAAGCCGTTAACTAAAGATAGAGCCAAATTCACTTCAGTCGTATTAGAATAAGATAAACACGATCATTAGAAAAATATTTGTGGAAAAAAGTTCATACTTTGGTTAAAAATCATTAAATATAACATGTATGTGCAAAAAAATTCTATCCTCTTAACATCTACTTAGTCATCTCGAAGAACGAGGCACGAAATATAATTACTAGATGAAACGAACTTACCAAGTGTTGTTCGATCTAAATTATATGATGGGAAATATCAAAAACCTGCGTTTTTGATATTTCCCAGATATAAGTTCCCGTAATCATCTCAAAATTTTTTGACACGCTTTAAAAATATGAAGCATCGAGATAGTGGGCATGAGAGTGGAGACAAAAAGTTTCTCTCTCTAAAGACTAGTGGCGACAACGTACAGACTTGCGTACTACTTAGTAATCATCTCGAACGAGGCCCTTCATATAATTTAGATCGAACGTCACTTGGTAAGTTCGTTTGATCTATTAATTATTCCGCATGAAGAGAGATGTCTTTACATAGAGATATTTATGAATAGAGTTATTGCAGATGACAAATGTCAATAAATAGAATTATTTTTGAAAAAAGATTTTTTGACCACATTTATGAATAGATATGCTTCAGAATAAAAATATGTTGAAAGTACTCAAGAATTTTCCAAAAAATAATGAAACAACTGAGTTCCAACAATGTGGTGCGAAGTGGATACGAAGGAGGTTCTTCGCAAACGAACGATTTGGACCCAACGATGTCCGAAAATCCCGGTAAGAACGGGTGACGTATCTGGACGGGTAAATCCGGTCCAGGTGAGTGTCGTAGAAGGTAAGTATAAGGATAACGGCAGGTTATCCCTACTTGATTGATTGATTGATTGATTTTTTTTTAGGATTTTATTCCGATTTTTTTTTGTTTTTAGGATTTTGTACCGATTACCATTATTTTTATTTTTTCTTTTTTTTCTATTCTACAGGTTGGGAATATCAGCGAGGAGGTCTATTACTTCCTACTCCTGAGTGGTGAGTTTCTCTTTGAGGTCCAACTCTCTCCTCTGGCTGGTGGGTAGATTTTGCAGAGGCACTTCGACGAGAACTCTGGGCAACAAAGCGCGTTTAGGAGGTACGTCATCACGATCAGTTAGAACGACTCGAGGAAGTTGATTCTCAACCGGCAGCTGGACATCGCTAATGATGCACGGTTTTTTTGCAGGTGAAACTATGCTTTTTGCCGGCAAAGGGGGTTTACGTTTTTTAGCTGCGAGAAGAACGGGTGTATCTATGCTAGGTGTCGCGGTAGAAGCAATCGGAGAAAGAAGCGGCATGTCAAAAACGCGATCGAAAACATTATCGAAGTCTTTCTTTGATTTTACTTCGGTAATGAAAGTAGGTATTAGAGGAAGTTTCGGAGGTATGACGAGGGGTAAAGGAACATTGAACTCTGACTCATTTTTAGGTTTTTTAATATTCTCTTTATTGGGTTCGATTTCATCGAGTTTGAAGACCGTCGGTACCTTTCGGAATTTAGAAAAAATTTCCTCACAAATTTTCGCGCTCCGTGGATCGATATTGACCTTGGTCACGGTGACCTCCGGATTCTCCAGTCTACCGAGACGCCTAAGTCCTCGCATGCGACTGCTATGATTATGTTCTTTCGGCATTTATGGCTTTGGGAGCCAGATAAATTATAAAGTAGTGAGAAAAAAATAGAAAAAATGTAACCGCCAATGGGTTTCCAAAAACTGGATAAATGAAAAAAAAAATAAGGTAGCCGGGATTTCGGCCCTTCGACAACAAAATAATTAAATAAAATGATAATAAATGATTCGCAAAAATTTGGTCAACACTTTCAAGAATATCGGTGAAAAGTGGATAAGATTGAACCATAGGCCCTTTAGCCCAAGCAAATAAAGGTTTTTACTTGACAAAAATAATAACAGGATACCACCGGTACCATTACAATCGGACGAGCTCCCCGATGCTAATTGCATAAAATTCGACTCGAGAGTCGCGTTTCCTTTTTTTTTTTATTAACAATTTAGTGCAAAAAAACGCATTTTTTTGGTTTTTTGCTTATAAAAGAAAAACTAATGGATCAATGTGATCGGTCCCAATGGACGAATTGTAGAGCATTGAAATACGAAGAAAATGAGAGCTGAAAAAATCCGATCGGTTCATAATTAAGGGAGAAAACCCAAAAAAACCGAAAAAATAGCGTTTCTTCAAAAATTCATAACGTCGCCATTTTTCGAACTGTAGTGCAGGCTCTTCGCGAGATAGTAGACATCGATACGTATTTCCTGTGTGCGAAACCCAGACGCTGTCGAATAATTAGTTTCCGCGTAATTGCAATCACAAGTTGTACATATCATATTTTGCAGCAAGGCTCAATGCTCTGGAGGTCGTCGGATTCCAATTTACCAAACGGATTTGGAAAGTAGAAGTGTTCAGCTACAAAACGTCAATCTTCGTTTTTTATTTAAATGCTGAGAAATAGGTAAAAATTGCTCGCAAACATGAGCAAAAACGGCCGAGCGCCCGAGAGTCGTCGTGGAGTGGGGGTAGGGAAGCAGAAGCGGAGAAGGCGCATATATAGTAATACAAGCGCGCTGCACGCTAGTTATGAATCTTCGAATTTGATTATCTCGGCAACCAGTAGGGCTATCTTAACATATTTTTTTTTAATTCTGGGGTAACTGGACCACCGGAAACTGATTCTGCACTCAGATTATATGAAAAATCAGCGGAAAACTTTTTTCTGATTTTTTTTGCTACATGCCCTAATATGAATATGGTATGGATAAAATATTGTGAAATAGTCGAAAACTGCTTACAAATTTGGCTGCAAATTCATGCGAGGAACAATAGCGGTGAAAAGTGGTTGAACGAGGTTTATGAGTCTGTCCCGGCAAAATAATAAAAAAGTAGAGGACGTACTAAGCGATTACGTTTCGTATGCGATAAGGCATTACGCCCCAAACAGTTTCATCATTTTCGATGGTTACCCCGATGATGAGACATTGTCGACGAAATCTGTTGAGCGTTCGCGTAGGCAATCAAAAAACATTGGGCGTGAAATTGCTTTTAACAAAAATACTCTCATTGCTGTAAGCCAAAAACAGTTCCTCAGTAACAAAAAAAACAAATCAAGACTGATAGATATGATTTGTGCTTCGTTACATGCAGCTGGTTTTCGAACGAAAATTGTTCCCGAAGACGTCGATCGGCTCACAGTTGTTACTGCGATTGAGAATGCTCGTTTAGATTCCGAAGCAACAGTTATTCTTGTAGGCCAAGATGTCGACTTGCTCGTTATCTTTTCGCAGCTGGCACAAAATATGAAAAATATTTATTTCTGCAAAGAAAACAAAGGCTCAAAACCAAATGAATTTTATAGTAGTGACAGTTTTAAATATCCACATTTACGCAATAGCTGCTTTCTTACACGCATTCTGTGGATGCGATACAACATCTTGCTTATACAAAATTGGTAAAAATAAGTTAATAGATTCATTTCCTCATGAAAAATTGGTAGAGTTAGCTTCAGTTTTCTATAACAAGCATGCCACTTGCGATATGACAGCTTGCAGTGCATCTAAGTTGATCCGAGGAATGTACACGAGCAAAAATCAAAGGAAGTTGATAGAAAACTCAAGCTCCTTTTCGTTAAATGATTTGCGATACTTAAATTTCAGTAAGGTCAAAGTAAAAAATAAATTCGCTATTGAGACTCTTCCACCAACAGAAGGAGCAGCTAAACAACATGCGCTTCGAGATTTCTATCAGCTGCAGGTGTGGTTAGGGAATACGGATCTGAGACCAACTGACTGGGGATGGCAAGTCAAGGGAAACCGATTGATACCGATAGGAAGTACCGATCCTCCAATTCCCCAGAAGTTGCTTGATCAGATTTCGTGTTCCTGCAGTAAAAAAGGGTGCGTAGATGCTTCGTGCAGCTGCAAAAAACATGGTTTGAACTGCACGTATCTCTGCGCGCACTATCACGAAGGTACATGTTTTAATTTTGAGACAAAAAATCTGCAAGTTGAGTCGGAGGATGAATGTGAAATCGAGGACGATAATTCAAGTGAAAAAAATATTACCATCCATGTACATTAGGGTGGTTCAAAAAAAATCGATATTTTTTTTTTTTGATTTACCGTGTCCTGAACGCTGATGTGTCGTGAAAAAAAAAGCCTTGCCCAAGGAAGGCTCTGTAGCCCAAAATTAAAAGGTGGCGCAAGCCATTTTTGTATTTTTTTCACGATTAGATGAGAAAAATTAGTTTTATCATAGACAATTAATAATGTAAAATACACATATCCGTTCAACAATATTTCCTTTTCGCATATAAGAATACAGAGGTAAAAAAAAAATATTTTGGCAGGACATTAATCTTCCGTTTCCATTATCGTTGACAGATAATTTTTTTTTTCGCAAGACGGGTATTTTTTTCGGTGGTCTTGGACAACTTGTACTAGATATTGTACTTAGGTTTCGTCTTTTGTTAAATAACCATTAAATTGCTCGATCAAAGCTACTCCGCGCTCCGCCGCATCATTCACTGCTCTGATATTATTGCATATGATCCGGCAGTATTGATAAGAATCACTGGTGGCCCATAGACTTGTGTTTAAATCAAGGAAATCACGTGGGAGTTCGAATTTATCAAATAAAGTAAATGATTGTTTTGTAGCAAAATCACTAAGATCTTTTGCACCCAATGAATGAAAAGCATTCTTAGTAATTTGAACTTTTTTCGTGTTTCGGTTTGAACTTTCAACTTGTTTTGCTGACTGCACAATTTTTGTTTTCATTTCTAATGATACCGAGTCATCAAAGAGAGACAGCAAAACAAGTTCTTCGGACAAATACCACAAATGAGCACGAAATTTCGTAGCCGCTGCTTGATATATTTCCTTATCTATTTCTTGACAAAAGACCAAGTCCTTAATGAATTCCAAATCTCGATTCGGAGCTTTTACAGCACTCGGAGCGTTGAACCATGCTTTCAGGTAAACCATTACTAAAAAGTAACAGATTCGGGGCAGCTTAATTCATAAGACAAAGTGACCTGCCTGAACA
This sequence comes from Rhimphoctona megacephalus, assembly GCA_963989365.1. Lineage (NCBI taxonomy): Eukaryota > Metazoa > Arthropoda > Insecta > Hymenoptera > Ichneumonidae > Rhimphoctona > Rhimphoctona megacephalus. Next base: position 6,327,565 of record OZ022418.1, on the reverse strand, counting down.
AAACATACAGTGCCGTACCGCGATTTCAATAATTCCTTGTGCAGACCACGTTGAAAAAAAGGTTGAGCAAGAATACTAGTTCCTATATGTTATTACGCGATACTGATGAAATCATTCATTTTAGAATATGAGATATCTTCATTATAATGATGTTCGCTATAATGGCAAGTTCGACACTACAATTTATTTAGATTCAAACACATTTCAATACCCTGAGAAATTTATCAACGATACCATTGTCTTTTTATTGATCAATTTTTTACGCAGACATAAATATATTTTTTGTTCAAATCTACTTGAAACAAATCGAAAAAAGCTTTCTATACTTTTCATTGTTATTTACAGAAAATGTATTTGAAGAGTATGCATATTCACCGACATATTTCACACTCGGTACACAATCACAGCGACAGAAAATACCCTTTGGACGACAAACAAATACTTGGATTCAATATCTAAAGACATACAATGGTTCTTCTACATCCAAATATAATTAGATATAAAACTCAGATATTTTTTAATAATTATGCATATTTGATGTTATTAATTTTCTACGGAAACTTGATTTTTTCTCATATAATTGCGAAAAAAAACACAAAAATGGATTGCGCCACCTTTTAATTTTGTGCTACTGGGCGTTCCTTTCGCGAGGCTTTTTGTTTCACGATATATCAACGTTCAGGACACGGTAAATGAAAAAAAAAAAATATCGATTTTTTTTGAACCACCCTAATGTACATAGTAATAATTGTGATAGTGCATCGGAGATTTCAGACTCCGCGAAAAGAAAACGATTAATTTAATTATTTGTATTCAAGTTTGAATGTAATAATATTAATATCGATAGTATTAAGGACGATTTCTGTACAAAAACTGTTTAATGAAAATGATTGTTATGTTCTCCAATAAATAAGCTCCTTGGCTGGTAGCATCATACCTATTTCACAATATTTTATCCATACCATATTGATATAAGGGCATGTAGCAAAAAAAAATCAGAAAAAAGTTTTCCGCTGATTTTTCATGGAATCTGAGTGCAGAATCAGTTTCCGGTGGTCCAGTTACCCCAGAATTAAAAAAAAATATGATAAGATAGCCCTACTGGTTGCCGAGATAATCAAATTCGAAGATTCATAACTAGCGTGCAGCGCGCTTGTATTACTATATATGCGCCTTCTCCGCTTCTGCTGCCCTACCCCCACTCCACGACGACTCTCGGGCGCTCGGCCGTTTTTGCTCATGTTTGCGAGCAATTTTTACCTATTTCTCAGCATTTAAATAAAAAACGAAGATTGACGTTTTGTAGCTGAACACTTCTACTTTCCAAATCCGTTTGGTAAATTGGAATCCGACGACCTCCAGAGCATTGAGCCTTGCTGCAAAATATGATATGTACAACTTGTAATTGCAATTACGCGGAAACTAATTATTCGACAGCGTCTGGGTTTCGCACACAGGAAATACGTATCGATATCTACTATCTCGCGAAGAGCCAGCACTACGGCTCGAAAAATGGCGACGTTATGAATTTTTGAAAAAACGCTATTTTTTTCGTTTTTTTGGGTTTTCTCCCTTAATAATGAACCGATCGGATTTTTTCAGCTCTCATTTTCTTCGTATTTCAATTCTCTACAATTCGTCTATTGGGACCGATCACATTGATCCATTAGTTTTTCTTTTATAAGCAAAAAACCAAAAAAATGCGTTTTTTTACACTAAATTGTTAATAAAAAAAAAAGGAAAACGCGACTCTCGAGTCGAATTTTGTGCAATTAGCTTCGGGGAGCTCGCCCGATTGTAATGGCACCGGTGGTATCCTGTTATTATTATTGTCAAAATCTGATGATTTTAGAGCTCTGTTGCTTGGCCTACTTGATGAAGGTCTTCCTCTTCGGAAGAGTGGAATCCCCTGTTCGGGAATGTGTTGGTCTCCTCTTCGGAAACTTGGTTTGTCCCCTTTTCGGGAACGAGTCTTTCCTCATATTCGGAAGTCTGAGCTCGAGGTATCTGGCCAAATATGGATTTTGCTCGCGAATCTCTAGACTTAGCGCGTACCTGATAGACCGGCCTCAGTGGCGCCGAATCAGAAAAAACGAGCGATTACCTGATAGACGGGCCTTAGTGGCGTCGAATCAGAAAAATCGAGTGCGTACCTGATAGATGGGCCTCAGTGGCGCCGCTAGGGGCTACACGTGTTAGTATCTAGGGATTTTTTAGTTCGTACCCTATCCGCTATGTTTTTAGAGCGCTTGCGACAGTTTTTTCGCGAGTTTTGATAGCTCAAAAAGTTTACCAGTTTCCGCGATATTTTGAAAATATAAGTGAGCGGAATAAATTTTATTAATTGATTAATTAATAATATTATAAATGAGTGTGAGTGAGTGAACGCGACAACGAGATAATACGTCACTCAAGGAAAAGATATTCACGGTAAGTTTTTCACGTATGAACTTTTATTGTTTTTTAATTTTTAATTTATTTAATCAAACAACTTTTCATAACACTTATTATTTATAATAAAAATGAGAAAGTTGTTTGATATAATGGTTGAAACTCGAACAATTTCCATTGAGTGATATCGCGAAATAATTACATTTAATCCTAATAATTTTCTTCTTTATTTTCAGTTTGCAGGTTAGGTTCACCAGTGTCATCAACGGAGATTATTTCAGGTAAGAATCATTTTAAATTTCTTAAATGTTAATTATGATAGAAAATTGCATGTAAGAGTTATAAATCTACACAACGATTAATCTAATATTTCTTTTCTATTTTCATGTATTTCCAAGTTAAATGGACCGCAGTGACAGTTGGATGTTGCTGGATTTCCTACGGTTGAAGCTAAGTATATTTCTTATTGCTATGTATAAGGATTGTTGAGAAATGTCTGAAACTTATTTTCAAAAAGACCTTTAACTAATCATGACTATTAATTTCTTTTCAGGTACAGCGGAGCCAGCGATGAAGGATTTTTTTTATATTTACAGGTTATGACAGCGGCAAGGAATTTTTCTACTCTACGCAGTGCTTTAAAAAGGTAATAAGTCATTTTCCTATAAACTGCTTCAATTTTTTAAATCATTCAGTAATGAAATTGTTTATTCTTTTATTTGTTTCAGAGAGAAAAATGGTCGACGAAAATAAAAAGTTGTCGTCAGGAAATGACGTACAACAGATATTTCAACATAGTAACCTTTCGGAATACACATGTTTTATGAATAGAGCTATTTGAGAATAAAGTTATTGAAGAATATAGTTTATTATTAAATAAAGATATTTACCATATTTATTTAAAAATAGAGAAATTATGAATAGAGTTGTTGTAGTGCCGAGTTTGAGGTATAAGGAAAAATGATGTGCATGAGATTATTATTTTCATTTTTCATACCTTTTGAACTAATCATACTAGAGGGATAAACCCAACGCATTTTTTTAGCAAATACTCCGTAATATATTATAATTTTTTAAATAATTTTTGGTTAATTCCGTCTAATTAAAAAATCGATCGGAAATAATAATTATTTTTTTTCCATAATTCTATCTGAGATACAATCACTCAATTAATATATGTTATACTACTCGTCCAGTACTACAATACAGGGTCATTCAGGAAGACCTTCCGTCCGGGAAACCTCGGGTTCGGGACGATATTTGAAGCAATCCTACTTAGCCGCTTTTTTAACACACAATAGTTTTCAAATGGCAAGCAATAGAATTTAAGTTTTTTGGGCCAATGAGAAGGTCGCTCTCCGCCATGATGAGCGATGCCTCAGCGTAGTTTAATGTGGGGGCTAAGCGGGGCTCACGCTCGCATACAGATCAAAGATTTTTGTCTTTTGTTTTAAAGTCAATGTCACGCGATGCAACTTCCGAGCGAGAAGCTTTTTTCTTTCGTGTGACGTTAGCACCGTGTCGCGACGGGCGCGATGACATAAATAATTCCGAATGTTTCTCGTACTTTTTTTGACAGATTCTAGGAGGTTAGCACATCGATTCGCAGCTGATATGATTGTTCAATTACAGCTGTGACTATCATACAGATTATCCACGAAATCGTAAATGTGGTATAACAATATTGACTTTCAAGAACGAAAATGTTAAAAAGTGATATGCATAATAAATATTGAAACAACGATTTAGACTGTTTATTTTAATGTTATGACATGTTGAAAATTATTACGAATTTATTTATCTAATTATTTAATGGGTAACATATGTCCAATGCCGAAAAAAATGTGTTGTTTTGACGAACATTTTTTGCATGGTCCATTGAAAAAAATACAACAAAATATCTCTAATACATGATCACTTGATTATTTAGGTTCAATAGAAAATTTAGTAAGGATTATTTTTGTGATTAAGAAGATCCATTTGAGAATGAATGGATATTGAAAATGGAAAGGATTTTCCTAATAAATGGTACCATTACACTTGGTCGAGTTGAATTTTGATTTTAAAAAATAAGCTATGGGTGCTGTCTTGAATGGAGATATCCGTAATATAAAAAAGTCGACTCTTTGATTGTTTGCAAAGGAGAAAAACTGTACCAAAATTTTGAGAATACCGTTCGACAGATCTGAAAGAAAAATATTTTGACGATTGCATAAAAAGCTGTCGAAAAGTATTGAAAAAATATTTTAGGTGCGATTTTGTACAAAAAAATTACGATATTTTATTTAGGTAAGCCCCAAGAGAACGTGTGTTCGTCAGCTGAAACCTAACATATCATGACGAATGTACAAATTCCAGTAACCAAAAAAAATAAAAAACGAAATAAATAATAATGCTCAATGAGAAAAGATATAGCCAAACTACACGAAAACTGCATTTTTGGTATATGCTAAATATAAATAATGCATAACTTTTTTACATTTAAAATATATTATAAATATATGAAAAATATATTGCTATAGTATTTCAAATATATTTCCAACATATGCAAAACATAAGTTGAATTTAATTTAAAATATCATATTGTTTATGTAAATGTATATTTTTCCTTTGGTTTCCCGATTATTTTTAATGAAAAAAATATTTGTTATTTCTATTTAACTTATATTTATTTCGCATAAACAGTCATGCTCCCTTGAAACTCATCTCATAATTTGTTGTAAATTACGAGCGCGAATTTGCTTATTCCGAAAAAGCAAATTGCAAATTGCAGTAAATTTTATCCGTTTTCGAATGAGATCGTTTTCGTTTCGATCAGCTGCAAACTGAACCACCGGCAGCAGTGGGGCACGGAAATTCTTTTATTTTTTACGTATCGTACTGCTCACTTAGGCCAGTAAGTATTCAAAATGTCCGCCCTGCATTTCAATGCAGCAGCGCGCCCGTCTGCAGAAACGCGCGATTCTACAGAAACAATATAGAATTTCCATATAATTTTTGTACAATCCTTAAATAGATTATATATGTTTTATAGAAGTTATATAGAGTCTACAAATATTCTGTATACAATAAAAAGTTAATATGTCAAGATTTCGCATTCTAGCAGGAATGTATAGGGGTCATTCCACATCAATTCGACCACTTTTGAACCCGACCCCCTTCGATTTGGCAGAAACTTCGCAATTTTCTTTTACGCCACTAAAGAAATTTTTGTGATTTTTTTCAAATTTTTTTACCGGAGGTAAAAAAAGTTATGAATGTTAAAAAAATGGCTTTTTCTTTTTCAAATAGCTATAACTTTTTCAAAAATTGACCTATCGGGACGTTTTTTTTTTAGTTTTGTTTTCGAATGTACTTTTCTGAAAAAAATACAAAAATAATTTTGGAAATCAAGTTCTATGGAAAATTTCAGTTTTTTGGAAAAAAACCATGAATTTTTCAAATTCCGACACTTTTAATTTTTTTTTATTTTCCCAAAAAAATCTTTGATTTATTCCGGAGGTAACCCCGCTAGTTGCTTAGTGGGCCGAATTTTTTTTCTATTTTTTTTCGATTAAAAAAAAAAAAATTATTCGTTGTCAATTTTCAACTCCTCTGCATTCAAAAATTTTATTTCACATCGAAATCAATCTTAGCAAATAATTTTGAGATATTCTATACCTTACACATAATCTAATTCAATAATATATGATAAGCATTTCACAGGTAAAGCGATTATCAATTATTTTTCTTGTAATACGATTATAATAAGGCTGTAAATTACCTAAAGGACCGATTTACCAAAACAAAATCAATCGCTGGAACTCATTAATTACATTGTGTCATTCCAGACAAAGATGGTAGCCTTTGTGTCCGAAATTTTTCGAATTCTAAGGAATACAGAGTATGTAAAATATTTAAGCGCCAAAGAGAGGTAAAATAAATTTATTTGTAAAATTGGTATTACAATGAAAATAGTTATATTACCCATGAAATGCTTATCATAAATTACTGAATTATATCATGTGTAAGGTATAAAATATCTTAAAATTATTTACTATGATTGATCTTGACATAAAATACAATTTTTGAATGCAGAGGAGTTGAAAATTGACAAAGAATATTTTTTTTTTTTTTAATCGAAAAAGAAAATAGAAAAAAAATTCGGCCCACTAAGCAACTAGCGGGGTTAACTCCGGAATAAATCAAAGATTATTTCGGGGGAAAAAAAATTAAAAGTGTTTAATTTAAAAAAAAAAAATCAATCATAGTAAATAATTTTAAGATATTTTATACCTTACATATGATATAATTCAATAATTTGTGATAAGCATTTCATGGGTAATATAACTATTTTTATTGTAATACTAATTTTACAAATAAATTTATTTTACCTCTCTTTGGCGCTTAAATATTTTACATACTCTGTATTCCTTAGAATTCGAAAAATTTCGGACACAAAGGCTACCATCTTTGTCTGGAATGACACAATGTAATTAATGAGTTCCAGCGATTGATTTTGTTTTGGTAAATCGGTCCTTTAGGTAATTTACAGCCTTATTATAATCGTATTACAAGAAAAATAATTGATAATCGCTTTACCTGTGAAATGCTTATCATATATCATTGAATTAGATTATGTGTAAGGTATAGAATATCTCAAAATTATTTACTAAGATTGATTTCGATGTGAAATAAAATTTTTGAATGCAGAGGAGTTGAAAATTGACAACGAATAATTTTTTTTTTTTAATCGAAAAAAAATAGAAAAAAAATTCGGCCCACTAAGCAACTAGCGGGGTTACCTCCGGAATAAATCAAAGATTTTTTTGGGAAAATAAAAAAAAATTAAAAGTGTCGGAATTTGAAAAATTCATGGTTTTTTTCCAAAAAACTGAAATTTTCCATAGAACTTGATTTGCAAAATTATTTTTGTATTTTTTTTCAGAAAAGTACATTCGAAAACAAAACTAAAAAAAAAAACGTCCCGATAGGTCAATTTTTGAAAAAGTTATAGCTATTTGAAAAAGAAAAAGCCACTTTTTTAACATTCATAACTTTTTTTACCTCCGGTAAAAAAATTTGAAAAAAATCACAAAAATTTCTTTAGTGGCGTAAAAGAAAATTGCGAAGTTTCTGCCAAATCGAAGGGGGTCGGGTTCAAAAGTGGTCGAATTGATGTGGAATGACCCCTATACATTCCTGCTAGAATGCGAAATCTTGACATATTAACTTTTTATTGTATACAGAATATTTGTAGACTCTATATAACTTCTATAAAACATATATAATCTATTTAAGGATTGTACAAAAATTATATGGAAATTCTATATTGTTTCTGTAGAATCGCGCGTTTCTGTAGACGGGCGCGCTGCTGCATTGAAATGCAGGGCGGACATTTTGAATACTTACTGGCCTAAGTGAGCAGTACGATACGTAAAAAATAAAAGAATTTCCGTGCCCCACTGCTGCCGGTGGTTCAGTTTGCAGCTGATCGAAACGAAAACGATCTCATTCGAAAACGGATAAAATTTACTGCAATTTGCAATTTGCTTTTTCGGAATAAGCAAATTCGCGCTCGTAATTTACAACAAATTATGAGATGAGTTTCAAGGGAGCATGACTGTTTATGCGAAATAAATATAAGTTAAATAGAAATAACAAATATTTTTTTCATTAAAAATAATCGGGAAACCAAAGGAAAAATATACATTTACATAAACAATATGATATTTTAAATTAAATTCAACTTATGTTTTGCATATGTTGGAAATATATTTGAAATACTATAGCAATATATTTTTCATATATTTATAATATATTTTAAATGTAAAAAAGTTATGCATTATTTATATTTAGCATATACCAAAAATGCAGTTTTCGTGTAGTTTGGCTATATCTTTTCTCATTGAGCATTATTATTTATTTCGTTTTTTATTTTTTTTGGTTACTGGAATTTGTACATTCGTCATGATATGTTAGGTTTCAGCTGACGAACACACGTTCTCTTGGGGCTTACCTAAATAAAATATCGTAATTTTTTTGTACAAAATCGCACCTAAAATATTTTTTCAATACTTTTCGACAGCTTTTTATGCAATCGTCAAAATATTTTTCTTTCAGATCTGTCGAACGGTATTCTCAAAATTTTGGTACAGTTTTTCTCCTTTGCAAACAATCAAAGAGTCGACTTTTTTATATTACGGATATCTCCATTCAAGACAGCACCCATAGCTTATTTTTTAAAATCAAAATTCAACTCGACCAAGTGTAATGGTACCATTTATTAGGAAAATCCTTTCCATTTTCAATATCCATTCATTCTCAAATGGATCTTCTTAATCACAAAAATAATCCTTACTAAATTTTCTATTGAACCTAAATAATCAAGTGATCATGTATTAGAGATATTTTGTTGTATTTTTTTCAATGGACCATGCAAAAAATGTTCGTCAAAACAACACATTTTTTTCGGCATTGGACATATGTTACCCATTAAATAATTAGATAAATAAATTCGTAATAATTTTCAACATGTCATAACATTAAAATAAACAGTCTAAATCGTTGTTTCAATATTTATTATGCATATCACTTTTTAACATTTTCGTTCTTGAAAGTCAATATTGTTATACCACATTTACGATTTCGTGGATAATCTGTATGATAGTCACAGCTGTAATTGAACAATCATATCAGCTGCGAATCGATGTGCTAACCTCCTAGAATCTGTCAAAAAAAGTACGAGAAACATTCGGAATTATTTATGTCATCGCGCCCGTCGCGACACGGTGCTAACGTCACACGAAAGAAAAAAGCTTCTCGCTCGGAAGTTGCATCGCGTGACATTGACTTTAAAACAAAAGACAAAAATCTTTGATCTGTATGCGAGCGTGAGCCCCGCTTAGCCCCCACATTAAACTACGCTGAGGCATCGCTCATCATGGCGGAGAGCGACCTTCTCATTGGCCCAAAAAACTTAAATTCTATTGCTTGCCATTTGAAAACTATTGTGTGTTAAAAAAGCGGCTAAGTAGGATTGCTTCAAATATCGTCCCGAACCCGAGGTTTCCCGGACGGAAGGTCTTCCTGAATCACCCTGTATATATAAATTGCATTAAAAAAAAAATCGTGGAACACTGAAAAAAAAATACGTTGAAGTTTTCACCGTTTAGTATTTAGTATGTAACATATGTTTCTCATATTGGTAAATAGTAAAGTGGTTTCATTATTTTCTGTTTATCTTCAAGTTCTCCACATGAAATAAATATGTAAATACCGCCGTACAATGGGTGTAAATCTATATAGGATATAATTGCCCGTGCCTTACTAATAAAAAAATATTTATTTTGCACAGACATGAAATCGACATTTTCATTCTCTTAATTTTTTAATTGACTGAAACTTGGTACAAGTCATCTGTGATGTTTGGGATAGGGCGACGCGTGGTTGCAGTACTGCCCAATGGTATTGCTATGGCATAGCCATAGAGCCAGATGGCCACCCATTTCCGAGAAAATGCTCGAGAAATCGCGGTCCCAATTTATATACTAGAATGTGTTGAGCTTCATCCAAGCGGCCAGGTGGCCGGGGTGATAGCGGTCTAGCGCAGTACACTGAGAAACAGATTAGTTGACTCAACTAAATGGCTTCGTAAAATACGTCGAATGTACTATTCAATTATAAGAATTATTTATTTTATTAAATCAAAAATATTTTGCGTTGATTGAACAAAATGCTAGACAACAAAATATATTTAGTTGGTCCAATATATATATTTTTTTTAGTGTAATAAAATTAATGGTTCGAACAACTGAATGGATTTTTGAATGAAGTAAATATTATATTGGACGTATTTTACGAAGCCTTAGTAAATTCAACAAAACTCTTTTCTCAGTGTAACCCGGAGGTTCCGTGTTTAAACCACTGCTCGTGATTATTTTTTTTTTTCAAGTTTTTATTCATGTAACTTGCCAATGAATTAATTTAATATAATAATAATTATACAAGAAATATTTTTTGAAAAAATCTTGCTTCGTACTTTTAATGTATCTATTTGATTTCACTTTTTCAGATTTACTTTTTGTAATTGAAAAATAACTTATACAACGAAGTTTAATTTGAAAACATGTTTTATTTCAACAATTTGAAATTTTTTGTCGAAGTTATTTCCTTCAAATATTTGCTGGTATTATATATTGAATATTGTGTTTCTATAATATAAAAGATATTTTTCCAAAAAATCGTCATTCCGAGGATTACGACTTCTACCTGACCAGTTCAGGTTTTCGACCGCTCTTTTCCGTTATGAAACCGTTGTTAAGGGGGGTCTCACAAAAGGTGGCGTTTCAAAAACAGGGAGAGAAGAGGGCCAAACGAACTAGTTGAATCTTGATGCTTGGTACGAGTAGACGTGTTTCGAAGTTTTTCTTTTGCTAACGTACTGTGGTTATAATGTCTGGAAGTGAAGAAATTGCGGGTTCTTCGCAGCTTGCAGAGGATATTCCAGAAGTTTCTCTACACAGTGAGAAATCGAAGTTGCTAATGAAAGATGTAGTCACTTATTTCATTGCACTGCTCGTTGAAAACGATTTAATAGCATCAGAAGGTTCGCCGTCAATTTCTTATGAAGCTATGCTGATAGCACAGAAGTTTCAGCACAACACGATACATGTGATGAGTGAAAACAAGATCGTGATTGATGAAGAGTTACTCCACGAGAATGAAGTGTGTTAAGAAGTGGAGTTTAAAGAGATGGAAAATGACGATTCATCGGATGAGTACGAACCCGCAGAGAAAAAATCCAAAAAGCCAGAATATATTCCGTTGGAATACAAAATGAAATTCATTAACATTACGAAAGCACATCCTCGATGGAGTCTGAAAGCGCCGCAAAATAAAGGATGTCACCGTTTAAAAAAAAGGAATATTTATCCCGACGGAAAGAAGAAATTAAAAATGGCGGAAATCCCGCGTAGAGATTATAGTAGGGACCTTTTCAAGTCGCTATCAGGCTTCCTCATTGCCGTATAAAGGCGCTTACAAGGCGACCTGATAGCAGCCTGATATGAAATGTTACAGTGTGGCACATAATGCCCTGATGCAGGTTGATTAATTAGGCCCTGATCAGGCTGCATGACCAGGCCCTGATCGGACTAATAAATACGGACCTGGTTGAACTGCTTGGCTGTGCCATTATAATGTTTCCTCTTAATACATACATACACGTTTATGTATGTACTTTTTTAGTTTAGGACTTTGATCATTACTTTTCACATTATATATTAATACTTTTTCATTATGTTCTTATCGCTATTAAAGGTTCATTTAATTCAGTTTTTTAATATTTTTTTTCGTATAAGTATATTGAACACATCACTTAGTACTGTGACCGGAGTTTTTTCCCACCCGACACACTTCCCAGCTCGCTATTCATGTACAGGGTGTCGCGATAGCCCACAGGGAAGATTGAGCGCCAGGTGCCGGAGCACCACCGATTCGAGATCGGCTTTCTGTTTCCTCCCTGCCCCGTAATGATGGTGAGGACACCCTGTACATGAGCGCGACCGGGGCGGTCCAGCTAGCTCCGCTGTCCTGAGAATTATGGTAGAGGGGCAGGGTCAAATGAGTGACGAAATGCCAGTATTTAATATTAATGACAATCACAATTTCACTCGGCCAATGGGCCCCGTTTTCCTCCTCATACATAACTTGGGACTAAGTCCCACAAACGCAGACAAAGCCAATTGCGATATTGGTCCTCAGTGACAACAGCGACGATAACGCATGATAAAATAAAACAAGATAACGCAAGAATGAGTAAGGTTCCAAATAGAAGGTAATGGCCGTTCATAGGCAAGGCAACTTTTAGGACACCCGGTAGGTACCCGCGAACAATCCTTATTACTGCTCACGTGACAAAATGGATGATCCGCGATCGTAATCCGAGGTAATCGCCACAGAAGGCAAGGCGAATTCTAGGACACCCTATTGGCTGGGTGCACGTACATATACTACTTTAAAAATAAGTGTGTATTGCGTATACGTTAAGCCTGAAAAAATGCGGAGCATGATTTTAGGTGGCGCTGACAGTATGCATGAATATGTAACACACTGATAATTGAATAGTATTAGTATTTTCGTGCACCCTGCCAATAGGTACCAACGCACAATCACTACCGCGACCCACATATCGAAGCTGGCGAGTAGCGCAGGTAACAGGAGACAATCACCGCTCGAAAGGCAAGACGAAACTAGAACACCGTGTAGGTACCAGCGAGCCATCCGTATTACGGCCCACGTGCCAAGCCATCGAGCAGAGTCCGCAATAGGGTGCAATTGCCGCTTAACCCTTTGAGGGGCACTCGGACATACGCTGTCCCACCTGTTTTGTCTCACAAGGAAAGGTACTTTGGTGTCCCCCTCCGATTTTGATAATTTTTATATATGTTATAGTCCATCGAAAATTAAGAGACACGTAATTTTTTTTATCGGCTTAAAGTTATTTTTAAGGGGTGAAATCGACCCCCAAAGTTGAGCATGTTTTGCATCTGGTAGAGTGTTTCATATAGAAGCACTTAACCGATCGTAACGAAACCAATTGCAAAACGTTTTTCACGTCAAATAACCTGTATATAATGTTCAACTTCTTATGCACCCCTATTACATGGGGATGATTCACCCCCGAATATCCAGAATTCTTTTGTATAAAAAAAACTTGCAATCCGATTTCAATAAAACAAACGCCATTTTGCAGAGCAAAAAAAATAAAATTGACGTATTTTTGGGTTTTTCTCAGATTAAAAAAATTAAGGGGGTAAAACACCCTTAAAAAGTCAAATTTCATTTTGAGCACTGTCCCCTTCCGATTTCAATATTTTTTTTATAAAATGTAGCTTATCGAAAAATAAGACCACCTATTATTTTTATTGGCTCAAAATTATTTTTAAGGCGTGAAATCAACCCCCAAAGTTGGGCATGTTTTGCATCTGGTAGAGTGTTTCATATAGAAGCACTCAACCGATCGTAACGAAACCAATTGCAAAACGTTTTTCACGTCAAATAACCTGTATATAATGTTCAACTTCTTATGCACCCTTACTTACTGCAGGGGGCTGAACCACCCCCTGACATTCATAATTTTTTGTATAAAAGAAAAATTGTCATTCGATTTCAATGGAAAAACCAACATTTTGAAAAGCAAAAAAAAATTATAGTGAATGTGTCTAGATTTTTCGAATAAAAAAAATTAAGGGGGTAAAACACCCCTAAAATCTCAAATGTCATTTTGCGCACTTAAATGATAAAATTCAATTCAATTGGTCTCATTATCATTGCGTATCGACTTATATGCTAAATAATATTTATTTCGCATGTACATCCGCTGCCCTTCTGACATGCTTCACGTTTATAAAGAAGTGTTGGTATCCGTTCTATTTATATAAGGTTCTATTTTGAACGATTTACGAAAATAAAAAAAAAACTCAAATATCAAAAGAGTCGCATCAGCAATTCACCGCCCAGAATGTAAACAAAGCTGGCTCATGCCTTGCCATATTCTTATTCATATCAAGAACCGCTATAGTGGCTCGACCCCAAGTATTCTTGAAAAAGCCAGTTCGCTCAGGCTAATGTTTGAGGTATATCCGAAAACCAAATAAAAATGCTGTTTTCGTGGTGATGTCAGATCAAACCGCCCACTCAAGATGAAAAAGGTAAAACTGACTTTATATTATTCCAGAAGTTAAGTTGCTGTTCGACTGTTGATCAGTCATTATCGTGTCCGCTATCGTGAATACCGTATTGTTATTAACATGTCCATCAATCCAATGAACGTAATAAGACTGTTGTTTCTTACATTCGAGGTAATGAACATTCCTGACAGTCCTGTTAACAATAATGAAGTGGAATTGAAAGAGAGTTTCGCGGAAATTCTGAAGGCCTCTATGGCAGAGTTCAATCAGTTAGAAATCGTCGAAGATACGACATTAGATTTTCAAGAACCGTTTAGAGATGTCATAGTAGAACCTGTCGAAGATAATGACATCGAATGGGGTCTTGGAGAATCTCCATTAAGCCCTGAAACGTGTACTGACGATGAAGAAGATTTGAGCTACGACTACAAACAAAGAGCTGTTGAGTACTGGAGAAGTGCAAAAACGAAACAAAATAGGAAAATAGAAACAGTCCAAAACCGATTTAAACTCGTTAAATCTGTGCGCCAATTAAGGCGCTGGGCTCAACAAATTAATAAAGGCGGAACTTACAAGGAAAAATTGTCGCGCATTTCTGAATATACAATCGATAATTTAAAAAGCGCCATAGAAGCAGGTCTCATTGTACACGATATCGATCTTCGGAGATGGGCATTACAAGCCCAAAAATTGATTGGGCATGAGAATTTGCGTTTCAGGGCTTCGCCAACATGGATAAAAAAGTTTAAAAAAGTTCATCGAATAACAAGTAGAAAAATAAATAAATTCGTGACAAGAAAGACTCTCGAATCAAAGGACATATTACAAAACGATGCTAATAAATTTGTCTCCGCAGTTCAATTGAAAATTGAGGAATATGGCTTGGAAAATATTTATAATTCTGATCAAAGTGGTTTCCAATTAGAAGTCCATTCAGGGCGAACGTTAACAGAAGAAGGTACAAAACAAGTAGAATGCCTTGTACAATCCGTTTCAGCGACAACCCATAGCTACACCATCCAGCCGACAATATCAGCAGCAGGAAAATTGTTGTCACCTCTTCTGATAATTTTAAAAGAGCCATCCGGGCGGTTGGGGCCAATCGTAGAACGAACCATTTTTCGACCTCCCAATGTTTTTATAAGTGTTTCAAAATCTGGCAAGGCTACATCAGGTACGTTGGTATGTAATATTCAAATATAAAAAATAGATGTGCTATTAATTTTTACATATTGATTTATAGAACATTTCAAAGTATGGCTTCAAGAAGTGTTCTTCCCAAATGTCGGTGAGAAAAGTGTGCTTTTAATAGACTCATGGAGTGGACATTGCCCTAGTGTTGTCACGGAAGTTACACCACATAACAAAGAAATTGTTACAATGATCATACCGAAAGGAACAACAGGGAATATCCAGCCACTTGATGTCTTCGGATTTAGAATTTGGAAAAATTATGTCAGACATTTTTCAGACAGTGTCATGTTACTTGATTATGATTTAAGTCTACATTTACGAAATAATATAATCAAGCTGCAATCTCTAGTACATAATCAATTATCATCTCCGAGGTACGAAAATTTATTTCGATATGCCTGGTTCAAAAGTGGGTACATAGAAGAACGACCTGAGCATTTCGAAAATCCCGTTGAATTCGCTTTTGGTATGTCATCTCAAACACAATGTGAAATTGAAGGCTGCACAAATGTGGCTGTAGTAAGATGTTCATGGTGTAAAAAGTCACTTTGTTTCAAACATTTCTTCGAAGAACATCATTACTGTTCAAAATATAATCATTAAGTTCAGGAATGATAATTGAAACGAAAATTTGAATTGGAATCTATTTTTACTACATGAAAGATTTTAGCGCCTATGTATAACCTATATATATATATTTGTGTACAGACCATGTGTATACAAAAATAAAAAATCGTGAAGCTCACGACCACCGAAGATGTAGGAGTACTCAATTTTTCATATAATTAAAAAGCCGATGTACATGCGAAATAAATATTATTTAGCATATAAGTCGATACGCAATGATAATGAGACCAATTGAATTGAATTTTATCATTTAAGTGCGTAAAATGAAATTTGAGATTTTAGGGGTGTTTTACCCGCTTAATTTTTTTTATTGGAAAAATCTAGACACATTCACTATAATTTTTTTTTGCTTTTCAAAATGTTGGTTTTTCCATTGAAATCGAATGACAATTTTTCTTTTATACAAAAAATTATGAATGTCAGGGGGTGGTTCACCCCCCTGCAGTAAGTAAGGGTGCATAAGAAGTTGAACATTATATACAGGTTATTTGACGTGAAAAACGTTTTGCAATTGGTTTCGTTACGATCGGTTGAGTGCTTCTATATGAAACACTCTACCAGATGCAAAACATGCCCAACTTTGGGGGTTGATTTCACGCCTTAAAAATAATTTTGAGCCAATAAAAATAATAGGTGGTCTTATTTTTCGATAAGCTACATTTTATAAAAAAAATATTGAAATCGGAAGGGGACAGTGCTCAAAATGAAATTTGACATTTTAAGGGTGTTTTACCCCCTTAATTTTTTTAATCTGAGAAAAACCCAAAAATACGTCAATTTTATTTTTTTTGCTCTGCAAAATGGCGTTTGTTTTATTGAAATCGGATTGCAAGTTTTTTTTATACAAAAGAATTCTGGATATTCGGGGGTGAATCATCCCCATGTAATAGGGGTGCATAAGAAGTTGAACATTATATACAGGTTATTTGACGTGAAAAACGTTTTGCAATTGGTTTCGTTACGATCGGTTAAGTGCTTCTATATGAAACACTCTACCAGATGCAAAACATGCTCAACTTTGGGGGTCGATTTCACCCCTTAAAAATAACTTTAAGCCGATAAAAAAAATTACGTGTCTCTTAATTTTCGATGGACTATAACATATATAAAAATTATCAAAATCGGAGGGGGACACCAAAGTACCTTTCCTTGTCAGTTTTTTTCACTTTTCTGATATATTTTTGCACTTTTTTTATGAACAAAAACACTTTTTAAACTCTTAGGGACCTAAGTTATAAGATTTTAATGATGAAGTGCGGACATTGTTTATTTACCATTAGTTATAAACAACTAAAGTACAAAAAATACGGATTTTTCAGGATAAATTCGTTTGTGGCTAAACAAAAAGTCCTAGAGCTCTAAAAAATTTTTCACATATATTCTGTACCTTATACCATAACATATATTTTTTTCAGAATTTTTCGCAAGTTGGTTTTTTGTTTTTTTTTTTCGAAAATTGAAAAAATACGGAAAAAATACTATTCGTGCGGGAAAAATAGTTGGTTTGAATGCAGTTCTTGTTGAATCAACCTGAAATTTGGTATGCAAAGGTTTTTGGGGTTCCTGATTACGAATCTGGCATCATAATTTCAAAATTCAAGATGGTAGATCCAATATGGCGGCGTGTATTTTCGAAATATTTACAAACTGGATATTTTTTGATGAAATTACGCATACGGGGGTTTTCGAGGTCTCTGATTCCAAATCTGGCATCATAATTTCAAAATTCAAGATGGCGGGTCCAATATGGTGGCGCCTATTTTCGAAATATTTACAAACTGGATATTTCTTGATGAAATCACGCATATAAGGGTTTGCGAGGTCCCTGATCACAAATCTGGCATCATAATTTCAAAATTCAAGATGGCGGATCCAATATGGCGGATTTTATTTTCGAAATATTTACAAACTGGATATTTCTTGCTGAAATCACGTATATCAAGGTTTGGAGATCCCTACGAGTCCTCTAAATTCAAGATGGCAAACCCAATATGGCGGACATTTTTTATGTAAAATTTCAATTATTTATTCAATTATATATTTGGCATAAAAAGTTGGCCTATTCAAACAAAATTTTGAGTATTTCGGGCAATGCATTTGGAACTAGTTCCTTCCCACGTCCACGTCGCTAGTTCCGGGTCACGCTAAGAGGGAGGAATAATAGCAGTAGTGGACCTCTTCTGGTTGATGTAATTATGGCGCCATAATCGTAATTAATGGACTCAAAAACCTCCGTGTACTCATTTCTTTGTAAATTGAACAAAAAAACGCAAGATTAGCCCATTACAGTGGCCATATTGAATTTCGTGATTTCGATTTCAAAATCGTAATCAGCGACCCCAAAAACCCCTGAGTACTTATTTGTTTGTAAATTAAACAAAAAATAGTAAAGTTAGGCGATCACAGTAGCCATATTGGATCCGACATTTCGAATTTCGTAATTTCGATTTCAGAATCGTAATCAGCGACCCCGAAAACCCCCGTATACTCATTTCTTTGTAAATTGAACAAAAAAACGCAAAGTTAGCCCATTACAGTGGCCATATTGGATCCGCCATTTTGAATTGCGTAATTTCGACTTCAGAATCGTAATCAGCAACCCCAAAAACCCCTGAGTACTTATTTATTTATAAATTGAACAAGAAATCGTAAAGTTAGGCTATCACAGTGGCCATATTTGATCCGCCATTTTGAATTTCGTAATTTTGAGTTCAGAATCGTAATCAGCGACCCCGAAAACATAAAGATCACCGATAAATGTTTAAATTCGTTGAGCAGAAAAATAAGCCCCTCAAAGAGTTAATAAGCAAGACAAGTTTTAGGATACCCTATAGGTGCCCGTGAACGGTAACAGGAAAATTGATCCAATGAAAATTCGCCCTGGAAAATTCGTCTCCGGAAAATTCGCCCACCGGAAAATTCACCCGACGTAAATTCGACGGCAGAAAATTCACCCACGGAAAATTCGCCCGATGGAAAATTCGCCCGCGGAAAATTCACCCACGGAAAACTTGCTCTTGTTGATTTAATGTTTCATATTAACAATAATAATAAATAAGCCAGTGATACATGCTCCGGCACGTGTAGGGAAAAGATATATACCACAAATTATAATTATAAAATATATTTCATTTTCTTATCTTGAATGCTTTTACTCTCGAGGGTATACTCACAGCCTTTTTTCCTAATGCACTATGTATCGCATTGGAAATGCGAGAGCCAAGGGGAATTGTGGAAAACACGACTGATGTAGGCGCCACCCTACTATTTCCACATGCCCAACTATTCACACAACAACCCAAAGATGACCCGAACCCACCCTACTATTTCCACATGTCCAACTATTCAAACAACAACCCAAAGATGACCCGAACCCACCCTACTATTTACACATGTCCAACTATTCAAAGAACAACCCAAAGATAACCCAAACCCCCCCTACTATTTCCACATGCCCAACTATTCACACAACAACCTAAAGATGATCTGAACCCACCCTACTATTTCCACATGTTCAACTATTCAAACAACAACCCAAAGATGACCCCAATCCACCCTACTATTTCCACATGCCCAACTATTCAAACAACAACCCAAAGATGACCCGAACCTACCCTACTATTTTCACATGTCCAACTATTCAAACAACAACCCAAAGATTATCCGAACCCACCCTACTATTTCCACATGCCCAACTATTCAAACGACAACCCAAAGATGACCCGAACCCACCCTACTATTTCCACATGTCCAACTATTCAAACAACGACCCAAAGATGACCCGAATCCACCCTACTATTTCCACATGCCCAACTATTCAAACAACAACCCAACGATGACCCGAACCTACCCTACTATTTCCACATGCCCAACTATTCAAACAACAATCCAAAGATGACCCGAACCCACCCTACTATTTCCACATGTCCAACTATTCAAACAACAGCCCAAAGATGACCCGAACCCACCCTACTATTTCCACATGCCCAACTATTCAAACAACAACCCAAAGATGACCCGAACCCACCCTACTATTTCCACATGTGCTACAAACCCACCCTACTATTTCTACACGTCCAACGATTCCACGCACACATCCCGACATGCTACAAATTCAAGATAAGAAAATAAAATAAATTTTAGATTTATAATTTGTGGTATATATATTTTCCCTACATGTGCCGGAGCATGTTTCAGTGGCTCTGAAACAAGCAAGCAAGAGCAAGTTTTTCGGGGACGAATTTTCCTGGAGGCGAATTTTCCGTGGGTGAATTATCCGCGGGTGAATTTTCCGTCGGGCGAATTTTCCGTGGGTGAATTTTCCGCAGGCGAATTTTCTATCGGGTGAATTTTCCGGTGGGCGAATTTTGCGGAGATGAATTTTCCGGAGGCGAATTTTTCGGGACGAATTTTCCTTGGATCAATTTTCCTAGATTGCCCGCGAACAACCACCATTATGGCCAGCAATGTAGCAATCCGTTTCATCACATAAGCCTGCAAGAGACTAAAGATATTCGAATTTAGAATACGCGATAGTATAATCGCGACGACAATATTATCGAGGGACAATAGAAACAGAAAAAAACGTAAACATGGTCGAGGCGCTTGAGCGTGCTATTGTACCGAATTCGCGACGAGAGCGAACGACGAACGAAATATTCAGGATGAACGAAATATTCAGCGTAAAATTTTATATCATAGGACTTTCATAAATTAATGAAATAAATACCCCAAAGCCAAAAGACGAACCGCACGTTACTCGGAATCGAAATAAAATAAACGTGTCAACAAATTTACTCATAGACCAGACGATAAATGGGGAAAGAAGAGACTCGTAGCGAAACGAAAGACCCAGCCGATGCTTTACCAATAATTATAATCGCCCCGTGACAAACTCATATAAGATCCCAAAAAAAAGTAAAACCCATCGCAACTTTCAATCGTAAATTTATAGAAAAGAAGGAAATAGTAAATTCATAGAAAGAAGGAAATGTTCTCTTCTACTAGAGAACGATCGGCTTACCGGAATGAGGTTCTGATACCCTCCAACACAGCGCGTTGATCCCGGACACTCCAAAACTAGACTCATTATTCCTCGCCGGAACCCAACGCTCTAGCTTATCGCTCACCCCACCCCTTTCCACTCCTTACGCGTTCGCTGCCCACCAGTGAGAGAATCTTCCATCTCACTCGGCCCTTCGTCCCCTGCGTTTCGAAATTCGAAATAGATAGAATGAGGAGAAGACTCGTCTTCGGCTGACTCTCAGGTGTCTTCTCCTGGGGA
>OZ022418.1:6043897-6301397 GCA_963989365.1 Rhimphoctona megacephalus | reverse complement strand
CAGTTTTAAACGCACATAAATAAAACCCAGTCAAATATTTTTTATGTCAATTTATTACATCTTATAAAAATAACGAAAAAGTACAGTGATTAATGATAGATATTTTCGAAGTGCGAACCGTTAGATTGTGCACAAAAATCAATTCTCTTTTGAAAACTGTGAAAAATTGTGTCCAACATATCGTTCGTAATGCCACGAACTACTTCCTGGATGGCCGCAATCAGTTCTTCTACTGTGCTGGGGTTTTTAGCGTAACAATGATCTTTAATGTAATCCCATAAGAAAAAATCACAAGGGTTCAGGTTCGGTGAGTACGGAGGCGATTCTAGTCCGCCTTGAGCAAATTTAGGGTACCCCAGACCGATTACTCGAGTCCCATATACGCGATGAATAGCTTCAAACACCTCATGAGTCCGGTGTGGCGACGCTCCATCTTATATGAAGTAAAAGTTTTTAACCAGTCCCCTCTTTTTTGCATAAGGGAAGAATTTCGTTTCCAAAAGCTGTTTGCAACTCTCTCCTGTTACCGTAGATTCCAAGAATTGCAAATAAATTCCTTTTACTGAAATCGCTGCCCATGCCGTTACTTTCTGTGGATGAAGGGACTTTGCTAGCGATATGTTGGGATTTTCCGTTCCCCAAAACCGGTAATTTTGCTTGTTTACGTACCCATTTATCCAAAAATGTGCTTCATCGGAATAAATAATCATTTTCTCATTAAGTTCTTCGGCTTCAAACATTCCCGTAATAGTGTTACAAAATTCGATGCGTTTTCATCAATTTCAAAATGTTGTGTAATGATGATTTGGTTATTTTTAATGCTTGAGCAGCTTTCCGAATCGAATCATTTGGATTTTGTTTGAAATAATTCTCAACTTCGTTGATCTTCTCTGGTGTAGTCACCGTAACAGATGGACCTGGCAACTCGTATCTACGGTCCTGGAGTGTACCATACTCCACGAATTTATCGATTATCCTACAAAAATTAACGTAAAATTACTTCAATGCAGTTTAATTGAATTGAAACACAAGTTGTGTGATAGATGAATCTGAATAAATATTAAATTCTTACCTTTTTAGAGTATTTTCGCTGGCAACTCTATGAGTTCCAAACTTAGTACGAAACCCTCTATATGCATTACTATAAATTTTTCCCCTCGAGAAGAAGCACTCAATAAGATATACTTTTTCTTCCGTGGTGAGCTCACTCATTTGGACGCGCGCGTACTTGCTTCAACCACTCAAATTTTTTTTTAATGAATCTGTTACGTCAAAGGTCCCCAAACTCCTACCGCCTTTTTTTATTGGAAAAGAAATTGTTCACCATCTCATTGCAAATCTGGATCCGCTGAAACTTTCAATCTTTAGAGAATAAACAAAAATATCTATCAGCCCTTGAACGGCACACAGAGTATTATTCACCCAAGTGTCTTTCAAGGCATTCTATCAGCTGAGTAGATATACAAGGGGCTTTCTAGATACAGATTCCTGTTACCGACACATTACCGATCCCTCAGCCAGGACACGAACCCATTCTAGAACCTTCCAGAAACTTCTGGAACTTTTTCGAAGGTTCGATGATGACGTCATACGTCCCTTCTAGAAAGTTCGACGTCAAGGTCAATGAGAGTCGCAAGATAGAGGTTGTTCCTTCTCGAAGGTTCGATGATGACGTCACGCGTCTCTTCTCGAAGGTTCGACGATGACGTCAAGGTCAATGAGAGTCGCAAGATAGAGGTTGTTCCTTCTCGAAGGTTCGATGATAACGTCACGCGTCACTTCTCGAAAGTTCGACGATGACGTCAGGGTCAATGAACGTCAAGGTCAATGAGAGTCGTAAGATAGAGGTCGTTCCTTCTCGAAGGTTCGATAATGACGTCAATGCCATTGAGGATCAGGGTCAGCGGAGGGTAATGAGGGCGACAAGACGACAGGATGTTTATACTGCACGTGTGAAAGATGTATCGGTATATAACGGTATCAAATTTCAAACACGCAGTGGCAAGATTTATAACATAAATAGGCTGTGTAAATATCGGCTGTGTGCGTGATATTGCTTATACGCCCTTTTTACATGTAAAACGTATAATTCCAAAAAATTGGACGCAAATAATTTTGTCTATACTCTACGTGTGAAAGATTAAAGACGGATATGCCTAACCTTGGTAGACGCATAGAGGTGAGGGTACACGATGACAGCCCTCTCGAAGTTCCGATGATTTCCTGCCAGAGGTTAACTATAAAGGGCGAGAAGTTCGATTCTTGAAACATTCAACAATTGTTCTTCGAGTGATTTTAATTTAACAACAAACTAACATGGATCTATCAAAAATCAACAAAGTGGGGTGGCGGGTGAACAGCCAAGAATAGCTACCGATGAAAGACTTGGAGGATCTGGTGTTATATAAAGATTATAAAATCACCAAGGTATGTCGAATTACAACAAAATTCGGTATCAGGATATCTGTAGATGTGGAAGATAGCTTTTCGGTTTTTTTATCTGCAAGAATGTCAAAGCTTTTGAATGATGATGACGAGCTCCTGCAAGAAATGATGGAAGCATGTGAAGAGAACAGACTTCAGATGCGCTACCTTGGCGGTGAATATAATCGAATCGAGTTTTCAACTCAGTTTACTAAAGGTGTAATCATCGATTACACATTTCCATTATAACCAAATTTTATTTGACAAAACAGTGGTGCCGATACAGTATTATAGCCGTAGACTTATTGTTCTGGTGATTGAAAAAAGGGTTTCAAGTTTCAAAATAAACTTATAAAAAAACTTGTTTATTATTCATTATCCCTCTCAAACATCTATGGGCAATTGAAAATAAAAACGAATATTCGAATAACATTATTCTGAAAATTATATTCAACAGACAATACCATCAAAAGTAATTAAATATTGCAGAACGTTCATGGTTAAAGGTGTTAGTTTACATGCTTTTTATGCAGTAATAGTGGGGAGTAATAAAAGTTCGAAGCTTCTAGAAGCTTCCAAAAGGTATCAAAGCAAAATTCTTCATCGGGCGACAGTCAGTCATCAACATGGATGAATTAAGTCCAAACCAGTTAAAACAATTGTGCTGTTTTCCACCATACTTCTACGATTATGAGGATGCTGTACACAAGTATTTTGGAGACGATCCACCAGATGCAGTCTACGAGTTTCTCAACGACATAGTAGAGTCTCAAAGAAATTTGAGAAAAGTGAAATGCGAGCAAGAGGGCGTTACCGGCAGCAGCGATCAACCACCTTGTGCACAGTGCAAACGTACACATGAATTAATCGACATTATCGATAAACACGTCGAATGTTTAAATATTGATGTGTCTGAAGTAATTAAAAAATTATTTCAGTTAAAATGTAAAATAGAGGCAAATTCATATGCCTCTTTAGAGGATAAACCGGTCAACGATGTAATAGATTTTGCTCGAAACTTACATAATCACGTGAAGCATTTAAAGGAGTTTGTAGAGATAACTCGAATACCTAAAGTGAAGGAATAATGTAAAAAAAAAGTCAATAAATACTTTTCATATGAAATTTTTATTTATTTTCATAAAAACCTAACACTGTATTCTAGCAAATTTTGAGACACAAAATATTCATAAGATATATACTTATTAAAAAAAATATATATATATTTTCAATCGGTAGGTTCGAGAATCCAATTTTTTAGCAACTGAACATTTCGGTTAGCACAATTGAATTTGAATGCATTTTCATGATGTGGACATCCAG
Organism: Rhimphoctona megacephalus; assembly: GCA_963989365.1. Classification (NCBI taxonomy): domain Eukaryota; kingdom Metazoa; phylum Arthropoda; class Insecta; order Hymenoptera; family Ichneumonidae; genus Rhimphoctona; species Rhimphoctona megacephalus. The sequence continues at coordinate 6,297,650 of OZ022418.1, read as the reverse complement.
TATTTGATTGTTTCTGCAACTTTTGTAGCGACGGAGAATCAAGCATTTCAAGATTGACAATGCGTTCGGATCCTTCCAACAAAAAATTCGCCAACCATTCTTTCTCCTCTGAGCCCTTCACGTAGATAGTTCTAGCATTGTGTAAAATGCTTCGGATAATTCCGGTTGCAGTGTTATAGGGCACAGAACCAAAGTTCCAAGGTATTCCATGGAAATTGCGTGTCAGCCATGCGTTTGTACATTTGTATTTTACTGGCAAATTGTTCCACGTGCAGGGTGCTTCAAAGAGCAGTGCCAAAGGTGTGGAATCGGTTAAGGAAATTACAGAGAATTCTTTGTGCACAAATTCGTTGATGGATTTCTTGAAACCCTGTAGATCGACCACGTACTCCATCTCTCAGCCACGACTGATCTAAGGAGCGCTTAATTAATATCTTTATAGCAACATTTTTAACCCCACCACGAATAAAAAAGTATGTATTTTTTATTTTTCATACCAATTTCTTGACATTTCCACTGATTGAGTTATATCAAGAGACGAGGTATATAATACTCGCTTCCATGATCTCCAACGAGCTGCACCTATTCTGTCTTTTCACGCGCTGCTCATCCATGTTCCCGGCAAAATTGAAGCTCTGCGAGCCAACTACGAGTTTTAATTCGTTCATCAGCATTAGAAGGGTCGAATTTCCTTCATTAAATAACGCAGTAGCCAAAAATGCTGCAACCTCGACTATTTTAAGGCCAGCATGTAGGTGCTTTGGAGCCAATCGCCAAACGGTCGAATTGAAACTTTCATTAGCATTCTGCGTATGACCGCCTAAACATCTCATCAGCAAATCGTCTCTCGATAAATCTTTGTATAATGGAAGAATTTCTTTTTGATTGGAAGGATTGGGTGGGTGTCAGATTTTCGAATGATTAAAACTTCGAATGGCTAAAACTGCGAATTTTTAAATTGAAGAATGGTAGTATGTAGACAGATTAATTCTACTGCCTTTATGCTGGAAATAAAAAAATGAGAAATTAAAGAGTTCGAAGTACATTTACGTCAAAAACAAAATATAACAGTAGCCCAAATGACGAAGGCTGGAATAGCGATTTTAGAAAAGTTCGACTATTATGCATTCAAGTCGTCCAATACTGAAATCAGCAATATTATGAATATTCACAAATTCAAATATATTTTAACGAAAGTCAAAATATTAATGTGGTCAAAATAGCGAAACACCAGAAAGTCGAATGGTCGAAATAGCTAGAGCCTCTGGGCAGTAAAGTATTGCTTGTCATTCTTCGTACTTCACAACGTTCGCTATTCTGTATTTCTAATTTTTTATCATTCGAAAGATTCACTTTCGAATCATTCATACTATATATTTTGGTCTGTCAATAAAAGAATTTCTCTCCATTTCGAATTTAGAAAATATAAACTCCTTACATTAGGATAATCTATATTATCTGCATTTGAAGTATGGACAGTCTGATTATATGTTTTCAAATAAATGCGCGATAAAAGAAAAAATATTACATCAAATACGCATTCAACTTAATATACTATCGAAAATATAAACTTCGAATTTCTTATTTTTCGTTAATCGAATGTTATGAATACTAAAATTTCGAAATATTAACCGTTCTACAAGTTGGTTATTCTACATATTAACCTCAACCCGAAGGATTTACAGTCACATTCTCACTGGTAGCAGTCGAAAGTTTTTTTGCGCTGGCACTTCCATCTTCACTAACACTTGACTCACTCCTGGTGTGTTGATTTCCTTGGAAGGATCTCTTACGTGGTCTACCACGTCGTTCGCTACATTCACGATAACCTTTCGGATACGCTGACATTTTTACTTCTAACACTCGGTAGGAAAGCCGGAGCTAAACTGACCAAACTCGACGCTCTGTCGAAATATTCCAAAGGTTCGTGTACATTCTACCCAAGGCCAATCAAGGACATCTGCCGAAATCCCCCTCTCTCTATTATCCCGTAGTACAGGGGTATTGAGCCAGGTAACTGAATAAGGGACTACCTGAGCGACCGCTCCGTTCTAACTACCGCGCGCTTCGGCGCCGAACCGACGGGCGGTCACTTAAGTGCTCATAGCATCGGAACTAATCGGAATTTTGCTTTGAAATTTTGGCAACATATTCTTGAATAGTTTTACTAACAATTTATGAAATAAAAATAGTCGATTTTTTGACCCGTCTAAACTGGTTTCCCGCCTTAAACAATTTTTTTCTATTAATAATAAAAAAAAACAACTGTTCACTACTGTAATTTCTCTTCTGTCATATGACGGAAGTTACGTAACTTTGAAAAAACCAACTCAATAATCGTTGTCTTTGATTAAGGAAATAAGATTTCGCTTTCATAGAATAGTTGGTAAATATCACGTTTTTCAAAAAGAAGTGAAATCCATGGGAAAATACTTTGAAAAGGTAAAAAAAGAACTCCAAGTATTAAAAAATCGCGACCTTAGTTATAAAATTACTGCTCTACATTCTTGTTATTACGTTAAAATAAAAACTATATTTTGATTCACAACATTCATTTCTTTTTTATTATATGCAAAAAGTTACTTTACTGCGGAAAAAGCTACTTAATAATGTTTGTCCCTAATTAAAAAAAAAATGAAATCATTTTAACATAGCAAAGAACATTGAATTGTACGTGTGCACTTGTACGCGTACAAGTGCACACGTACGTACCGCACAATTTCACTCCAAAGACTACACAAAAACTTGGTGTACATGGTTTTCAAACATACGCTCGGCGAAGGAACTCTTCATCCATCTGTACCCGTAGAAAATTCAAATACCTACTTATTTTATTTATTCATGCAATCCTTCCATCCCATCGCTTATCTATTGACCCATCCATTCGTTCACTTGTCCGTCTAACCTACCCTTCCACTTATCCCATCCATTCATCCGCCTGTACATTCGTTTATCCGTCCCAACCCTCCATCCCATCTAACCATTTTTTTGTCTGCCCCTCCATCCTGGTAATTAATTCACGCATCCGATCCCTGTATGCCATCCATTCTATTCGACTATGGATTCATGCCACCCATCCCGTCCATCTATCCATTCATCTCATTTATATATCCAATCCGTCTCTCTCCTAATGCCATCCATTAATCCATTCATTCAATTTGACTATCAATTCATGCCATCCATTCCACCCATCTATCCATATCTGTCATCATCTATCTTGTTTACTCATCCAACTAGTCTCGCTATCCATCCCTTCCATCCGATTCATCCATCTGATCTATTGATCTCATTCAGTTATCCTGTTCATGTCGTCCTTAACACAGACTTTCTTATTCAATCCGTGAATCAATCCCGAGGCTTCTTCTTTCATCATCTATGAAAGAACGATCATCGATGGGGGTAGTAGATCCGATCAACCTTGTCTTCCCGAGCTTATTTTTGAAAACCATGCACGCCAAGTTTTTGTGTACTCTTTGCAGTGAAATTGTGCGGTACGCACGTGTGCACTTGTATGCGTACGTTCACTTTTTTATGTCATTTCTGTTTGTATAATTTCCTATGGAGTTGTATTGGACGTTCATTGTCTTTAGCTAGCATAATATCATAATAGTAATTTCTTGATATTTGTAGGATTTTCTTCGAAAGCTCTTGAAGCGACATAACCCTTTAGCAGGCACCATTCAGAGTGTACATGATTGCCTGCGGAGCTTCTGAATCCATTCACTGTTCTTGGCTATGTTAAAATGATTTCATTTCTTTTTTAAATTAGGGACAAAAATTATTGAGTAGCTTTTTTCGCAGTAACGTAACTTTTTACATATAATAAAAAAGAAATGAATGTTGTGAAACAAAATATAGTTTTTATTTTAGCGTAATAACAAGAATGTAGAGCCGTAATTTTATAACTAAGGTCGCGATTTTTTAATACTTGGCGTTCTTTTTTTACTTTTTCAAAGTTCTATTATACGATCGTGTAATATTAAGCAATAAGCCGAGGTTTGAGGTGGAATAGGATTCGTCGACTCAAATTTTAGTCGAATGTCAACTGGTCCAGATTTCAACGACTCGTTCTGCGCGTATGAGTGGCGCGTACTTCAAAAAGTCACCTTTACTGATCAATGGTTGAGGCTCCTTCCCATAGTACGATGCTTGGAAATTGGCATACATATCATAGAGTAGAGCATACTGATTATGGTCAATGTCAAGATTTAAATTTCCATAGGGATAACTCTGTGAGTTGAGAAAGAGTTTGACGTCTCTGATGTTACAATGATCAAAGTGACTCGCATTCTTAGTAGGACTATTTTTTCGCGCAATCTGGAATCCCATAACAACGTATCGAGGCTTTTCGAGTTGAGTAGAGGTTTTCACAACCCAAACGTGTTTTGTGGCTGCAGGTAGTAATGGGTACTTGTACAATTCCCACGCACGAAAACTTATAGGAATACGAATCTTTGGCAATGTAATTTAAGAGTTGAATTTTTCGTTGATCAGCAACCCTGATGTATGGTATCATCCATTCGATCTTCGAAAGAGTAATTTTGAATGGCTCCGCTGTAGCAGCATCCCCAATAGTTTGTATAATAGCATTCGTATCAGTATTTGCCCGTGTCAAAATCAACTCATGTTTGGCATTGACGACAATTCTGCAATAGTCCTCTGCAAAGCCCAGTAGCATACTCAGAGATATGGAGATGTCAAAGTAACCAGTATCATCGGTTATCGACGCTTCTTCATCGCTCATCCAGCCAGCATTTTCCATCACAGACTTCTGACTAGGATTCTGAGAGATGTAGTTTTTCATGAGAGTTGTGAGACCAACATTTTTACTTCGATCGATCTCCACAGCATTCAGCTTATAACGAATTTCCTCAAATAAGTGATAGATAGCATTCTTCGCCAATTTTGTTGCAGTAACGGCAGATTGTCCATCAGCTTTTGTCAATCTACCGTATACATACAATGAGATCTTGCTTGGTAGCAAGCACAAATCCTGATGCTGAACGGCGATACGAATCTCATCGTTGTTATTGAAGGTTGCTAATGCGAATGGTTGATGCCCATGAGTCTCATAATGCGCGATGGACTCGTCAAAGATGATAGGCTTTTGTATTCTTAGGATCTCTTCCATGGTAAAAAGCAAAAAATTGTGATGCAACAAACACGTATTTTTACTTTCCTCGAGGTTTCAGACCCAAACTCTTCAGAAACCGAATATTTTGATGTGTTAGCTCCTTGAGAGATACTCGACGACTGTTTAGCTCTGGGCATGCCTGTTCAATTTTATAACTTTCACCACCTTTTGGTTCAAAAACAATGCCCATTTTTATGATTTTACGTGCAGTCTAATCGTTATAACCTCACCTCGAAAGTTCACCAATTCACCGTCCTGATCTATGAGTTTTAGTTGTAGATTATGTATGAATCGTACAGTGATAGGAAGGTAAGTGATGTGTGATGGCACTTCAACGATCTTATATCCTGGTGGGACAATAGGGAAAAATTCGTGGATAGTATGCACTCGTTGACCGTTGATATACGCTCCTGCGGTTATGTTACACTCTACTCGTATTGAATTGATCTTGAGTATGGTGACTGGTAAGTCAGATTTATGAGTAATATTCGCTTGAAGGATCCGTGGTGTGAAACCCATTAATCGTCCAATAGAATCGCTTGGTTCAAATTTGATATTACGATTGCACTTGATTTCACTGCACAGAGTATTATTATTAGGCTTTAAATTGACGATGATGTTACGATCGGAGAGCGCTTTGTGCAGATAATTTTCAAGATCTTCAATTTCGTAACTTCCAGTTGGTACAATGATGATCTCCTTGTCTACGTAGAACTTGTTATTTCCCACGTCTATATTAGGAACAGAGTTGAAGGTCAGCAGCTCAACGAGACCCAAAGTATAATTTTTTAATGGTGACAACTCAATTGGAGGAAAAAAGTAAGCTTCGAGTTTCGACGATGTGCCCGATAGTGTTAGCGTAAAAGAATCACCCATCGCGTCTGATGCTTAACTGATACCAGGTATCATGTGAGAGCTCATTTTATAGTTCTCCATTTAGAAACTTGAGACATAAGTGTCCACATATTACCGTGTCATAATCTTGGTATTTTTCATGATTGTAATTTACGATGCTACCAACACCCAGATATTTCATTAAATCTGGCGGTGGTTGTAGGTTGCCAAAGCTATCGAAATAAATGACTTTGTTGTCCTTTTTCTCGTATGCAACCCAATGTGTGCCAGGACCTTCTTTATCGTCGAGGTTCACTATAGCTGATTCATATTTTCGAGGTCCGCCCTTGGGCAATGCATTTCTCATATAAACACCACGAAAATGTGGAATTTGCATGTTTTTAGCAAACCTTGATAAATCGTAATCAGTGAGTGCTCGATGTGGTAGCCTTATGCGTTTTTTAGATGGAGACCCATCCCATTTTTGTAGGGTTTGAGGTACAGTCCTTTGCCCAAAGCAATCGTCTTCATTGCATTATTATGGCGCTTACACTCTTCGAGAGCACGTTTCGCAGCATTGGCATCACTTACAGCTTTAGCAATGCCGGCTGCACCACCAGCAAGAGCTCCAGCGGCACTCAGTCCAGCAAAAATGGGTATAAGAAACGGAAAGAATCCTCCGATTTTGGCGGGTACAGGCAGGATCCGTGGTGATCGGATATTCCTCTTATCGCCAGCATTTCTCACAGCTGTACGGGCACCCTTCAGAGCTGATTTCACAGCATTGGCACCCGGCATCATTAAAGCTTTTGCCGCTCGAATAATACGCTTTAGTGACACTTTCTTCTTCTTCTTAATGCCCATACCGAGTTTGGTTTTAGCTTTCATCGTATTCGCAATAGCCCAAGCCGTTGCGTTTTCACCAAGATTCGCGTCTTCAGCGAGAACACGTTTCCAAGCCTTCTCCTCAAGGATTCTATCCGCTATGTGTCGAGCGGAGAGGTTATCTCGATTTTTTGAGTATGCGATATCATGCTCTTTGCACGCAGCGTCAAGCGGATTGATTCCCGAATCACCTCGTGCAAGTCTCTTTGCCAATTTAGTACCAGAACCGCAGTATTGGTATCCCGGTACGTGTAACTCGACAGGAAGCTTATTAATCAGATCGTTTACAAATCCTTTACCGCGCTTATGCACGATCATAACGTAATAACGAATCGTTCAAGACTGAGCAATGGTTTCTTCGGAATATTCTATTTATAGCCTATTTCTTTTTATGGCCTATAGTTCCATATCGTCCAGGATCAACTTTTCCTGCAAATGATTGACTTCCCGTGATCTTCCCAACATTCACATCGGAGGGATTAGAAGGAGGACACCATTGATGCACCTCTTCTGCAAATTTTTTCAAGCTTTTACCGATGAGATTGGATGAATCTCCTGAATTGCTTATGTCGCTCAGCACACGATCCTATTCGTAGAAAGTACAAAGTGATAGTGAAATAAAATTTAGATGCAAGTTATCACTTATATCATCGTCCCTTCATAAATGTACGATCCATGCATTTGACGTCAGTCATTCTCAAGATGAGGTTCAGTGATCAGTCAACGAAACTACCTATGAAGAATTTTGACGAGCGTGTACAACAGAATTTATGAGAGAGACGTCATGGTGATTTGTTGCCAAGCAGCATGCGTGCAGTAATTTGCGGTCCATCCAATTGTGGAAAGATTAATGCTCTTCTCACCCTCATAACACATCCTAATGGTTTGAGATTTGAGAATGTATATGTATAATCAAAATCGCTGAATCAAGCGAAATACAAGTTTCTCAAGCGTCTACTCGAAACTGTGAAAGGAGTAGGATACTTCCCTTTCGCGGATCATAAGCAAGTGATCAAACCGGAGGACACTAAGCCAAACTTCATTATGATTTTCGACGATGTGGCCTGTGAGAAGCAGGATAACATGAGAGCCTTCTTTTGCATGGGTAGGCACAGAGACGTTGACTGCTTGTATCTCTGTCAAACATATGCGCGTATTCCTAAACACCTCGTACACGATAATACTAATCTACTGGTGTTGTTTCGCCAGGATGAAATGAACTTGAAGCATATCTACGATGATCATGTCAATACCGATATGACATATACACAATTTAAGGATCTGTGTTTGATGTGCTGGAACGAAAGTAAATATGGATTTTGTTGTGATAGACAAGGACAGAGAGTTGAATGAGGGCCTTTGCAATCTCGAAAGACATAAGCGCAGTCGATGTCTAATCTCAATAGTGTCAATATGCAGAGTGCTAACGTCAATAAAGAGAAAAACGTATTACGTCAAATCGCAAGCGTGAGCAATGCGATTCGACGCAAGCACAGAATGATAAAATTGGGGAAGATCACAGCGGATAAGGAGCTGAGCGAAGTTTTCAAACCAGTGGTAACTCCATTGCAGAAGCTAGTCGATCAGTCGGTAAAGCTAGGAAACATTAAGAGGGAAAAGCTGAAACAAGAAAAGGAGGAAGCAGCTTGGAAAGAAGAGAATGCAGCCTTGAAGGAAGAGGAGGGTGATTTGGATAATACATTTAGAACTGCGCATGAAGATGATGACGATTACTGACAACAAATATTAGATTTATCTTCCGATAAGTATTCATCGTCAGACAAGGATTCATCGTCTGGCAAGGATCCATCGGTTTTGCAAGAAACATCTAAAGTATCTCTCATTGAACCGCTTGTACAGCAGTACCTACGAATGTTCGAGACGACTGAAAAAAAAGAGCTTGATGATTCGTACGATGTTCGACAAATGAGGGGAAGAGTCCTGATGATTGGCGATTCATCAGTAACTTTCAACAATGGGCGCTTGTCAGTTAAGAACAAGACTTATCAACTATCCCCCGGTTTGCTCGAATTGATATTCAAAAAGTCTCCGAACGGAGAGATCGTAACTGCAGCAGATAAGGATAATTATTGTGCAATTGTTACTAGCACGTATGCGCATCGAAAGTACTATAGACCCAACGAACCCATTCGCATGAAAGGCATCAAGTACAAAAATGTTATTGCGAATATGCTTCTATCAGCGAGGCGAAAAACCGGTAAAGCTCTACCACGCTATATGGTTGCGAAAAGACGTAGAAAGATGGATAATGTTTACTGGGACGATCCTAATGAACTAGTGGATCGACTACGACTACTCCTTGCCTCCCAATGAGCTGGGAACTCTAGTCATTCCAATGAAATTATTTCAATCATTGAAGAGTTGCGTGAAGCTGAAATCATTTATTAGATAGTACGCTGTCACGTCCGCAGTCGATTTCACACCGAAAACCCATTACACTCTCTAGATTTTAGTCATTCATTCACTAACACACCTAAACGCGTCCAAGCACACGTAAAAACTTGAACTCATGAACATGCAAACGTGGCATTCTTCTTAGGTCGAGCGAGTCGACGGATGAGCAACAAGACACTACCCTTATCATCCGCTCGGGGTCCACCGTGCTCGGTACCCGATACCGATTACCCTTCTCACTCACACTCATTGAAACTTAAAAACCAAGAGTTACCTCCTCGCTAATATGCTCTCCTGATACCTCTTAAACTTTCCGATCATCTTAAATCCCTTTTTGAAGGAAACCAATAATCACCAATAATCCGTAATATCACCCATCGAACACAAATCATCGCTCTGTACGTACCTCAAATAAATTCAACCAGACTTAACGACACACACACTACACATATACCTTAGACTCACACACACACTTTCTCCCTCCAACACGCATAACATAGACCATAAAGAAACCCCACCACGAGGACCGTTTAGGACATAGCCCCTATAATATTCTTAACATTAAGTTAACATTTATTAAAATGCTGATCAAGCAGTTTTTATATAGTATAAATACGGGACACGGAGCACCAGTCGATAGTCAATTTTGATCTTCTAACCACGACACTCTATCAGACCACGTTTTCATTCTCTTGGTCAGAAAATTTGCGAACCCCAAGGTAAAACAATGAAACGAATTCACGGCAGTCACATTGTCGCATTACGGTCGACTCAGCGTCGTCCCCCGACAGTCACGAGATCCGATCTCAGCACTGCATTCAATTCAATCTTTGTTACACGCCTTGACTGGAGCTCCGTATTCTGTCGATATCATCTTTATTTTCTTTTTTTACACACTCTAACATTTAGCCAACCTGTACTTTCTCAGGTACACTTCTCTTACTATCCTTTCAATTGAATAAACATACATTTTTATTAAAAATAAAAGTTATCGACTCAAGTATCCTTTTTTTTACTTCCGACAACACACAAACAACCATTAACCTTAGGACGGTGCTGCATAAAGTTGCACGTTCACATTCCACCCTAAATACGAGATCGGAGCAATAGCAAGTTGCTCGCTCGTTCGATCCGTCCTATACGTGATCGGAGCAATAGTAAGTTGCTCGCTCGAATTGATTCTTTCCTATATCCGACCGGAGCAATAGCAAGTTGCTCGTTCGTGGTTTTCCCGAACCCAAAACACCATTCATGCCTCGAACCCGTCGAGCCGGTAGAAAATACCAATTAAAGAAATTAGTTAAACAGTATTCAGACCCTTCTGGTCCCGAATATCATTACGGGGTATCGACAGACAAGGAGACCCAGCAACCTCGAGTCGTTAGCAACGCCCCGCTTTCAACTAAAATAATAATTGTTCAATCCAAGTACGAATTGCGTCGAGTAGAATATAACAAGATCCTTCCCCCACTCGCCGGTATCGATCATAAAGATCCAAGATTCGAAACCTACCAGGAACGTCACATCAAGAACGGCACATATAGTATCGAAGCCAAAATAAATTAACCAAATAAACCAAAAGCTTAGTGCGCGATATTTTCACTCTCTAACCCCTGTTCGGCACATTCCGGGCTAAATTAGAGAAAATAATTCGTGCGGGATCTATTCCGTACTTTATCTGTACCGAGACGTGACAACGCACTCCTTGGATTCATTTGAATCATGAGCGTCGACGTGTTTGGTCGTCAATTGTCGAGGATTAAGAGTATTATCAGCGGTGGTCGAGGTCCTCCCGGTAAAGGCTTCAAAATTACCGCTGATGGTCAATATGACATAGACAATAGAAGATTGTGCATAGTCGCTGCTGTTATCGAGCAACACGATGCTGTATCTGTTGAAGTGATGAGAAGTGCTATACAGGAAGAAGTTAGACTTGTATACGCCGTTACATTATCCTTGCGAGATAATGCAGATGATCATGAGATAATGTTTCACGGTCTCGAGATACAATTTCAAGAAAATATTAAACGGCAGTATATTGACAGTGAGGCGGCACAAAAACTCATTACGCGCAACTCTCAGCTCATTGCTCATTTGGAAGAGAGACTGAGAACATTCGAGAAAGTTGATTCCAACGACGACAGTAAACTGATGATTCATAGCCTTGAATCCCGTGTGAAAGACGCCATAAAAGATCTCGGATCTGCGATCAAAGCTCAACAAGACTTCACACTCCGTAATTCCCAAATAATATCCCAATTAAATGATCGAATTGTTGCGCTAGAACATGGAGAAAGCAACAATAGCAGAAGAGCTTCATAGACCGGCTCGCAAAAATTATCCGCGTCGCCATGTTGTCATGCACGGATTGGATGAGACCTGGCAAGCTGATCTCGTCGATATGACAGCATACACGCAATTCAACAACGGTTACAAGTATCCACTAACAATCGTAGATATTTGTTCAAAGTATGCTTGGGTCATTGCAACGAGAACGAAGAGTAGCAAGGATATTACAAATGCTATGGACTCGTTGATCGTGGGAAAGAGTTTTATAACAATGAGTTCAAAGCTCTTCTCCAACGCTATAGAATCAGCATGTACTCAACCTTCAGCAATATGAAAGCATCAATATGTGAACGCTTTAACCGTACACTCAGGCGTAAAATGTGGAAACAATTTACTCTACGAGGATCGTACAAGTGGATCGATATTGTGGACGATTTGGTATTGGCCCACAATAATACCAAACATCGTACTATTGGAATGAAACCCAATGATGTCACCGTTCTGAATGAAAAAAGTATCTTGCTGCGTATCTACGGAAAATTTTAAGTTAATCGAACGCGAAAAATAAAATTTAAGGTTGGCGATAAAGTTCGAATCAGCAAGTACAAGCACGTTTTTGAGAAAGGCTATACCCCAAACTGGACAGCAGAAATATTTACAATAAGTCAAGTTATAAATGCCGATCCCGTGATGTACAAGCTCAAGGATTACCAAGATCAACCGATCGAGGGTGGCTTCTATCAAGAGAAACTCACAAGCGTCAAATATCCAAATACTTACCTCGTAGAAAAAGTTGTGCGGAAACGTGGAAACAAACTGCTTGTAAAGTGGCTAGGTTTCGATAAATCTCACAATAGTTGGATCAATGAATCTGATTTGTAATTTTTCTCATAACGATTTTCATAATTTTTTTTTATATAATAGTAGAAATAAGAAGTAGAAAAAAATGACTGTGTGTTCTTTATTTTCTATTATTACAGCTGTTCCATGTCTCCTTGACCGTGAAACTCCACCGTCTCCCTCTCTGGGTCACTGCGCTTCTCCTATATTCGTAAACAAGCTCTGAACAGTAAGCATTAGTATATAGATCATATATCTTTTATAAACACAGATCCCGATCAAGATCAATGGTTTATATGGGGCGTTCCACGCCAAATCGGACAATCTGAAAATTTTTGATTTTTGATTTCCTCAATTTTTTGATATTTTTTAGTACCTCTCAAAAGAGCCTTTCTGGTAAATTTTGAGATTTTTTGATTATTTGTTAAAAAAATATCAAATTATCAAAAATATCGCTCTTTTTTGGTTTTTTGTTCATAACTTTCTTAATAATTGTCCAAATTAAAGCTTTTTTTCTAAATCTTTGTTTTTTGATGGCCTTTACAGAAAAAAATACAAAAAAAATATTTAAAGTGTTTTTGATTAAGATTTTCGAGTTTGAAATTTTAAATCGTGTTTTTGAAAGTGAGTGTATCTTTCGATTTTTTTGAAAATTTTTTATTTCAAACTACTATTCTTTTAACAACTTTTAAGACCGGTCCGCTCGTGGGCCCTCCATAATTACTATTTTTTTTCGATTTTTGATTTCTTTTTTTATTGACAATATTTTTAATTACAATCTATCCCAAAGGATATTCAATAATTAATCTGAATATAAAATATAGTTATGTTAGACACAATATCCATCGATATCGATATCTATTTTGCCTATTTCTTTGTTTGTTTTTCAATTAATGAAGCGGTTGATTAAATCGAGTGGTTTCTCACGTTTAAGCCTGTTTGTTTCATCACGACGGTTTGGGATTCTTCTCGCCAGTTCATTCGGGTGGTTGTCCAGTCTTTCCTGATATCTCTTGCTGTGTTTTTGGTGATTTTATCGTCAATTGTAATCGAAAATGAATTGAATTTTCGAGCCACATACTCGCGTTCGAAATATTCACAGAACTGATTTGCTTTCTGACAACGTTTGTAGTATTTCTCCAAAAATGTAAACAAAGCTAAGGAGCGAATAGAATCACAACCTTGACCGCCAATACAATTTTTGCCTTGATATGTTCCTTTTTCGCTGAAAATAATAACAGTATTGAAGGCTGCGATTCTATTTGCTCCTTAGCTTCGTTTACATTTTTGGAGAAATACTACAAATGTTGTCAGAAAGCAAATCAGTTCTGTGAATATTTCGAACGCGAGTACGTGGCTCTAAAATTAAATTCGTTTTACACAATTACAATTGTCGATAAAATCACCAAAAAAAGAAATCTTGAAAGAAAAACGCGGTGGCATAATTGCTCTATGTAATAGAGGTATGTCATTCCGGAAAATCGCCGAAGAAATGCAAGTTTCATATAACGGAGCTAGAACGACAGTTTTGCGATTTCGAAAATCAAATTCCCATATGAATGGTCGTCGTTCAGGCCGGCCCAGAATAACGATTCCACAGGAAGACAAAGGAATCGTTCTAATAAGCAAGCGTAATCGACGATTGACAGCCAGCGAAATCCGGGCAAAATTCGCTGATATCAGTAAAGCTCCGTTATCATTGCCAACAATAAAACGGCGATTAATAAGTGCTGGTCTGAAAGGTTGCGTTGCCGTAAGAAAACCGTTGCTGCGTCCAGTGAATAAAAAAAAGGTACCAGTGGGCTCCAAAACATCGCGAATGGACGGTGGATCAGTGGAGGAATGTGTTGTGGACGGACGAGTCAAAGTTTCTAATTTTTGGTTCTCAACGACGAGTTTACGTCAGAAGAACTGCCTCGGAGAAAATGGCACCTAAATGCTTACGGCCCACTGTAAAGCATGGGGGTGGTTCGGTCATGGTGTGGGGCTGTTTTTCCGGTCATGGTACTGGAGACTTGATGAAAGTCGAAGGTATCATAAAAAAAGAGCACTACCATTAAATTCGCATCAGGCATGCGATTCTGTCAGGTCTTAGAACCATTGGCCGCAGATTCATAATAAAACAGGACAACGATCCAAAACACAGCTCCCGTCTTTATTGAAGATACTTGGAGACGAAGGAAGAAAATGGAGTACTCGTCAATATGGTTTGGCCACCACAATCTCCCAATCTGCACCCGATCGAGCTTTTGTGGGAAGAGCTTGATCGGAAAGTCAGAATGGTCTGTCCTTCATCTGCCGGCGATTTGTGGCTGAAGCTTAAGGATGCGTGGGTGAGTCTGCAGGAAGTGGAAATAAGTAAATTAATCGAGCGAATGCCTCGACTGGTCAACGCGGTCCTCAAAACCAACGGCGGTTTTTTCGATGAAAAAGGCGTATAAAAAGGTAAGAGATTTCATTTTGTGTCAAAATGACGTGGGGATTGTGTTGAATTAAAAAAAAAATACCTTGCCCGTATGGAGAAAAAAATCGTCATAAGAAAATTTGAAAAAAATTCAGTGAGTCTGAAATCATAAAATGATACTTTCTTGTCTCTGGGAATTTTATCCCAAACTCCATAGTTCTCGGGTTACAGCACTTCACTCAATCTAGTTCCGACGGAAAATAGTGAAAAAACAAATTTCTAAGAAGAATTCTGAAATACTTATAGCAGGTCTATTACGAACTTACACAATTTTTCACCCTCTTGACATTTCCTCTGAACCCCCACAGTTTTCAAGATACGCCGTATTTCCTAAAACACTTCGTTTTTATCGAAAATTAGAATAACTTTGCAAAAAAAATGGCACGGTATTTTCTCAAACACAAAAATGGAGCGTGTGCTATCCTCTTCAAAGCTGTCATAGATAAAATTGGATGAACAATTTTCCACTAGATAGGCAGCTCATTTCCCAAGGCTAAAAAAAAGTTAGAAAATGACCCTGTTCAAAAGCATGTGCCAGCTAAATCAAAATCGTAAAAAATATTCTCAGGTGGCATAATGAAGCTCAAGTTGTCCCCTTCAAAATGATGTCTGTTAAATTTGATTACGTCTATTTTTGACTGAGCTATGGAACTTTGACTGTGGCTGAAAATTTCGTCTAGTGAACCCATACTTTTGACCGGGAGTGTATATTGGCTTGTTCAGTGTAATCGTTGATTTATTCAATTCAATTATGACCATGTCCTCATCAAAAACAGTACAACTATGGAAATTGAGTTTAGCAATAAGGGCTCTTGCACCGTACCTCCCATTCCATTTGGTAACTAGTTTAACGTTTTTATACTTTCGAACATTTTCTATGGTTTTTTCAAAAACTGCATTGTTCATCAATTTATAAAAGTTTTTATCAAAATCGTTCCTGGTTTTTTTTCCTCATTTCGATATTCAAATCTATATATTTTTTCAGCCACGGTGCTTGTTTGAATTTCAAAGCTCTATGAATTTTAGTCAATTTCATGCCCAAACTCAAACATTGCTTTAAAACTTGGTAGTGAATTACATACTTTTCTTTGGAAAACAAGGTAGTAGTTAATTTACATTGCTTGGATTCTGGACTAGGAGGTACGTAATGCTCAGGACATAGAGGTAGGTATTTGTGTAATTCATGAAGTTCGCATGGATATTCTAAATCAACTTCAAGTATATAACCTACAGAAGATTCGTTTGATACGTTACAAACATTCAGTTGCTCGAAATTTGATATCCACTCAAATGAGCTATAGGGCAAATAAAGACTCATAGCTGCTCCGTATAAATTATTAACATCAAAATACATTAAGTAGGATTCTTCTTCCTGTGGATTGAAGGATTTCCCCATATATCTATTGTTAGCTCTTGCATATCTATTTGAACACTGGGCTACACGACCTCGGATACCCTTTTCAACAAACATCACCATATCAATGTCAAGTAGGAGATCTATTGCGATACCAGTATATTTAAGCATGACATCAAATGCAAGGTGGGGTGCTGTGTAATAATGCAGAGGATCTAAATTATAACTTGAGCGACAATTACACCGAAAATTTTCAAAAATATCAGCTAAAAGGAGAACATCAGTCTGTAAATATAGATCTGAATATTCACCTAATGTTTTAATATCAAAAGCATGCCAGACATCACACGCATGTGAACAATCATTTTGAGAAATATCCTCATCTGGAATAAAAATGTTCAATGCTTGGTAGATGCTTTTCTTCAAATTTATCCCAACTATCTACATAATCATATGGAAATACTCCTTTTCTTGTCAACAATTGGAATTCCTCTGGATTATTACAGTATTTTCGTGTAATTACTTTTTGTTCATCTGTCAAAT
This sequence comes from Rhimphoctona megacephalus, assembly GCA_963989365.1. NCBI lineage: Eukaryota > Metazoa > Arthropoda > Insecta > Hymenoptera > Ichneumonidae > Rhimphoctona > Rhimphoctona megacephalus. The sequence continues at coordinate 6,280,892 of OZ022418.1, read as the reverse complement.
ATGACGCCAATTTTTCAAGACTGCTAGATATAAAGCGGAATGAATCAATAAAACGGAAATTTATGATGGTTCCTTCTACATATTTAGTGAAAGATATGTACTTTTCCTTGTTAACAGGTAAGAGGGTAGTTTGACCTTTAAATGATGTAGCTAATGCTTTGATTTCAAAATGAGAATCGTATCCAGATAAATTATGAAAAATCACAGGAATAGCGTGTGAATTTTTGTAATTCAAGTTACAGGCTGGATGCGCAGCACCGCGAAACTTTCCGGTGAAATGACAATGGTCATGATGCTTTTTATCTTCGCTGGTAAATGGTTTTTCACAAACATGACAAGTTTTCGCAGAATTGAATTCATTTACTTGATCAAGGTTCAAGGGTTCCATTGGTACTATAGTTTGAAAATGAACGTTCAACGTTTCAGCCAAGTTTTTCAACTCGTTCATGAACCATTCAATACAATTTTCCCCTCGATTAATTTTAAATTTAGAAATCGAATCATCAAATGTACAATGTAAATAATATGCAATACTGTATGGAATATGCTTTTGATAGACCGTTGTGTTTTTTGTTGCTTCAACGATCGGTTATAATAAGCATTCAAGGTCAGCGTAGATACAAAACGGTACATCTTCTTTATGTCGGAAGTTTTTAAATTCTACAATCTGATCGCAATATTCAGGAAGAATAACCCGACTTTTATTTAAATTAAGGGAACCGTATGGTCTAGAAATTTGAAAAAATCGATTTTTTTTTTTTTCGATATGTCGAAAGTATAGTATCTCAAGAATATACTGTGAAATTTTCATGCGGAAATTCTCAATATTACAGCTTCTACAGCCCATAACGCAGGTAGAGAGCGGTCCGCGCGCTCCTAACGGGTCTAGCGCTAACCGGTAACCTAATCGGAGCGCAGCAGCTGTCCCAATCCTTCTCCGAAAATATATACCTGTATATAGTACATACTATATACCTATATATACTTTTCCCTTCCCCGAAATATACCTATTGTCGAACATTTGTGAGGGAAACGGTCATTTCGCTTTCCCCTGACTTGATCAGTACAACGTTACGTTTTGACGAACCAACATCGAAAATTTTGAAATAAAATATCAGAAAATATGGATAGAAAGCAAGGCCGTGACTCTTCTAGACGACCATCTTCTGTAGGTCGCAAAAGATATTTCAAGGGCAATCGATTCACTATCGAAAATACTAGCTGCGAGTATCGAGCGCCAACCGTAGGAGCACGGACAACTCCAAAGAGGCTCGGACAGCTCGAAGAAATGAAAGGAGTGAGGAAATCTTGAATTATGAACGTTCCGAAGGAATCCTATATGGTGCCGGAATCGCGGATTAACTGTAAGTATTCAAAATTTGCTCAATTTTTGAAAATATCTGTACCTCAAACTTTAAACTCATTTATCTCGAAACGACTTTTTTCGGCACTGCGCAGGTGAAAACAAAAAAACTATTCAACCGAATCACTTGAAATTTGGATATGTTGTTCACAACATGTATGGCTATCGTCGGAACTACAATCATAATTTTATTTAAATAATTTCTTATTGTTTATACTAAAAAACTAGTGAAAAAAAAACCCGATTTTACGAATTTTTTTTCAAAAGCGCGCCATTTTGTCAATTTTTAATTTTTTCGATTTGTTCTAGTCCCGACCATAACTGCACTCTTTCTGATTAAGAATCTTCTTGAATTTTGTGTTTCAGATGAGTAGAAGTCTCGGATCGATCTTCACCGTCCGGGTCGGATTTTTCGAGAGGGTCGTCTTCAATGCCAATTATATGATAATAAACACTGTTTTTAAAATTAAAAAAAATTTTTTTTGTATACTTAATAAAGGTAGTAATAAACCCGAAAAGTTAAAACATCGATTTTTAAATTTTTTATGGCAAAAAAAAAATCGTGAAAATAGGTGAAATTTTCGTGCTCTAGACCATACGGTCCCCTTAACACAATCAAGTATATGCTGATGTAAATATTTTTCAGAATTGAAGTGATTCAAACATCGATCACAAAGTCAAGTTTGACATTTGTGTCTGGAAATTTGCGACTTTACCAATCGTGATAAGTTTTCAATCCATGCAAAATAAAACACGCTATTATTAAACATATCACCAGCACAATCATCATCGTCATCACCGATATCAATTACAGTTTCTAATACAAGAAGATGAATGGTGGGCTTATTCGACTTTCGTTGGCTCAAATAAATTGGTACTATCACCTTATTTTTCTTTCTGTCATCGCGCTCTATACCATAAATGTTAATCGAAAGATCATTCAATTTCTCAAATTTGGAAATGCTGTCTAGAGATATTGGAAATGTCAAACCATCATATTGTAGTACTGAGCTGAAATGTGGATACAAACTCGTTGCAGTAGAATTGTTATACGTTGGAAATAAAGCTGCTGTGACTGCCCAAAGAAAACAGTAGGGATTATGGCTTTTGATGTTTACAACAGCCTTTTTGTCTCTAATAAACTTGGGTAGCTGTGTGTAAATGGTGGAACCACCTCGCAATGGTACATATCCGTTTATATTCATTGAAAGATTTACGATTTCAACTAATGACCAGCCAGAATCTTTTTCCTGGAACTCTTCAGTCTTTACTAATAACTTATCTTTTATATGTTCATTGAACCATGCATTTAAATCTGTTGCTCGTAGGATGATTTCATTTTTGGTAATAAAAAATTTTTTCTCTTCAGTTATTGTATCACTTTTTACTATGTTGAATTTACAACATAATACAACGTTCATAACACTGCACCCGATCGCTTCTTCTTTGTTGTCGTTGTTGTACACCATCGCCAGTTTTATGAGAAAATTTAAATTTAGCTGTTAAAGATTTCAGAATTCCGATAGTTGATAATATTCTCATTTTTTCTCCAACTGTTGAAGCACTTCTTAATATTTTGTTTAGTAGCCTAATATTTCGCGTTCCAAATGTCAACCACTTCTCGATTTCAATTGATGAAGATTTATTTTCAAGAAGCCTATAAGTTCTCTCCATAATATATATAAGCTTGAGACATCTTTCTGAATTCATTGTTTATAATCCCTCCTATTAAACGAATAAGAACACGGTGAAGAATTGACTGCGTTCTCCAGTTTTGTGAAGACCCTTTTTATAGAACGCGAACGGATAAGTAATTTCTTTAATTTCTTCAATCCTTTAAGTTTGTTTCAGTAGATTCAGTAGTGGAGGGGACAAAGAGGATAAGGGGGGGGGGGGGGTTAACCTTTTTACGGAACACTCTTAGGGGACAACGAGTGAAAATTATTATTCGATTCCTTTACCTAGAAGTTTCTACTATAACTTACAGAGGTCCATTGACTAAAAACATAAATACTAATGGTGACAAATATTCGAGAGTGTTCGATCATGGTGATTGTTTATATGTTCTTACGACTTGGACCACTACGAGTATCATAGTCTCATTTAGTCAGCAACTGGCCAGTAAAAGAATCAGATCGTGTGTTCCATCAGTCGTAATTTGACTACAGTGCAAAATAAGTAAAGTGGTGAGTGTGTTCGAAATTTGTCATCAAGAACTAGAAACTTCTATAGAAAATAAATAAATAGTCTCTGACAATTTCTTTTTCTCGATTATAATCCATTGTTTATAATAAAAAAATATTGGACAAACTCAGCGGTGATTAAACCAGTGGCTCATTAAATAACGCTAGTCGCGATGAAACCAGCAAAAAATGACAGTAAGTAAAACTCTTGCAATTTTCGATAAAAGTACCTACAAGTTACAGCAAAAAAACAATTAAAATCGGTCGTCCATTTGAATCTGTTATAGAAAATGGAGACCGCTGACTTCTCAGTTACGATCCCAAATGAATGGATTGCGGGGATCAATCAACACCAAATTGAGGAATTAGCAGATCTCATTATGAGCCTCATTCAAGTGATGAGATTGGCTCCAGATACTGCCGCTGTCATGCAGTATCAGGGGGTGACCGCTGCCCTCGAAAAAATCGACAGTGGATATTTTTTTAAAAAAATTTAAATTACTATCTACGGTCAGCTCCTCCCCCTCATAATTTGTTATTTCGCTTTATATTTTTCATTGTATTTTCATTATGGTATTTTGCTATTTTCGATTTTTTTTTGCATAAATTAATACAGAGGGATAATACATTCATATTATATGTACGATGGTGATAATAAAAAATAACGCCATTCGATTATATTTCGACTAAATCTTTCGTAAATCATACCCTGTATATGTATTGTAACGACTTTTTCCTTTAGCCGAACAAAATATATTTATTTATTCTCGATACTCCTGGACGCCAGTTTAAGAAATAACTTAAACAAATTTCATTTAGAGATATCGAGAACAAATAAAGATGGTTACCCGGTCGTAGCCGTATTATTTAACGATTTGGCAGAGGGGCGGAGTTAAACCAAACAAAATAAATTATAAACCAAAAGAAACCAATTCGGAATAACAAAAGTTATTTGTTAAATAAAATAATCAGGATTAATATTGAAAGATTAAAGTTCCGAAAAAATAGGATATATAATATCTCGTCTGTCTCGAGATTTGCGGATTTAACAATGTTGTTTTTAATCAAATTACAATAATAAATTATAGACAATCCAGTATTACAAGTCTTCGTCGTTAATTAACCGTCTCGATATTTAAACAATAATTCTTAAACTAAGGACTCTCATCGACTAAAATCAAGGTCGAATTCCTCTCGGCAATTCTATAATTAAGACAACGGAAAGCGCGGTCGATATTATACCGCGATCAAACGTTAAATAAAAAATCCCCCTCAAAAGCGAACGTACCCCGAAACAATATCGCTCTTTAATTCGATAAACCCGATAGATCGTCACACGATCACGACAATTTTTAAAGCGCTTTTCCAAAATTAACAAAATTCAACAAAACAATAATGAAAGCGAAACGACGGCTCACCGCTACGGTTTCAGAAGAAGAAAATCCGGAAAAAGACCACGAATGATATTTTCTCTCGATAATTCCGGTTACGTCGGATTCTTGTTAAGGGTTGACGACGGCTCGGTAGAAAACGTCAGGTTCCGTTGAGATCGATACGAAAAGTCCCCGATAAATTACGGTAACGCGTTTTTATACTTTTGGGTCCTAGCCCCCCACCCTTCGCCTACTCGCGGAGTCTAGATTCTTCTCGAACATTCTCGCAAATTCGAATTTTGGCAGAACGTTTCGATGACGGGCGATGACCCTTGATAACCGAGATTTTCCGAAGACTCCCGATGCTGTAGGACGCACCTCTCGAGATTAGACAGCTCCGGGTGAGGGCTTCGAGCTAGCGACCACTCTCGATACAATTCGAGCGTTCCGTCGATGAAGACTCCGGCTGACCTTGACGACCTATGCCTTCCCTTATAACGATAATATTTGCCAGCGACTATATTTTGGCTTCCTTCTCTCTCTGTGATTCTCGCCATAAACCGTCGTTCGCTCGTACAAAATAAAAATGAAACAAAAATAAATTAAAATACGGAAATACGCTCGCATTTTTCTCCTTAACATGTTCTCGAGAGGAATTCATCCTTGAATCCTGACGTTTCCTCCCGTGCCGTGCCAATATTCAACTTTTAGTGACGTGAACAAAATCGCCACGTCACAACACCTCCCCCCCTATGAAAAAGGACGACCCGGCCGATCAAGACCGACGCCTCGCTTTCAAACAAAATTAAATATTTAATAAATTAAATTGAAACTATTGTTTCAAGGCACGTCACTATCGAGAACAATGTTAATGAGTCAATCATTTCAAAAATTATCAAAATAAAATAGAATAAACAATTACCGAATGAATATTCGTTCCATCCTTCACCCAACGAGATTCCTAATTTCATGCAAAACAAACAAGACAGCACAAAGACAACATAATAAATAAAACACAAACATTATTGATCCGGTAAAGGCGCTAAATATGACTTTAAGTCTTCTATGGCAACTTTGACTATTCCCCCCCTTCTCTCATCTTGTACTTCATAAACCACGGGAGACGATACCCGAACAATTCGAAACGGACCCGAATATTTTGTCGCTAATTTCGCCGCGATATTTTGCGCTGCCGACGACAAAATTCTTTGTTTTCGCAAAACTAAATCCCCTACTCGAAAAGTTCGGTCGCGTCGATGTTTATTATATTGTAACGCTTGGCGTTGATACGCTTCCTCGAGATCATGCGTCACTCTCACTCTTAAATCACCCAATCCACGCATTCTCTCTGACCAATCTTCAAGCGGTAACATTTTGATTTCTACGGCATTCTCTTCTCGACGACGATAATAATTGTGAGGCTTGGGCTCACGACCGAAATTTAAAAATGCAGGCGTGTTTCGAATCGACGTGTGATGAGCGGTATTAAACGCGAAACGAAATTCGGAAAGATGGACGTCCCATTCTCTATGATCGTTTTCGAGAAACGATACCATCATTGTTTTTATAACGCGATTCACACGCTCGACCGGGTTTGCCTGAGGATGATAAGGAGGTGTGGTGGTGTGATAAACACCTCTATCCACGATAACCGACTTCAAATGATTATTATTAAACTCAGTACCATTATCCGTTAAAACAACTTGAGGAGTACCCCAACGTGAAAAAACTAGTTCTTCCAACGCTTCACCTATTTTCTTTCCGTTAGCTCGTTTTAAAGGACAAACCTCAATCCATTTCGTGAATAAATCCTGAATCACGAGAACGTAAACATTACCGGAACGACTTGGCGGAAACGGTCCCATAATATCCATGGCTACTACAGACCATGGCTCTTCCATTATTCGACGACCCATGAGACCGAGAGGCGGTAGTTGTTCAACCTTGGCTCTCTGACATACTCCACAATGTTTCACGTATCGAGATACTTCTCGAAACATTCGTGGCCAGAAATATGAGTGAAATACTCGCTCATAAGGTTTCTGAACGCCAAGGTGACCCGCTTGAACCTCGTCATGACACTCACGTAACACTTCTCGACGATCGTAACGTGGCACAACGAGTTTCCACTCAGAATCATCTCCATCGGCAATCACACGACGAGCTACACGACGACAAATATAAAGTCGACCCTGTCGAACTTTATAGTTCGGAAAACGACCAGGTTTCGCCAAAACGTCCCTGAGTCTTCGATGATACCACGGATCGTCCGCTTCCGTTACCGGTCGCGGCGCGACACCGACAGGTAGCAAATAATTTGGTCGAGAGTCATCTTTCATCAAATTCACGGTAGCCGGTTGTTCATTTTCAAACACTCGAGACAGAGCATCAGGCACGTGATTAAGCGCACCCTTACGATACTTGATCTCGAATTTATACTGAGCCAATTGTAAAGCCCACCGAGCTAATCTACCCGTTGGTTCTTTCAAATTTCTTAACCACCGTAAACTATGATGATCTGTAATTACGGTAAAAGGATAACCCTCTAAATACGCTCGAAATTTCTTAATCGCCCAAATTATTGCCAAACACTCCTGTTCCGTCGTCGTATAGTTCCTTTCGGCCGCCGAAAGTGTTCTACTAGCATACGCGATAGGATGTTCGATACCGTCAATTTCCTGAGTTAAGACTGCACCTAAACCTGTCATACTCGCGTCAGTTTGTAAAACAAATTCACTCGAAAAATCAGGACAAATCAAAGTTGGAGGATTGGCGAGAGCATCTTTCAATTTATTGAACGATTCTTGTTGTTCTTTACCCCAAACCCAAGACTGAGTCTTTTTCGTTAATTTCGTAAGAGGCTCTACAATCTCAGCAAATTTCGGAATAAATCGACGATACCACGAACTCATACCCAAAAATCTACGTATCGGTTTTAAGCTAGTAGGCACCGGAAATTCTCTAATTGGACGCGTTTTCTCCGGATCTACTTGTAAACCCTCACTATTCACGAGAAAACCGAGATATTTCACCTCGTGACAACAAAATTCGCATTTTTCCGGATTGATCTTTAATCCTGCGCTCACTATTTTGTCAAAAACAATCTTGAGCCATTTTAAATGTTCTTCAAAAGTCTCAGTAACGATAATAATATCGTCTAAATACGCAAACGCGTGAGGTTCCATTTCCGGTCCGATAATTCGATCTAATAATCTCTGAAATGTTGCTGGAGCGTTAGTAAGACCAAACGGCATTCTTTTAAACTGAAATAATCCGCGACCTGGTACGGTAAAAGCTGTTATTTCTTTCGATTGTTCCTCCATCGGAATTTGGTGAAACGCGGCACTAAAATCAATTGTCGAAATATATTTTGCCGAACGCAATCGATCCAAAATTTGTGTCATATACGGTAGAGGATATGCATCTTTTTTCGAAACATCATTGATTTTACGAAAATCTAAACAAAATCGATATTTATTATTTGGTTTCTTTATCATCACAATAGGGCTAGACCAATCGCTGTGCGATGGCTCAATGATGTCCTCTGCTAATAATCGATCAATTTCTTCGTGCATGGCTTCTCGAATAATAGGTGTTACTGGATAATATCTCTGTTTTATCGGTCTTGCATTACCGACATCGATACTATGGTTAATCAGATTCGTTAATCCCGGAACGGTATTCAAAATTTTAAGTTCTTTTTCCAAAAATGATGCAAGACGAGAACTTTCGCATCGATCTAATTCCGAAATTCCGAGTAAAATGTTAGCTTGTTCCGGACTATCACACGATAAATATCGAAATTCACGATTTGGTTCTCCACTGAAAAACCAAATACGTTTTCTGCGATCTGTTACCACGCCGAAATCATCTAAAGCATCGAGACCGAGAAGCAACGGGACTGGTAAATTCGGATGAACTCGACCTACTATCTTACACTCGCGATTTTGTAACTGACAAGGAAATTCAATTTCCTCGTCACAAAAGATTTTCTGATTATTCGCGATAGTACTCGGACGCGGTGTTGTTTTCCGACGTGATAATCCTAAACGAGCAGCTAGCAATAACATCTCATCGCCTAAAAATGTATTGGTAGATCCGCTATCAAATACGGCCGGAACATTATGTCCCAAAATACTAACTTTAACTATTAAAATTGGCCGAGATTTTGTTCCATTTAGCGGACTACATAAATATTCTCTAATATGCGACGGTAAGTTAAAATCATTGAGGGTTTCACTATTTTCCGGGGTTACACCTACCCTCACTGGCTTTTCCCGGTCGAGTTTCCCTTACACTCGTGTGGATCGCGAATCGTGACATCTTTCGTACCACAACGATAGCAATACTTCTTACGCGCCGCGAGACAAGCAGAAGTGCGATGATTCTCCCCTCCACAATTCCAACACTGAAAGCCTTCTTTCGAAGAACTGTCAGCTGATTTATTAGGAGGACGAGAATTTGACTTATTTCCGAACGACTTTTTAGGAGCACTAGATGAACGAGAAGAACCTTTATTTGGAATTTTCGGTGGCGGTACGATTTTATCGAAATTTGCTAAAGCTGTACTTTCTCCGTTTGATGACTTTGGAGGCGAGTGATACGCGAAATCAGGGTGTAAAGCCCGTTCCGGTGGCGGAGGTGGTTGACGATATTTATCGTCCTCTTCACTCTGCTCAATTCCTCGCGCTCGAGTCTCTAAATCATTAAAATCGCACACCGTCCCGAATTGAATAAAGTATTTCAAATTAGAATGCATATTTTTCCAAACAAACATTAGCTGTTCTTCGATACACAAAACTGGTCTAACTCGTTCCATCATTGCTCTCATACACGTTAAATAAACCGGAAAAGGTTCATGAGCTCCTTGCGTTCGTTTCGAAATCTCGTCTCTCAAGGCCATTTGGTAGTTAGGACTACCAAAACGACTGCGCATCGCTGTCTCAAGATCGGAAAATGAATTAAAACTAGCACGATTCGTTCGATACCACCACAACGCTGTATCGCGAAAGAAAAACTCTAAGCAATCTAATAAATCGTTATCGGTAGCCGGAAGCATGCGTTGACCTCTCTCAATAAACAACAAAAAATTTTCGACATCTTCTCCTATTTTTCCCGAAAATTTTATGCCCCATTTTCGAAGCATTTCATAAGTCGATCGCATATTTGATACTTCCGGTAATAAACGAGAATTATGATGAGGAGACGAATGTTGCGTCGGTAATTGAAATTGTCTACTATTATTTTCCGTTAAATTATCGTTACGATTGAATTCTCTCGATTCTCTGATTGGCGGTAAATTTACGCGAGCCTGGGTTTCGATATTTGATAAACTCTCATTTCGCGTTCTAATTTCATTACCTAAATTCTCTGTAATTCGCGATTGACGAGTTATTGTGCCTTCTAAATTATCGACAACATTTTGAAATACCGGATTTGTATAATTAAGTGGCTGTGTGTTATTTCCGATATTTTCTCGCGTATAGTTTCTCGACCCTACCCCACTATCCGGTAATCCGTAAGACGGATTGAATTCACGCAGCTGACCGCGCGAAGAGGAAGCTTGAGAATCAGCTGTTACCGACATACTTCTCGGCGGTGGCGTACGCGGGAATGGAAACATTTTTCTGTCTAGTAAGTTCGAAATAAACACGATTATTTTAACTCGTCAATAATCTAACAAAATATCTTTAAAAGACACGCGAAAAAGAATTCTAATTATCCGCTAAAAACCTACAAAATTTTTGTATCAAAATGCGAAAAATAATCACGATTATTATTTTTATTTTTCTCGCACTCTACCTAACTCACACACGGCGTCTTCGTTACACGTATTCTCTCGACAACTCTCACACACACACGCGTCGAGATACCGACACTTCTCGAAAACAATATTAGGTAGGCCCGTTGGTGAGGGCGTAAACAAAATATATAACGCGCGATGTTAGGATGACCCGTTGGTGAGGGCAATGACCAAATTCCCAATATACGAATTTATGTGGGCCCGTTGGTGAGGGCAAAATAAAAATTTTCCTAACACGCGGAAATATGATGACCCGTTGGTGAGGGCAAAATCAAAATTTACTCGCAAAACTTATGATGGCCCGTTGGTGAGGGCAAAACAACGCGAAAAAAAAATTTAGGACGGCCCGTTGGTGAGGGCGGAAAAAAAAATATAACCCGCACAAGATGAGAGATCACTAACACTTTAACTTATTTAGCTGGAAATAAAATATATGCCGATTGCTCAAGTTGGACATATTTTTAATTAGTTACATAAAATATCAATAAATAAAATTTCAATAAATAACATTCACGAACAAAATAATAGTCAATTATTAAAATATATTCAATTATTAAAATATAGTCAATTATTAAAATATAGTCAATTATTAAAATGGAAATAAATTAGTCAAACTAATAAAAGAAATAATGAATTTAAACAGAATAATAAATTAAATGAGATCGACAAATATTTTTCCCCAGCAAAATGACGACAATTTACCGAGCCGAGTTCTCACTCGCGGCAAGGTCAAGACTACAAAAGAAAATAATAGAAATATTCTCGAGATCTATTCAAACAGCAATTCAATAAAAACTTACACGACTGTTCTTGTTCTCGTTCCTATCCATTTTTCTCACAATTATTCTCGATAAAAAAAAACTTTTAATTTCAAAATTTCTCTCACGAGACCGATACTTTTGCACTGCTCAATTGCTCGACTCGGAAGACACTGAGGTGTTCCGTAGTATAAGCGAGAACAGCGCCGATTTTCTAAATCACACGCACCGTAGCGCTAATGAGTGGCCCTTACGTGAAATCCTCGCGAAGCGAGTACGAAGGACACAACAACACTCACACATAAACATGCGATATACTGCCGACTCGTATCGATAAATCTCGAATTATTTTGAGACTAATACGAAACAATATGCGATACGAGTGACAAAGACACAATACATAATAATATAATACGAAATTTTGACGGTTAACATCTGATTTTGACGGAATATTTTCTCGAAATAAATAATATTTTCTCTCAGAATTTTTCAACGAAATTATGCTCGAGAAATTTTTTTTTTTCTTTAATTCAACTCAATAATTTTTAATAGGAAACTGAATAATATCGGTAATAAATGTCGTAAATTTTCCTAAATAAAATATCTAATAAATTATTTAACTCAACTATTCGGAATATTTTATATGATATTTTTGCCAACGTTGGCCCCACGTTGGGCGCCAAAAATTTGTAACGACTTTTTCCTTTAGCCGAACAAAATATATTTATTTATTCTCGATACTCCTGGACGCCAGTTTAAGAAATAACTTAAACAAATTTTATTTAGAGATATCGAGAACAAATAAAGATGGTTACCCGGTCGTAGCCGTATTATTTAACGATTTGGCAGAGGGGCGGAGTTAAACAAAACAAAATAAATTATAAACCAAAAGAAACCAATTCGGAATAACAAAAGTTATTTATTAAATAAAATAATCAGGATTAATATTGAAAGATTAAAGTTCCGAAAAATAGGATATATAATATCTCGTCTGTCTCGAGATTTGCGGATTTAACAATGTTGTTTTTAATCAAATTACAATAATAAATTATAGACAATCCAGTATTACAAGTCTTCGTCGTTAATTAACCGTCTCGATATTTAAACAATAATTCTTAAACTAAGGACTCTCATCGACTAAAATCAAGGTCGAATTCCTCTCGGCAATTCTATAATTAAGACAACGGAAAGCGCGGTCGATATTATACCGCGATCAAACGTTAAATAAAAAATCCCCCTCAAAAGCGAACGTACCTCGAAACAATATCGCTCTTTAATTCGATAAACCCGATAGATCGTCACACGATCACGACAATTTTTAAAGCGCTTTTCCAAAATTAACAAAATTCAACAAAACAATAATGAAAGCGAAACGACGGCTCACCGCTACGGTTTCAGAAGAAGAAAATCCGGAAAAAGACCACGGATGATATTTTCTCTCGATAATTCCGGTTACGTCGGATTCTTGTTAAGGATTGACGACGGCTCGGTAGAAAACGTCAGGTTCCGTTGAGATCGATACGAAAAGTCCCCGATAAATTACGGTAACGCGTTTTTATACTTTTGGGTCCTAGCCCCCCACCCTTCGCCTACTCGCGGAGTCTAGATTCTTCTCGAACATTCTCGCAAATTCGAATTTCGGCAGAACGTTTCGATGACGGGCGATGACCCTTGATAACCGAGATTTTCCGAAGACTCCCGATGCTGTAGGACGCACCTCTCGAGATTAGACAGCTCCGGGTGAGGGCTTCGAGCTAGCGACCACTCTCGATACAATTCGAGCGTTCCGTCGATGAAGACTCCGGCTGACCTTGACGACCTCTGCCTTCCCTTATAACGATAATATTTGCCAGCGACTATATTTTGGCTTCCTTCTCTCTCTGTGATTCTCGCCATAAACCGCCGTTCGCTCGTACAAAATAAAAATGAAACAAAAATAAATTAAAATACGGAAATACGCTCGCATTTGTCTCCTTAACATGTTCTCGAGAGGAATTCGTCCTTGAATCCTGACGTTTCCTCCCGTGCCGTGCCAATATTCAACTTTTAGTGACGTGAACAAAATCGCCACGTCACAGTATATATATAAACACTTGACGTCGAGCCGCTGCCGTGGCTCTTGATATATATATATATATATATATATATATATATATAGTAGAGGCGTAAAAATCGAGAGCGGTGCCAGAGTTTGAAATAACGCACTATAACACGTCCTTATCCCGAAGCAAATAATAAATAAAGCATGTGTATGAGAGAGCAAGGGAGCGATTCGAAGAAAATATAGACTAACAAGGAAACCTTCCCAGGTGTACCCCGCCGATTTTGTTCCGCTTGGAGTATGTTATTCTACATTGAAATCTAGGAGACACATATTTTTTTTTTTTGCGGAAACTCATATTTAAAGGGTGAAACACACCCCTAAAGTCGAGGTCTCCTAGGGGAGGTTGTTCAGTTCCATATATATGCAGACAAGGGGGCAAAATCAAACCAATTGCATTCAATGCTTCATAAAAAGTTATGACTACTCGATTTTTTTCAGCCCTGAGGGGGGGAATAAGCCGAAATTATAGGGGTTGAAAATTAAAAAAACGTTATAACAAATAGAATATGCTCGATATGGAAGTGAAAAAATTGCATAATTAACGGTTTCAAAAGTTAAGAGATACATATTTTTGCATTTTTTGAAAAAATGCATCCTTAAGGGTGTACTACCCTTACATCCGAATACCTTTAATTTCTGTAAATACGTATTTTTTTAAGTATCTATCTGCTAGAAAATATTCTTTTGGATACAGAGCATATCGTGAAATTGTTTAAAAAGATTGTTATCAACATAAAAAAAAATCCCTTGAAAATAATCGATAGAACATATGATTCAGGCATTGCAGATAATGAAAATTCATTTCTTGAGAGATCGAAAAGTAGCTTTTTTCGCGATTTTGTTTCAACCGAGTTTTTGATGTTTCATTAAATCACTCTTAAAGAATAGAGGATGAATTCTTTAAGAGGAACGTTATTTTCATTTTTTACACTGTTTTTTTTCTATCATTGAAAATGTCCTATAAAAAAACGATGTGCACGATTCTAGCCGTAATTATTATCTGAAACAAAATTTTAAAAAGATTATTAATTTGCATGTGTGTCACTATTTTGCTATGGAGGGTTTATTTTTATTTTTATTTCTTCATTTTTTTTATCAAAAACTGTTGAAAAAATCGGCTAAATTCGTTCTCGTTTTGTTAGAGAAAAAGAAGTTTGTTATACACGTGATATTTGTTGTTACAATCACGTAGCAGTAAATGAACTGATATGTTTTATAATTTCGAACCTTACTTTGTATATGTTCGTTAGCCCTGCTTATTAGCTATCTAATTCTTCGAGTTAATATTCTACTTCACCTATCATTGAAAGAAGTTTCAAAATACGTTGATAAGAAATATATAACTGTTATCTGCCTCTGCCTCTCTTATTTGACATATGATGGCCTGTGCTACGCTTATAAGTCGCGTTCTTCAGAAATTGCTTCAATTCGATAAGTGCGCTATAATTTTTTGCGCTATATGTCGAATGCTAACTTATTCTTATGATATTAAAGCTTCGATTAAGCAAAAAAAATCGTTTTTTTGAACTTCCTACCGTGCCCATACCCCTTAAACAAAAATTTATAAAAGTACAATTAGTGACTCAATTAAAAAGATGGGCTAAATATTTAAATAAAGGTGGAACTTATAAAGAAAAAATAGCTAGAATTTGCGAGTACACTATAGCCAATTTTAAAGCTGCCGTTGATGCTGGTCTTATGGTACATGACATCGACTTGAAAAAATGGGCAATGCAAGCACAAAAAGAAATCGGTCATGAAGATGTCCGTTTTAAGGCGTCAGATAAGTGGGTACACTCATTTAAGAAAGCTCATAGGATTGTTTCCAGAAAAATTAGTAAATTTATCACAAAAAAAAGTATTGAAAATGCAGACAATCTGCGAAAGCTTGCTGAACAATTTGTTTCTGAAATGAAGAACGATATAGAAGAATATGGGTTATCGCACATCTACAATTCGGACCAAAGTGGTTTCCAATTAGAAATGCATTCTGGAAGAACATTAGCGGTTCAAGGAGAGAAACAAGTTGAATGCCTTGTACAATCAATTGCTTCTACAACAAATAGTTATACGATTCAGCCCGCTATAGCAGGTGACGGAAGGCTTCTTTCTCCGCTATTCCTGGTTTTGAAAGAACCAAGTGGTAAATTTGGTCCAATAGTGGAATCGTCACTATTCAGACCAGAAAACGTTTACATAGAAGTATCGAAATCTGGAAAACTCACTTCAGGCAATAATACAAATTATTTTTTTAACGAATTCCTTATATTGACACATAAGATACTGTTTATTTCTTGCAATGAAGCAAATTGAAAATTTAATTCATACTTTCAGAACATTTTAAAACCTGGCTACAAAATGTCTTCTTCCCCCAAGTTGGTTCAAACAGTATTTTATTAATTGACTCCTGGACTGGACATTGCCCTCGAGCTGTTGACGAAGCGAAACCTCAGGATAAAAATATAAAATTAAGAAAAGTACCGCAGGGTACAACGGGAAAGATTCAACCTTCGTATTTTTTTGGCTTCAGGGTATGGAAAAATTACGTGAAACATTTTTCTGACAATGTCATATTAATGGATTATGATTTAAATTTGCATTTACGAAATAATATAATTAAGCTTCAGTCACTTGTTCACAACCAATTATCATCTCCACGATATGTAAACTTATTTAGGTATTTATGGTTCAAAAGCGGTTATAATGAATGGCGACCGGAGAATTTTGAAAATCCTGTAGATTTTAGTTTTAAAACTTGCAAAGCGCATTGTGATGTACCCGGATGTCAAAATATTGCTGTTATTAGGTGTTCATGGTGTAAAAAATCATTACGTTTCCAACACTTTTTTGACGATTTCCACTATTGTAAAGAATATAATGAATAATTTTATTTGTCAATCAAAAATACATCTGTACAAAATACAGCATATAAAATATAATAAAAAAAATGATACAATAATTAGAAATATTAATATGGTAACAATGTGACTGAAAAGAATTTTCATTATCTGCGATGCCTAAATCATATGTTGTAACGATTATTATATATAACGAAGACGAAATCGCAATTTTTTTATTAAAACAATTTTTTTCAAGAGATTTTTTTTTTATGTTGATAACAATCTTACATCCATTAATATATCCAAAATATATTAATATATCCAAAAGAATATTTTCTAGTAGATAGATACTTAAAAAAATACGTATCTACAGAAATTAAAGGTATTCGGATGTAAGGGTAGTACACCCTTAAGGATGCATTTTTCGAAAAATGCAAAAACGTGTATCTCTTAACTTTTGAAACTGTTAATTACGCAATTTTTTTCACTTCCATATCGAGCATATTCTATTTGTTATAACGTTTTTTTAATTTTCAACCCCTATAATTTCGGCTTATTCCCCCCCTCAGGGCTGAAAAAAATCGAGTAGTCATAACTTTTTATGAAGCATTGAATGCAATTGGTTTGATTTTGCCCCCTTGTCTGCATATATATGGAACTGAACAACCTCCCCTAGGAGACCTGAACTTTAGGGGTGTGTTTCACCCCTTAAATATGATTTTCCGCAAAAAAAAAAGATGTATCTCTTAGATTTCAATATAGAATAACATACTCCAAGCGGAACAAAATCGGCGGGGTACACCTGGGTAGGTTTCCTTGTAAGTGTGTACGAATAAGAGAGGTATGGCGATACGCAGAGATACGTATAACTGAGTTGTTAGGCTTTAAAGAAATGAGGATTTTTTTTTTATCATTCATACTCAACACAGTTATTTGTTTTTCTAAATGTAATCCTTTTATTCTTATTTCAAATGGGCTCATAGCAGAAGAAAACTCAAGATAATTTTTATTTTTTATTTTTGGTGAATGAGTTTAATAATCACACACATTTGATACAACTTTATCTCCAAGTATTTATTTACCTTTCATTATTTGAATTTTATTTGAATTCATATAATGTAAATTTGGTTGATATTCAAATTCATATGATAAATAATATGTCGAATACAGTGTTTAGATTATAAAAGATTAAGTACAAGATTGCGTAATCAATTAATGATGTTACATAAAAGTACAGGAAGATGTAGGTGAAATCATATATTTTCACTTATAAATGTGTACTACAGTATTTTTTACATTGGTGGAAAGAAATTATTCATCATCAATTTTTTTTTTCTGCAAAATATTGGAATTCGATTTGGTTATATTCTCCACCCTGATACTCCATCTGCAAACGAACCTGGTGGGCTGTACTTGTCAATTCCTCCAGGTAAGTTGCATCTTCGGTCAAGACCTTAGCTATTCTAGCGGGTAAGAACACAGAATTTACCATTGAGGTCAGCTATTATTCCAATTCCATATTTTGTCTGCACGGTACGGAGATCGTTGACTATGTACTTTTTGCCCACTTTCAGTTCAGACATCTTGTTAGTCGGAAGAAAGTTGTCCAATCGCCCCATGTTGTTGATTTTCGATAGATTCATGTTACTTTGATATTAAATCCAAACTTTCCAATTCTTTCGTAAGTTGATTCACTTGCAATCTCACTTCAAGCAAATTTTGCACCTCTTTAATATTTTTCAATAGTAGCTCCAATCTTTCTTTTAATTCACACCGTTTTTTTGGATGCTTACGAGGGGACATCGCGGGAGGTGCATCGAGTTATGGGCTCCCACTTCGCGTGCTTATAGTGTGGGTGGGTACCAACCAAACCCCAAAATTATAGGTGCCAACTCGGCTTCGTTTTCGAGAAATCGCCGGTCAAAGTTGGGAGCCCCCTTACGTACCATAAAGTTCACACCCTATCACAACCAGGCGAGTAGCCCAGTGGCGAGAGAGCTAGACTCGCGCCCCGACGGCTTCGGGTTCAAATCCCGTCCAAGATACTTTTTTTATTTATTTTTTTTTTTTCATTTCATTTTTCAAATTATTTTATTGAAATTTATAATTCATGAATAAAAAATTACAAAAAATTTGAAAAAATAATTTACGCGCTTTTATTGATCAAAACTCACGAATTCAATGTCAATTTTTTTTCTTTCTAATCTCTTGCAATTTTGTCAATTTTTTAAAATAAATTAGCCGTAATTGAATTAAAATTTTTTTTTATCATTTGATATTTTTTTTTATTTTTCGATATCTCTTTCGATGAGGCAGGGAATATTTTAAAAAATTACCACCGAACAGCAGATGGACTAGTAGTCTAGGAACTGGGTATTTTTACGCGACACCGAGCCAGAACGATTCTAACTGATGGATTCGTGTAGGGCTGATGTCCCTGATGAAGGCCTACCACTTTCCAACCACAGATTTTGGGGGGCTTTTTTTTGCCACGCGGTCAAAGTTGGCAAAACCATGTTTTTGGGAGATAGCGTCGAAACTATTAATCGGAGAAAAAAAAAGTTCAGTAACTATTTGTAGATATTAGAAAAACGAACAATTTGGCGGGTCGCAAATTAAAATCGGTTCATTAGTTCGCCCGCAAAAAAATATAAACCAGCTAAAATGGCCATTTCTATCATAGCCTATTATTAGTTTAAAAATGCGTATACAGCCTCAAAAATCTCAGGATATTTGCCCCTCGGTACACTAAATAAGTGTACAAAACTTGGGCTTGATCGGAAAAATAGTTTTTGAGAAAAGCCATTTGTTATTAAAAAACCGACTGTTTTTGCGAGGAATTTCTACACCGGGAGAGTGTCGCAGTGCAATAAAACCAAATCGAAATTGATCCGAAAGAGTCGTACTATCATGTACACTTTGGGGCAAATCGATTTTTTATAATTAAAAGGGTGAAAAACGGCTCCAAAAATAGGGTACGATTTTTACTCATAAACAAATGGAATTCCATCGCGAATTTTTAATTTACAGAGTCGGAATTGACATATTTCGAAAGCGTTTATTTTTCTACGAATTTTGAAAAAAAAATTTGCAAAAAGTTTATTAGGGGGAGATAAAAAAATTTGTTTTTCAATAATTATTGCAGCTGCTCATTTCAACATAGAGAGCTAAAAATTGGACAGCCTACAGAGAAAGGCTTGTGCTAACTGGAGAAAAATCGGTGGAAAAATCCCATATAAATTTATTGTTTATTTCAGCGGTTTTATGAGAGGCCAAATGTGACGTCGCGTTTGGCGGCAGAGTGGGGGTAGCCGTCTCGGGCTCGCGCTCGCTCGCGTGAAAAGTTAATCCGCGCGTTCAAATTCGACGAACATGGAATATCTCGGGAACAAATTAACTTATCGAGTTGTTTCTTTTTTTTTAATCTGGGCTAACTTTTTCCGCCGATCATAATTTTGTTATTAAAAATTCTGAAAAATTGAAAATTCACCTCCAAATTTATTGATAATTTTTTATTTGTTTATTTTACCCTATTTTGTACTTAACTTTTGGGTGAAATCAGATTCAAATGTTATTTTTGTGTTGTTCTCCAACTACTGAACGGAGGAAAAAAAATTTAATGCAAAATGTTTTGTTAGCAGAGCACGTGTCATTTCGTTTTTACAAATAAATGAACAGTGTTGTAATTTTCGATGGGTACCCTGAGTCAAGTTCGTCGGGAACGAAATTGTGCGAGCGAGCAAAACGCAAAATGAAGAATATTGGCAGGGAAATTATTTTCGACGCAAGCACAGTTATAACGTCTTGCAAAGAAAAGTTTTTATCTAACGATAAAAATAAAAAAAGATTGATTAGTCTATTGTCCGAAGAGCTCCAAAAAAATGGCTATCGTACCAAATGCGCAACGGAGGATGCAGATTTATTAATCGTTACAACCGCCATCGAACAAGCTAACGACGACATGACCGTCAAAGTTGTAGGGCAAGATGTTGACTTGTTAGTGTTGTTGACCCAATTGGCCCCTAACAAGAATAATATATTATTTGAGAAAGGAGAATGTAAACTTTGTGGTACATAAAAGGGCTCCCAACTTTGACCGGCGATTTCTCGAAAACGAAGCCGAATTGGTACCTACAATTTTGGGGTTTGGTTGGTACCCACCCACACTATAAGGACGCGAAGTGGGACCCCGTAACTCGATGCACCTCCCGCGATGTCCCCTTGTTAGCATCACTCGAAGAACAATTGTTGAATGTTTCAAGAATCGAACTTCTCGCCCTTTATAGCTAACATCTGGTAGGAAATCATCGAAACTTCGAGAGAGCTGTTATCGCGTACCCCCACCTCTATGCGTCTACCAAGGTTAGGCATATTGTCTTCAATATTTCACACGTGGAGTATAAACAAAATTATTTGCGTCCAATTTTTTGGAATTATACGTTTTGCATGTAAGAGGGGCGTATAAGCTATATCACGCACACAGCCGATATCATTTTATTCTGTTTATGTTATAAATCTTGCCACTGCGTGTTTGAAATTTGATACCGTTATATACCGCTACATCTTTCACACGTGCAGTATAAACATCCTGTCGTCTTGTTGCCCTCATTACCCTCCGCTGACCCTGATCCTCGATGACGTTGACGTCATTATCGAACCTTCGAGAAGGAACGACCTCTATCTTGCGACTCTCATTGACCTTGACGTTCATTGACCCTGACGTCATCGTCGAACTTTCGAGAAGAGACGCGTGACGTCATCATCGAACCTTCGAGAAGGAACAACCTCTATCTTGCGACTCTCATTGACCTTGACGTCATCGTCGAACGTTCGAGAAGAGACGCGTGACGTCATCATCGAACCTTCGAGAAGGAACAACCTCTATCTTGCGACTCTCATTGACCTTGACGTCGAACTTTCGAGAAGGGACGCATGACGTCATCATCGAACCTTCGAGAAAGTTCCAGAAGTTTCTGGAAGGTTCTAGAAGAGGTTCGTGTCCTGGCTGAGGGGTCGGTAATGTGTCGGTAACAGGAATCTGTATCTAAAAACCCCCTTGTATATCTACTCAGCTGCACGAGCGCGAGAGAAATAGCTGAAAAGCGGATTCACATTTTTCTCGGATACGCGATATTTCGAGAAAAAGAAAAATTACACCTTATTCTCAAATGGAAGCAGAACAATTTTACTTTTATTTTTGTCAAAAACTCAGCTGTGTCCAAGAAAAATGTGGAGCAGCATTTTTACCGACAGAATGACTGATAGAGCGCCTTAAGACGTCGCCATTTCTGTAGTATTCGAGATTTTTTAATATATCAAAAGTGAATTATTTGATGAACTGTTAAAAATAGGAGCACATTCGGAAAAATAATGGTTTTTAACCGACTTCAAAAAAGGCGGTTTTCACTTGACCACTTTCTTTTATTTTTTCATGTATGTACAAGCATAACTTTTCATCAGGCTTACCAATTTGAATAAATTTTTGCTTGAGAGAAGAAACTCTGGAGGTGATCTCATATGGATTTTATCACGATTTCATGATAATTTGAATATTGTTATAAGAGATCTCTCTTAAATTGGAATTCAATTTTTTTAACAAACTAAAAGTATGATATATTATTTAAAAAATCATTCCGAATATAAAAAAACTTTTTTACAAAAAAATATGACGTCACAAAAGCTCTCGAAACTAAATGATAAATGTATTGAAACCCAATAGTAGAGAACCTTTCTTATATACAAAAAAATGTAGTCAATGCGAAAAAAATTAAACAGAAACCCTATCTTTAATATGCAATTCCTATAATTAAGAGTTTGTAGTTATATTTCTGTCTCAATAACTTTGAATTGCTTTGGCACCGACTTACAATGCTTTTCGTGTATAAGGACGGTTCCGTATGATTGAGTTTCCATATATTTATAATTTATTTTTTAGCATTTCTTTGAAACCAGTTTTTTTTTATTTGAAAAAAAAAATTTCGAAACCCTTTTTAGAAATGCACGACTCATTAAAATTCGTCTCCTATAATTAAAAAAACGATCTAAAATATCTTGCAGCATTTGAAAGAGAAAGGTTGGAACTTGATGACAAAATGCGGCAGAATTGTTAATTAAAAAAAATGAACATTTCGGTGAGCAAAACGTATTTCTATTTTTTCCATATTTCATATTTTTATAAATCAGGGTTTTCAAATGTGACAATGGTGCGTACGTTTCCAATTTACGCCATTTTCAAATGAAATTTTTTTTCAAAACCCGGACCTCTTTCCTGAGATTTTTCCACGACTAGTACGTTATTTTGAAAATAATAATATTTCGCATTTTTTCTTTTCCTTTACAGTTGGACCGCGATTTCAGAAGAAGTTTTTTTAATAAGTTTCTTTAACCGGAATCTTAAAGGGGGTAGTTTAAGATTCAATTTTGTTTTTTAAAAGTTTTTTGCGATTTTTTCTCGCGAAGCTATTCGGAAAATGCCACGTAACACGAAAACTCTTAGGTTAAGGGGTCCCGGTGGTCTAGAGCACGAAAATTGTAGGTATATTGCGGAATTTTTTTTTATCATAAAAATAAAGAAAAACGATACTGCAACTTTTCAGGCTTATTATAACATCAATTATGAATACAAAAAAATTTATTTTGAAATTAAAAAAAAATTATTATAGTAGAAATGCCGCTGAAGTTGACCCTCTCGAAAAATTGGACCTGGACGATGTTAGTCATTTTGGATCTATTATTTATCTGAAAAATAAAAACCAGAAAAATTGTCAATCAGTATAAGTGCAGTTATGGACGGGACTAAAAAAAAAAAAAATTGAAAATTGACAAAATGGTGCGCTTTTGAAAGTGAAGTTCTAAAAATCGGGGTTTTTTCTACCAATTATTTAATTAAAAAAATGGGA
Source organism: Rhimphoctona megacephalus (assembly GCA_963989365.1). Taxonomy (NCBI): domain Eukaryota; kingdom Metazoa; phylum Arthropoda; class Insecta; order Hymenoptera; family Ichneumonidae; genus Rhimphoctona; species Rhimphoctona megacephalus. The sequence continues at coordinate 6,257,569 of OZ022418.1, read as the reverse complement.
AATTATTGGAATAAAAATATGATTCTAGTCCTGTAGATAGCCATTCGTGTTGTAAATAACATATCCAAATTTCAGGTGATTTGGTTGAATAGTTTTTTTTTCTATAACATCATGCCAAAAAAAGTAGTTTTAAGATAAATGAGTTTAAAGGTTTAGGTACAGATATTTTCAAAGATTGAACAAATTTTAAATACTTACAGTTAATCAGCGATTCCAGCACCATATAAAATCCCTTCTGAATGCTCGTACTCCTCGGCTATTTCACTCCTTTGATTTTCTCGAGCTGTTCGAGCTTGTTTCGAATTTTCTGTGCTTCGACGGTTGGCGGTATATATTCGCCGCGCGTCACGGTCTCGCGCGAGTTGCTCTGCTTGTGGCCCGATGGTGATGCCCAGGGTTTCCATAATTTTCAACAAAGCCGCAAATCCTTCATTGAACGTACAGGCAGCAATATAAGAGGCGATATCAATGATTTTTTTGCCAACATACTGATGTTTTGGCGCTAGTTGCCACACACAAGAGTTGAAACTTTCATTATTGTTCTGCGTATTACTACCAATACACCTTTCCAATAAATTATCTGCTATTAATTCTTCATAAATAGGTTTTAATATTTCTTGTGCGTCATCGTCCAAAGTAGGTGGATGCTCATAGGTATCTAAAGTACCTGCAGCCTCACTTTGACGTCACTTGCACCAAGATTCGGGACTTGGAGGACAGTACGAGTGTTGCGGATTGTCATCTGTTGAAATTTTATGATAATATGCTGCCCATATTTCACTTTTCATCCCTTCCATAGAATCTGAATGTCGTCTAATCGCTAGACCGTAATAAGTTGACAGCTCTTGTAATAATTTATTCGATAATTGTTTACGCTTCGGTGTTTTATCTTTTGATTTTTTAATTGTCCGCCCTTTTAATGTTTCATTTTCCTCTTATTTTTCTGTGAATTTCTTTGTTGCTTTTTTTTATTTGTGAATGTTTTTTTTTGCATCACTACTACGTTTGTACAAACGTTTTTTAATGTGCAAAACACATTCTTTGTGTTTTGCATCGCTCTCTACCTGCTAAACCGGCTGCAGAAGCAAGAATATTGTGAATATCCTTACGAAAATTTCACAGTATATTCTCGAAATACTATACTATCGAAATATATTTAAAAAAACAATTCCAAATCGTTCAGATTTGAAAGATGCGACTTTTTTCTCTCCAAATATTTTATCACAAGCCTCATAGTTCTCAAGATACATGAATCAATTAATCAGAGTTTTAATCAGAAATAGTTTGAAGAAAAATTTCTAAAAAAATCTACAAAAATTTCACTGTGTTCAAAATATGAAAAGAAAACTTTTTTTCCTTTTGACATTTTATCACAAACTCCATATTTCTCAAATTGCGGCTATCAATTAATCCGTGGAAAAATACTTTTGAAAAGTAAAAAAAGAACGCCAAGTATCAAAAGTAGCACCTTCAGTTATTATCAACCAATGTCCTTGTTAATGAATTCAAAAAAAAGAAGAAATATCGGAATCACAATTTTTTAAATGTAGCCAAGAAATGTTGGTACAAAAACTTGGCATGCATGGTTAAGAAAAAAAGTTCTAAGTTTCTTCACCGAACTTTGTTTCTTAAACATGCATGCCAAATTTTTGTACCAACGTTTCTTAACTACATTAAAAAATTGTGATTTCCATATTTTTTTCTTTTTTTTAAATTCGTTAACAAGGACATTGGTTGATAATAACTGAAGATGCTACTTTTAATACTTAGCGTTCTGTTTTTACTTTTCCAAAGTATTTTTCCACGTTTTTCACTTCTTTTTGAAAATGTAAACGAACGAGAAAGAGAGAGAGCGCACTACGAGGAAAAAAGAGGGGTCAAGGCTTCGCGCGCTATCTCTCTCACTCAGCGGCGCGCGAGAAGAGGGCGGGGGGGGGGGGGAGGGGGTAGCCTCGTTCAGCGGACTGGGTGATGCGAAGTAGAGAATGTCCATGATTTATCAAAAGGCCGTGTGTTCCACCTATTCAATCGCGACTTACGCCCGTCTGTCTCCAAGAAGACAAATCATCCCGAACATTCGATTTTAATTCACTAAATTATCATATCTCAAGACTGGCTGAACGGATCTACTTGCAACAAAGACCAATAGAAAGAGAAAAATCGAAAAAAATTCGTCACCAATATTCAGATTTTTTACTCAAAAGGTTCATCCGTGAGAGCGATTTAAAAACGCTATGACGTCATAAAATCAGCACATTCGCGTATATAAGAGTGCGGCAGGGCTCGCGCTGGCTTTTTCTTTTAATACTTGGCGTCGAACTGCTACCACGTCTCTTGATCTGAGTGTCGACCGAATGTAGATTAAAAAAATATTCGGTAAAAAAGTCTGATACAATTCTAGTGAACTTAGCAAAATCGAGTGCAACTTTTTATCCTTTTGAGATTTTCTTTTAAACCTAATAGTTTTCGTGTTACACGACATTTTCCAAATTCCTTCTTTTTTCACATAAATCGAAATAGCTTTGTGAAAAACAATCGCACGAAACTTTAAAAAAAATGAAAATGAAGCTTGAGTTGCCCCCTTGAAGAATCCGGTTAAAGAAACGTATTTAAAAATTCCTTCTTAAAACGCGGTCCAACTGTAAATAAAAATAAAACAGGCGAAAAGTGATTATATTCAAAATAACGTACTAGTCGTAAAAAATATCGTATAAAATTTTCAAAAGAAGAAATTTTCAAATTCACTCGAAAAAAAACTCAAACATATCTGCAATTTTACGGAAAAAAAAAACAAGAAATCATTTCAGTCTCTGCATTTGTTTAAAGTTCAACATATCCTTACAAAGTGTACCAGATTACACGAACCTCAAATTTGTTTACTGTACAAATGCCCATTTCTTTTTTATGATTCCAAATTTGTAAACATTTGTTTGTCGGATGAGTAATTGAAGGCGGCTAAAAAAGCTTTCGCGCTTAAAGCGCTGCTCTATCATCGAATGGTATTACTATTCGCTGTGTGCATTAGGCTAGAGGGGATAGATGAAACTATCGCAGCGCCCATGGTGGCAGGAGTAGGCAATAATTCTGGTGATCGTAGTAGTATCGGCTACAATTACAATAAGTTTTTCGAGTATTGAGTAATAATGACTCCTCGTTATTGTAGTATTGTCGAGTGTAAAAACACTACCAAAAATAGTGCGTGTAAATTTTATACGTTTCCAACGGCATCACATAAATTGAAGCAAAGAAAGAAATGGATAGCAGCTATCGAAAGAAAAAAGTGAGTAATATAACCTCTCTGTCGTGTATATCATAAACTTTGAAAGTAGAAGCGGTATTTTAATGCTCAAGTCATAGTGATAAATTAATTATTCATAACGTAATAAATAAAATGGTTTTTCCACAGTGCTGATGGTTCACCTTGGGTGCCAAAACGGTGTGATTATGTATGTAGTGATCATTTTATTGAAAATAAAAAAGGAGAAGAAAAAAATAGCCCTAGTTATGTACCGACAATATTTCCTTCGTCATATCCGAAAAGAAGAATTAATGAAATCACAGCCGTGAATAGGTATGCTTTAATTAATATATTAACTCATTAAATTCATAGAGGTTTCTATAAAACACAGGATAATATGTGTTTATTGCAGGCATGCTCGTTTTATGAAGCAGAAAATAGACGGCGTGAAATCTACAATCGTTTCACGCAGAGAAAAAGTTCTTGAACAATCATACAAGTTGAATGAAGGAACTCGAGGCACATTAGAGGATGTTGAAATGGAGTGCAACGTCAAGAAAACTATTGACCGAGGATATCAAGTTATATTGTTTATTAATGAAAAATTTGACAGAACGTTTATTTGTAATCGGATTGGATTCGATGGTAAATCTGTGTGGGATGTGGAAATTCAAACTAATATAAATGACAATTTAAGGAAGTAACGCAGGAAATAGAATTGATGGATAGACAAATACCAAACTTGGCAGAATGTTCGATTATAATATAAAAGAAACTCATACAAATTTTTAAGGTCCGAGGTGGGTTTTTACGCGAGATATTTATAATTTTGTTTATCTCTTTGCAAGCCAATTCAACATGGCCTCTTATGAGAAATCACGGAGTTAGCGCTACATTATTCCTCATATCTCCGTAATTGATGGATATATCAAGACGAAATTTAAACAGCAGAGAGATGAAATACTTAGAATCATTTATCTGGCTTAAAAATATTGAAAGGTGACTTATGACAGGAATAATAAGAACAATAAAAAGTACTCATAGCAAATTTTCGGACCTTTGCTCGAAGTGCTGCAACGTCGCATATTCGAGGTTATGAGTGCGCATTTTGAAATTTCAACGTATGTAAAAATTCGTGCCGGCTGACTGTTACATATTTTTATAATTTTGTGTTTTTTGTTTACATGACATATTATATTTAATATCAATAGAATAAATAAATAAATTACATATTCAAAAACAATTTTATTTTTCATACGTATTATCTTACATATAAGTAGAATATTTTTTAACTCAAATAATATTCGTAATATTAACACAGTCTCAATTACTTTTCAAATAATTGAGATACATATACACTTGAAATCTTTTTGTTATCACGCAATGATGTGCTCCGAACGTTTCTGCCTGCTTCATGCTGATTAATTCTAGCCCGGTACACCTTTTCGGTAACTATTTTACCTTTCCAATAAAATCTCGGCTTTTTTCTTTTGGCATAACGAACTCGCGATTAAATTAAACGAAAATTCACTGACACAGCTGATGAGCTGTCAACGGCATATGCAATGCTTTGAACACGCATATACACGCGCACACATATCAACCGAAAGCGATGTTGCCAAATTAAGTACTACTTAGGTCAAATTTTTTTATGACTAGGTGGGTAGTTGCGTTCCTTCCTTAAGTACAGTTATCCCTCCAAACAGGAAAGAATTTAAAGATAAGCAGTGTGGCACAGAATCGAAGGATTATGTAAATGTGTATGTAGGACCGGATATAGAAAATGAAAACTTAAACACTCTAAAATTTTCAAAATTTGCTGGATATTTGTCAATAAATAAAGAGGAACAACTTTTAGACTTCGCAGGAGTGACATTTGAGAATTTTAATTTATTACTAAAGCGATTAAAGGACGGGTCAGATCATAGTAAACTCTCCAAAGAAAATCGACTTATACTTTTTTTAATGAAAATCAAAACTGATCCGACATTTTCAGCGATCGCCGTGTTATTTGACGTACATAGAACAACCGTGTCAAGAGTGTTTTTTGCTGTTTTAAAATACTTATCTGCTACCACACAAAATTTAATTATCTGGCCAAAGAAAAGGGTTGTAATGCGATCTACGCCAGAATGTTTTAAGCCAAATTATGCAAATACTCGAGTGATCATAGACTGTACAGAATTCAGAATTCAGTGTCCCTCAGAAGTAGATAACAGGATATTCTGTTATTCACATTACAAGAAAAGTTTCACAGCTAAGCTGCTTATTGGAATCACCCCATCTGGATTCATTAGTTTCAAATCCAAAGTTGCTGGCGGAAGAAAAAGCGATTCACAGTTGACAGTAGAATCTGGTTTAATAGATTTACTAGAAGAAGGAGATGTTGTTTTGGCAGACAAAGGATTTTAGCAAATTAAAGAAATAGTGGATGCAAAAGGTAAAAAAGTGACAGTCGTGATGCCTCCTTTTTTGGAAAAGAAATCAGAATTCAGTAAAGAAGAATCTGAGGCAACGTACAGCATAGCAAGAGTTCGAATCCACGTCGAGAGGGTTATGCAAAGATTGAGAGTGTACAAAATTTTAGATAAAATCCCAAAATATCTTTTCGATAATATCGATAATATTGTACATATATGTTGTGTACTAACGAATTTACGGCCACCTATCTTTAGTGAAAATGACAGCACGTGAAATTTAATAATATTTATTATCATCTATCCAATAGTATGTATATTAGGGTGGTTCAAAAAAAATCGATATTTTTTTTTTCGCGGGCCTCAACAGAAATTGTTAGTACATTATGAAAAACTAATTTTTGCAAAATTTAAGTGGTCTAAAAAATTTTTTAGATAGTGCTCGAGCGAGTTTTTGGTATTTTAAAATATTTTTTATTGATAATCTCGGCATGAAAATTCTTTTGTTTATTCTCATATCAGGAAGTGTCAGTGCTTGATGAAAGTGTTATTCGTTCAAAATTTGGACTCTCTGAAAAAATTTTAACAGCTGCCACAAATCATTTTTTCACATTTTTCTTTCAATTTTCGGCTAAAAATCACGAAACAATCGAATCTTTCACTACATTAGTTAATTTTTTATTTTCTCTCATAATAAGAGGTATAAGTATTTGATGAAAACATAATTTTCTTCAAGCATTAATGCTCTAAAAAGTTTTTTCAATTAGCTCAATCGATTGCTTTCCATTTTCTTGTGTATTCAATTAAAAATCATGATAAATGATAGCAGAATGATTTCGAGCTATGCATTAAAAAATATGTATTCTAGTATGTGGCATAAAAGAATTGAAAAACTTAATTCAGCATCCCACTAAACGGCTTTACATGAATTGCTATTTGCAGAACGCTGTTAAAAAAAATATACCCCAATTCTAGAAACTCTATAATCATTTCTTGGATGAAATTCCTGGTAGAATAGAGAAAAGAATAACGTCATAATAATTTATTCTTTTATGAATTACAAAACATTAATTTTGCTGAAATACGACGTACGATTCTTCTTACCATCCTATTTTGAAGATTTGGGCCTTGTTATAGGCCAGCAAACCTGGACAACGTTTCGCAAACAAGCTCACATTTTTTGTTTCAGTACATTTTATACAATTAAAAATCTTTTCTTCCGTCCATTATATATTTATTATATTATGTTGAGTGTAAAAAAAAGTTCGATGTCAAAATATTGTTACAGTAACGTCCAAACAGAAACCACGCAATTCGCTTTTTTCGTCATTAACTTCTTCGTTAACTTCTGCTTATATTTTCTCTGCTTCTAGGCTTAATCCTTCAAAGACACATGAGATAGATTCACCCCAACCTATTTGATGATTAATTAAAAAACCTTCTGTCTTTGTATCAGAGCTTCATAAATATTATTCGTTGAGATGTAAAATAATGCATTCAAAGTTTTGTCAAAGAGCTTTTCATTCAACGATTGAGTTTCGATACGTCACCTTGTATTTACATTCCTGACCGTCTAACAAGTGTGAAAAATATGCGTGTGCTGTTTTGAAGTAAACAAGGTCATACGAACGCGTGCGATACAAACCGCGGTGCTGCTGAAGGTACAGCGCCATTGTTTGTTCCACTGTCCGTAAGTTTTCTTTTCGCGATTCAATGAATTATTTCCAATAGTTGTTGTAGTGAGGCACATGTCGATAAACGAAAAAAATATAACGTGAAAAATGACTGCGCATTTTGACGATAGTAAGAGTCGTCAAATTTATTTAGTCGGGACGGAAATCGAAGAATTTGTGAAACGAAAATTACCCACAAACAGGGAAGCTTTGGGTCTATTTTTTTATTACCACCAAACTCTTAAATTTTCTGTCCGAGAGAGTGCACAAAAAGTTATCGGGGAAATAAACAATATTTGGAGCGAAACCGGAATAGAAACGTCTCGGCCTTGCGTCAATATTTAAAAAATCCCAAAATTGCGCTTGGAGTGGACGGCATTAAAAAAAAATCATTTACGGGAAAATCCAACTCAAACATTGAATGAAAATGTCTTTCAAAAACAGTTGGATGCATTATTTGACATTGCAAAAAAAATATTCACAACAGTCTCACATAAAGACAAAAAGAATTTTTGATTGATCAACGAACAAATCGAAGAGAATTTATATCATGGATTACTAAAGAATCAAACTTGGAAACGGAGGAAATTTCAGCAAAAGTTAACAATGAAATTGGTAATAAAAATAAGTCAAATTAATTGGTTAAGAGCAACTATTTTTCAACTGCATCTTCGAGGTAAGCACGTAAGTTTATAGATACTCGTACGCTGTTATCTGGAATACGTGTTTTCAAACACATCTTTTAAAATTGTTCTATTTATTATTATCTTTCGACATGCTTTTTAGCTAGAAGTACAAGAAAATAAGAATCCGCTTAAGTTAGCTTAAAAAATGTTTTGGAATAAAAAGTTTTGAGAAAATAGTCTCATCAAATATTTACGACTCTTGTTTTAATAGGAATCCAAAAATTGATTTTTGTAGTTAAAAATTTGATTATCTCGTCATTTTTATCGAAAAATTGAAAAAAAATGCAGAAAAATTACTTGAGGCAACTGTTCAAATTTTTTAAGAGTGATCAAATTTTGCACAAATCACGTTTTCATCAAGCACTAACACTTTCCGCTATAAGAGCAGAATAAAAAAAATTTCATGTCGTGATTTTCAACAAAAAATAGAAAAAAATATGGAAAAGTCGCTTGAGCTCTACCTAAAAAATTTTTGAGACCACTCAAATTTTGCAAAAATTAGTTTATCATAATGTATTAACAATTTCCGTTGAGGCCCGCGAAAAAAAAAATATCGATTTTTTTAACCACCCTAATGTATACATTGTATCATTTTTAAATTATACATAAATAAATAATCAAACCATATTATCATGTGGTTGTCAATTTTTTTATTTTCTTTGTTTTAAATTAAACAGTTAATATTTAATATATTATTTTCTCATGAGAAATATAAACCTTTGAGGAACTTTATTTTTTTCGCGCACATCTTATTACACGTGAACTTATCTTGATTTTACTTTCCGAAGGCATTTCATGTCTTTTATACATACTTCACTATATAAAGTGTGTAATAGATTTCGACCGCGCAATATTACAGCTAGCACATTTTGTTAATGACGTTTTTTCCGTTGAAGCAACGAGTTGGCTTAGGCTGTTTCATATTGTTGCATATTTGCACCTTTTTCAGCAGAGCAGGAAGAAAATTTTGAAAATAAAATTCTTTACATTTTATCACAGTGGGGCTTAAAAATATTTCATTGCATTTAATAGGTATGCAAATACTTCCACTTTGAATAGGTGTGTATATAAACAGATCACACAGATCTAAACCAGAAATGTACATTTGTATTTGGCATTGTGTATAGTAAATTGTGCTTTCCCTTACAAAGAACCCTAGGTAGGTCGACCCCTTCGATTTTGATCTAATTTATATATGTTTAAAGGGGTGAAAACAGCCCCCAAAGATGGGCACGGAACGGAGTGGTTTCTCAGTTTCGAATAGAAGCGCTTGACGTATTCGAATGAAACCAACGCTGAAATGTTTCTATTGATGAGTCATCGAAAACGCAATCTAGGCTTTTTAGGGGAAAGGGTGATTAAGGGGTTAACAACCCCTAATTTGATAATTTTATTCTGTACCGTAAAAACTATTGTTCCGATTTGAACGGAACCAACTGCATTTTGTAGAGCTCGAAGAACTAGTCGATACGTGTTTTGGGGTTTTTACGAAAAATTTTTACGAAAAATAATAATTTATTGAAGTGTCTTCAAACACGAAAATAAGTTTATCTTTGACCTTGTTTCTAGGTGAGATCATCCCCGTATCGATAATTCCTACATAGGCCCATTGTGAGTTACGATTTATTTATTATGAAGGAAATAAAGCATAGGTTCAACTGTGATGAACCATAGAACGTAGAATTTAATACATTTGAAGGGAATCCCTACCGCCAAGCCCCTTTTAGCAAGATGTAAAAAATTTTATTTCAGTATAAGGAATAGTATAATATGTACGTATGCATACCTATATTAAATTATGGTACACACTTTAATGCTACGCTTTGTAAATGTATATTAAATGATACATAGGAGTACGTCTGGATAGCATTATCTCGGTTTCGGCGCCCAGCACCGATTACTAAACTCCATGGTGTACCTCATTTTCGTTATCACCTTGTCTTATCGTCTTGTCTTCTTGATAATCTCTCTCGTTGTTTTTCCCACTTATCTTCCCGAGTCCATTGATTTCTCAAGTTATTTACTCCAGCGAGAGCAAATATGTCACTATTATTCGAAAAATAGATTTGTGTGTAGTTATAGTTATGCGTAGGTGGTGATTATGCGTAGTTATGGTACTTAAATATAGGACGTAACTTCTCCATATCTTAAGATACTTGCTTCGATCAGTATCTTTGCTTATCGCTTTGGCTGCGTACTTATCTGGCTTAGGTTCTGCGTATATTTTCGTATTTCTTAAAGCAATTTTTGAAGACAAATATCAGTTTCTCACGGGACATTAAAGTGAAATATACACTGTTATTGTACACGTAGTATAAAATGATTGTGAATCCATTAAATGTTATACGACTTTTGTTGATCACGTTTGAAGCGATGAATATTACTGAAATTTGCTCGATTAATAATGAAGAACGCGAATTGAAAAATAATATTGAAAAAAATTTATTGGAAAGTGTGCAAGATTTTTATGGGATGGAATATATTGAAGAAAATACTTTAGATTTTCAAGAGCCCTATAAAGAGTGTGAGGCGAATCCTATAGAAAATAATGTGATGGAATGGAGTCCTGGAACACCATCCGATACATGTTCGAACGATGAAGAAGATTTGAGCTATGATCATAAAAGAAGAGCAGTCGAATTTTGGAGGAGCGGAAAGAAAAAGAACTTGAGCGTAGACAGTGTCAAACACCGATTCAAAAAAGTAAAATCTAAAAGTCAATTAAAACGTTGGATTCATCAATTCAATAAAGGTGGGACATACATGGATAAACTAGCTCGCATTTCTCAATTTATGTTGGATAATCTGAAAAGTGCTGTTGACGCCGGTTTAATTGTTCATGATGTGAATCTTCGAAGGTGGGCCCTACAGGCACAGAAAGAGATGGGATTTAAAGACGTACGGTTTAAGGCTTCCGATTGGTGGTTGTGGAAATTTAAGAAAGCTCACCGTATAACACCTCAAAAAATTAATATATTCGTAACCCGAAAAACTATAGAAGAAGGAGCTGATTTGAAAAGGGATGCAGATAATTTTGTTAATAAAATTAAACCTTTTATTGAACAATATGGCTTACAAAACATATACAATTCAGACCAAAGTGGGTTTCAATTAGAAATACATTCAGGACGAATATTGGCGGTAGAAGGCTCAAAACTGGTCGAGTATCTTGTGCAGTCAGTGTGTTCGACAACTCACAGCTACACTATACAGCCCACAATATCTGCAGAGGGAAAATTACTATCGCCACTTTTCATTGTTTTGAAAGAACCTACCGGAAAATTTGGACCAGTTGTGGAGACAACCATATTTAAACCGAGTAATGTCTTTTTGACTGCTTCCAAGTCAGGAAAACTTACGTCAGGTATTTGTATATCCTACGTTCTTTTGTATTTTCAGCTATAAGAAAAAAAGCTAAATTTAAAACCTGTTAATCCTACATATGCAAAGAAAAATTAAAGTCATAACAAACATTATATCGAATTTTCCAGAACACTTTAAGATGTGGCTGGAAAAGGTTTTTCCCCTAACATCAGTTCAAAAAGCGTACTTTTAGTAGATTCATGGAGTGGACGTTGCACAGAAGTGGTCAAGCAAGCTATACCTCGTGGAAAAAGCATCAAAACAATGATCATACCAAAAGGTACAACCGGAAGGATTCAACCACTTGATGTTTATGGACTCAGAATATGGAAAAATTATGTTCGACATTTTTCAGACGCTGTTTTGTTACTTGATTATGATCTCAATCTACATTTAAGAAATACTTCGAACATTTAAGAAACCCCGTCGAATTTGCTTTCGGACAATCATCAAGACCTCAATGTGATGTTCAAGATTGTGAGAAAGTAGCAATAATAAGATGTTCATGGTGTAAGAAATCACTTTGCTTGCAACACTTTTTCGATGAATACCATTAATCCACGACCTATAAAAACTGATTATAATCTGAAAACTATATTCACGTATTATTATATTGGTTTAATATGTACACTAATATCAGAAATATACAGCAATTTAACCCAGTAGTAAATAATTATGGAGCATGAGACCGAACGAATATCCTGTAATGCAGACTAAAATATTATATTCATGAAAGTTGATGAATAATAATAATCGGAATAGGTAAAACCTAAAAAAGACTTGTTGAGTAAAGTTGAAGGAAGAGTTGATCGTCATAAGCAAATAATTAAGCGTAAGAATGAACTCCTGAATGAGTTAACTATATATTTCCCAAATTTTTGTATTGCGTTCCAGCTGAATGATATTTTTTATTGCTTGTGGAATAACTTCGAGGAGAGGCATTTGTCCCGAAGAATTCCAACACTCGAAATCACTGTAAGTTTATCGTTTCTCACAATGAGACTATGCAGGAATTATCGATACAGGGATGATCTCACCTAGAAACAAGATCAAAGGTAAACTTATTTTCGTGTTTGAAGACATTCCAATAAATTATATAGGTGGTTGTGCTGCCGTACAATAATATAATTGAGAACAATTTTTTTTAAATATTAATATAATGTATTGCGACGAAAGGGGTGGTTTTCCCCCTTAAAGCGAATTTTTCGTAAAAACCCCGAAAGACGTATCGATTAGTTCTTCGATCAATATCGTTATTCTACCAATTAGTTATTCGAACCATCGATTAGTTCGAATCGGAACAATAGTTTTTATGGTACAAAATAAAATTATTAAATTAGGGGTTGTTCACCCCTTAAACACCCTTTCCCCTAAAAAGCCTAGATTGCGTTTTCGATAACCCATCAATAGAAACATTTCAGCGTTGGTTTCATTCGAATACGTCAAGCGCTTCTATTCGAAACTGAGAAACCACCCCGTTCGGTGCCCATCTTTGGGGGCTGTTTTTACCCCTTTAAACCGTTTTGGGGCCGATAAAAAAAAAATACGTGTCTCTTAGTTTTCGATGTACTACAACATATATAAATTAGATCAAAATCGAAGGGGTCCACCTACCTAGGGTTCCTTGTAAGTTCAACTGCGTTTCCATTAAATTTTAAATAGGGCACATTGCATGTTTTTGTACTAAAGTGAACTATACCTTTTTTCGCAATGACTAGGGCATTTTATCTCGACAACTTTGGTAATTTTTGAATCTTCTACTACTACTCCGTCGAGACTGGCACACAGTCATGGTTGTTTTTCGCTGACTACGACACCTACATTTATCACGTTAACATTAAATAACGATTTATACGTTTCCCGAGTTTTTGACTCGTGTTCTTTTCCATATCTGGTAGCATGAATATCGAACTTCTTTGGGAATAACATTTCACCAATTAGTGACTCGATAGTTTTTTTTATTCTACTTTTAATACAATGAGGATTTTTTACTTGCAGATACCCTTAAATATCGACTGTTAAACCATTCATCACATTTCGATTGTTCCAACGTATCACAGGCTAATTTCACAATTTGGTTTCTTGATAGCTTAATATTCTTTTCATAAAAAAGTCTTTTAATTCTCCACGAATAACGGTTGCTTTGGAATACACTTTTTTGCCATACATCTATCCAAAAAGGTTTCAACGCATGCTTTATAATCCTCCTTTTTGCTTTCCAAGTCTATTTTAACAAGCATAGAACCCATCAAATCTTTAACTGACTCTTCTACTTTATCTTTTTCACTTTCAACAATTATTATTTTTAATGCTAATCTACTCTTCAATTCTGACAACTGAAACTCGAATTGCTCAACTTCTAAATCACCTTGTGGAGGATACATTTCTGAAAATAATTTTCCTTTGGCATACTTTTCGAGTTTAAGCTTCAATTCGCTAGGTTTACCCCATAACTGTTCATAATTTGTTTTTGATTCACTTTTGTCATTGTTGACATACTCAATAAGAGCTGCGACCTGCTTGCATTTCGAACTACTTCCGTAAACGTAGTTACAAGAAACTGATAGAATTTGCCGAGCAGCATTAATCTGAAATAATATTAGGAAACATTCGATTATTTTTATTATTACCAATAACGAATGCATTTCAATAAAATTTCAATCTTACATGCAATTCCACAAGATATTCTTTTTTCGTAACAGACGTTTGTCTAATGACAGCAGCTCTGATAAGAATGCCAATACCTGACTCTCTGAGCTCTTCGACATTTATGGCATGTCCGGTATTTACCAAATCTTTACCTTCTCCTGGCGTTTCAGGCTGAAAGTTTATGTTGTGAGATATTTTCTCAAATCCAGTGTACAAGATGACACTCATGACGAAAATACAATATCTACAAGTACACAGAAATTGCATTACTTTATGATTTTCAAAATACACATACTTCGTATGCATAACCTCCAAATATGGTGAACTTTCGTATAAACGCACATATTTTTTTGTTATTTACTTACTTTTTTTGTGACAGAAAAAAATTTGATTAGTCTACAGACTAATAACGAACACAAACTTGTTACACCCTAATAAATTATTTAGAACTAATTCAGCAGTTGGAATTGTTATATGTTGAGATATGGAAATAAACCTGGAAAACTTCGGCTATCAAGTCACCAAAGAGCGCTACCAGTCTTGCACACAGCGAATACCTTGCGCGTTGAGGAGCTTTAAGCGCTAAACGCGCCTAAGTCGAACGCACCCGAAGTGGGAGATACGGTTTTTTTGCCGTGGTTACGGAGAATGAGGTGTCCAAAATAGTCCTGGAGGTTACTACCAAAAAACGATTCAAAGCTGAATATATGATCTTCAAACTTTACATTCGTAGTTTCGTAATTTCAAAAAAATGTTATATTAAATAAAATTCAAATCGAGGTAAAAAAATTTGAAGAATTGGGATTGAAAAAAAACTAAATGTTGCAAAAATTTTAGTGATTCTTGGATATTGTGTACCACTGTAATAGCTTTGACTTGCATGGCCGCCATATAAGTATTTCCCATGTACAAAACTGACTTGAGATGGTTGCACTACATTGCTAATCTAACGCAATCGCGAAAGAACAGATGCGCCCCATTAATGGCATGAAAACATTAAAATGCCGTCAATATTACATCACTGTGACGTGATGTTAGTGTGAACGCTAGATATACGCATCAATCTAGCGCCATGACGGCACCATTTTATTCGAGTGAGCACGGGCGTTGAAGCTTCTCGATCCGGCTACAGCGTGGCGCAGGAAAAGGTTTTTCCCGAGCGCGCATCATACGCCTGGAGAGCATATACTGCCGGATCCGAAGCACGTTGTCGTCGTCTGAATAACGACCATGTACTCGATTTCAAACTCTGATGGTATTCAACCTGTTGAGAATGCTCATCCCAAGCAAATTGGGAGGTGCGCCGTTATTGTTACATTTTTGAATTCTCTCGGAGCATTAGTGACCGGAGAATTTCTGAATTTTATGAATGTCTCACTTTTTTTCAGATGAGGTATACAATTTACTATCTTCGAATTGTTACAACAAATTTATTTAAGAAAAAAAAATTCGATTACAATGCAAATTTTTGTGATTACAATAAATTAATTGTCGTTATAAAAATGTCATTCTCGTATAAATTCGAAGCAAAACATTATTAATTCGATGTTAATGAATATTGCTTAGCTGGGAATTCACGGAAACTGCATTTATACAACGACAAATATTCTATTTAAATGTAGAAAATTCTTATTTTTTGTCTTAATGTGTTTAGGTTTTAATCGGAAAATATGTTTTCAACTCGGAATGCTAGATGTTGTTAAAATCTAATACTGCAATGCTGTTAAAACGTAACGCTACAATGTTGTTCAAACTCAACGCTACTATGATGTACCTGACGCTAGAATGCCGTCATAAACTAACGCTGAAATACTGTTAAAATGTAACGCTACAATGTTGTTTAAACCCAACGCTACAATGATGTTGAAATCTTACATTAGAATGCCGTCATCATCTAACGCTAGAATGCTATGAGAATAACAGCACTGAATAACGCCACATTTGCGTCTTTAGTGCGTCATACAGTAACGTTACTTACTAACGCAAAATAAAGATGAAAATGGCGCGGCAAACTTCTCGTTTATTACGCAACAGAATGCTGAATTATGACGTCATTCTAGCGTTAGTGTTGCGCTAGGCTCTTTTGAACACCAGCTTTGGCTATCGGGGGAGATGCAGCGGGCACCTACAAAGTTTGACAACTTTATGAAGTGACATGTATGTTGACTATTTTCACATTTTGTCTGTGATTGTGGCATTATTAATTGAAAAATTCATTACAAAAAGTTTTCGGCTGCTCGTTTTTTGATGCGGTCAAAATGTTTGCGAATCGCCATAGGGACATTCAAAATTTCTGAATTTTATTAGACCCTGTGCGCTATACTCTTTTACTTTTCATTATTAAATGTGTCATAATTGATTTTAAAAAGTTGTTTCAGGAAGTCTTCGGGTTCTCTTTTTCTTTTAGTATCAAAATTTGTATCATTGGTATGCAGCAGATATCTACAAACTTTGAAATTTCTGTGAAGCGGCATGTGTGGCAACTATTTACACTTTTCGGCTCTGACCGTGGCATATGAATTGAAAAATCTGTTACAAAAGTCTTCAGCTGCTCATTTCTGAGTAGGATTGAAATTGCTGTCTTCGAAACCCAATGCATGAATACATCCAACATTTTTAAATACTGTTGGGCTTGAAGTGCGCTGTGTTTTTTCGCTTTCCATCTGGCATAATAAATTTTTAAAATTATTTCAGAAAGTCTCCGGGTGCTCTTTTCCTGATAGTATCAGAATGTAGATAATTGGAATGCAGCAGAATCTTGCAAACTTTGAAAATTTGGTGAAGCGGTATGTGTGCTAAGTATTTCCACTTTTCATCTTTGATTGTGGTAATATGAATTTAAAAAGTTGTTACAAAAAGTCATCAGATGCGTATTTTTGGATGGGATAAAAATTACTTGCTTCAGAACGTAATGGATATATCCAAAATTTTCAAATTTTGTTGGACTAAATGTGCGTTATGTTTTTTCACTCTCCTGCTTTAATTTTGGTAAAATAAATCTGAAAAAATTGTTTCATTCAGAAAGTCTTCGGGTGCTCTTTTTCTGATAGTATCAAAAAATGTAGCAATGGAAGGCAGCAGATGCCTGCAAACTAAAAATTTTGTGAAGGGACATGTGTGCTAAGTATTTCCCATGTTTGGCTCCAATTTGGCATCATAAATTGAAACATTTTCATTTAGAAAGTTTCCTTCTATAGTTGCTCTGGTTCTGATTGTATTGAAATTTGCGCGAAGCTAATGCAACTGATACAACTATTCTCATGTCAGTCCTTTCTCTTAATAACTCATTCAATTTTCTTGGGCAGGATCCTGGTTTGAATTTGTCTGCTTTGTTCAATATATTATTTCGGAGCACCTATAATAATATGCTGTTTGAACTTTTTGAAATTCAATGAAAATATGAGAATAACTACCATCTCTTCATCATCAGGAATCAAAACATTAAAAAATCAGCGTTATAAAGATGAGAAAAACACCACTTATAATTGGTGTGTAAGAAGTACCAATAGTCTAGAAAAAAAATGAAAAAAGGGCATCATCTAAGTTACGTGCAGCACTAAAATTTATGATATCAGTACTAGGACAAGGATTTCTTTGGTGACTGAGAAGATATCAACATGGACGTACTGGCAGCGTAGGGCATGCAGTTGGTGCATTGCTTCTGGGATCTCCTAAGTCGAGTAGCCACTTTTCTTTTGGCTATGGCTCGACCAATGTTGCCAAATAGTATTTACTTATATGACCTAATGAAACAACATTGCCTGCACCGTAGCTAAAACAACGGAAAACATTCAGAAACCAGTCCGAAACTCAGCACACAAACGCAGGAACAGGACGCTTCGCATGAGATCCCGTACTTTCGCAATGTTAAAAAAAGACTTTAATTTTATATCATTTTATTTAATATGATATATTTATATCATTTAATTTAATATATTATATTAATAATATAAAAATAATCATTTAATTTAAATGGTTAATGGAAATAATTTTCATTAACCATTCAATTTTAATGGTCAATGGAAATATTTTCCATTAATCATTTAATTTTAATGGTCAATGGAAATATTTTCCATTAATCATTTAATTTTAATGGTCAATGGAAATATTTTCCATTGACCATTTAATTTTAATGGTCAATGGAACTAATTTCCATTAATTATTTGATTTTCATGGTCAATCGAAATATTTTCCTTTAACCATTAAAATTAAATAATAGTAATCTGGAGTAAACACGAACTGGAGTAAACACGAATAAGCACAACTACTTCCACCATTTATTTGTAAAATATTATTATGAAAAACGAGAGCGGGCAGTCGGACATGAGGCGGCCATAGCGTGCGCACATATGTAAACGATATGCAAAGTTTAATTCGATTCGATGGATCGATGACGTTTGAGAAGGTATCGCTCGCAAATGCAATTTTTTAAACTTTATTTGTCAAAAAAATGATGAATCACTGAACGATTTAAATGCGATACCATACACCACTGAACGATTTTCGAGTGATTCGTAAAAAAAAAAGTAAAAATAGTCTTTATGGGGGGGGGCTAAATTTGGGGGTATTTTTTTAAATTATTTTTTTGAAAAAATGATAAAACCACTCAACGATTTAAATGCGACACCGTACACCACTGTACGACCACCAAGTGATTTGCAAAAAAAAATATCAAAATAGTCGTTATGGGGGGGGGGCTAACTCTGGGGGTATTTTTTGAAATTAATTTTTTGAAAAAATGATAAACCACTCAACGTTTCAAATGCGACGCCGTATACCACTGTACGACCACCAAGAGATTTGTGAAATTGAAAATTAATTTAATCCATATGGGGGGGCTAACTCAGTGGAGGTCCCCCGGTTATATGCTACCGTTCCGTACCTTGACTGGGAACATGTAGCACGTTGCCTAAACGCCAAGGGCTCCTTATTAAGGTTCCCTTAACCATGGCACCCAGTACTCCGTTTATTTAGGTGGCCTAAAATTAATTATCGTGTCGTCATGCTGCCTAACCGCCAATGACGCAATTTGAATGTTTCGCTAATTACAACATCCAGTATCTCGGTTATTTAGGTTACCTAAAATTAATTATCGTGTCGTCATGCTGCCTAAACGCCAATGACGCATTTTTAATGTTTCGTTAAATACCACATCCATTATTTCGTTTATTTAGTTTGCCTAAACTTAATTATCATGTCGCCATGCTGCCTAAACGCCAATGACGCAATCTTAAGGTTTCGCTAATTACAACGCCCATTATTTCGGTTATTTAGTTGGCCTAAACTTAATTATCATGTCGTCATGCTGCCTAACCGCCAATGACGCCTTTTTTAATGTTTCATTCAATACCACATCCATGATTTCGGTTATTTAGTTTGCCTAAACTCGATCATCAGATCGTCATGCTGCCTAAACGCCAATGACGCATTTTTAAGGTTTCGCTAGTTACCACATCCAGTATTTCGGTTATTTAGGTTGCCTAGAATTAATTATCGTGTCGTCATGCTGCCTAAACGCCAATGACGCATTTTTAATGTTTCGTTAAATACCACATCCATTATTTCGGTTATTTAGTTTGGCTAAACTTAATTATCATGTCGTCATACTGCCTAAACGCCAATGACGCAGTATCAGCGTTTTCTTCATTATCACCGTAAGTTATTCCGTTTATTTAGATTACCTAAAGTCCGTTTCCATCTCGTCATGTTGCCTAAACGCCAATGACGCTTTATTAACGTTTCCTTAATTCCGATAGTTAATTATTTCATTTATTTCTGTTGCCCAAAGTGGAATATCGTATCGTCATGCTGCCTAAACGCCACTGACGCATTAGTAACGTTTCTTTAATTCTAACATTTAGTTACTTCCTTTATTTCGGTTGCCCAAAGTTAAATATCGTATCGTCATGCTGCCTAAATGCCACTGACGCCTCATTAACGTTTCTTTAATTCTAACATTTAGTTATTTTATTTATTTCGGTTGCCCAAAGTGGAAGATCGTATCATCATGTTGCCTAAACGCCACTGACGCAGTATTAACGTTTCTTTAATTCTAACATTTAGTTACTTCGTTTATTTCGGTTGCCCAAATTTGAATATCGTATCGTCATGCTGCCTAAACGCCACTGACGCATTATTAACGTTTCTCTAATTGTAACAGCCAGTTTGGCCGATATTTAAGTTGCCTAAAATCCGAAGATGGCGTGGGCATGTGGCTTAAACGCCGGTGATACCGTAACAATGCTGGCAAAAGTTAAGGGCCAAGGGTTTCGTTTATTTAAGCTGTCCGAAGGCGAATATTGTGTAGGCCTGTGGCCTAAACGCCGACGGCACGTAGTTAATGTCGCGTAGGTCAAAAAGCCCAAGTAGATCACGGGTTTAGTTTGGCTAATTTCGATTATTATTTGTGCGGCTTATGGTTGAATTTTGTATCAGCGAGTGTCTGTACCACATAGGGAGCATTTTGTTAAATAAATCTTATTATTCAAAATTTCAATACTTCGCCTCGCCTATTATTTTCTTTGTTTGTAATGTTGCTCTCTACCCCGGGATCAGCCCCTCTACCATTAGGTATCTCAGTTTGAGCTGAGTAGCCGGAACGTCCTCGGTCACCTGTTTTTGTGTAGTTCGGATAACTACTGGTGGCGGGGTTGGACGAAATAAAAGTCAACGACAAGGAGTCAAAGTCAAAGACAAGGACCGTAGCGGTGCAATTCGACAACTTGGAAGCCGACTATCGTCTCATCGAGTAGCAGACCGATCAACATCGCAGATTCAAAAAATTGAAGGAAGGAAGACCGAGAAACCGACCGACGTAAATTCGACCCGACAACAAGCAACATGAGAGAGATCATCTTACTGTAAGTGACGGAACATTAATTATTTTGTAATCCGCCAAAGCCAGCGCGTAAAAAATTTTACATGTCGAACGACGAATTAGTAAACTGTCTCAAATAACCGGGTGTAAAAACAGTCTCTCGATCCTTAGACTCATTCTTTAATAGAAATTTAAAATTCGTGCGTAAATAGAAAGAAAATTCAACGTCCGAAGACGATTATTTAGACGCAAATTCAGAAAGTGAATTTAGTCCCACAGAAATCCCTAGAGAAAATCCATTTGCCGAATCCCCTTGATCCTACCACAATAACAATGGTGGAAACAGTAACTTTAGACGAAACCGCGACCGCGAGTGGTAGCGGCACAAATAATTCAAATAATGGCCGAAATAACGAAAATAGTAACGGAAACAGAGATCAAGCGAATGCGACGGATAACACACCCTGTATGCCACCGAGAAATCGTGGGTCAATGACTCTTAAAGAAGCGCGATCCTTAATTCCAATTTTTGACGGACAAGATCCAAAACGAGCAAAAAGCCTACTTGACGCATATAGCTTAGCTAACAAACATATAGACGATCTAGACAAACCTTTTCTTCTCGAAACTGTTTTAGCCACTAAATTAACCGATCAAGCGCGTGAAGACGTACGTTATAAAGAAATAAATACATTCGAAGCATTCCGAGAACACATTACAAAATTATACGGGGAAAAACGCACGATAGGAGCTTTGCAGGTAGAAATGCACACATACAGACAAAAACCCAGCGAAAGTGTTTTAGAATTTGGCAAAAGGTTAGAAGTTCTCATGATGGAATTAATCGAAGCAAGCACAGAAGATCAAGCATCAGTAAGCGAGAAAAAAGTAATAGAACTATACGTCAGAAAACTAGCTCTATCTAGCTACGAAAGAGGACTCAAAAAGGAGTACCAAATATTAATTAAAGCCAAGGGGTATCCAAATTTGAGAGCAGCAATAAAAGGGGCCTTAGATGAAGCGAAAATACAACAAGGTACCGAAGAAATGGCAAAACAAACAAATTCGCAAAATTCGTCAGTTAGTTGCCACAAATGCCATAAGAAGGGTCACATAGCGCGAGAATGCAGAAGTTCCGTATCGAACAACGGACGAAATAATTTGCCCGTTCCAACAAAAAATATAAACTCTATGTATTGTAATTTCTGCAAAAGACCGGGACACGTATACGACGATTGCTGGTATACAAATGGGAATAACGGTCCAGGAAGTTCAGGATCAGGTCGAAATAATAATAATAATCACAATCAGGAAAATTATCTCAATCAGGGAAATCGCGGAAATCAGAATTACCGAAATCGCGGAAATCACAGCAACAGAGGACAAAATCATGGATATCGAGATAATCAGGGAAATAGCAGTCAAAATAAGCAAGAACAAACAGATGGAGATAAGAATGCGGGTGACGGGAAAAAAAACACTCGGTTCACTCAATCTTAGTACCCTCACAGCGACAGCCGCGCGAAAGAATGCGAGCGTCAGCAAAAGTGGAGTAGCGAGAGCTACAGGTTTATCAAAAAAAGGTAATATAAAACCAACGAACAATATTTATGAAATAAACGCAAGAAACCCAGGGGGTATGGCGAGTGATTTTTATGTATCATCGCCACAAGCAATAAATACGGTTCTCACCCTAAGAGCCGACACAGGAGTCCAATGTTCCATTATAAAAAAGAGTGTTCTTTACGAAGACACTGAAATAATCGAAGAAACCGTTAAACTAACAGGGATAGGAGGGAAAACCTTCCATGCTCTATGTAAAGTGGAGTTAATAATTGAAACTCCGGCGGTAAATATCCGCCACGGATTTTACGTGATAGATGACTCAGTACCGATTGAAATTGACGGAATCCTGGGATTGGATTTCATAAGAAAAAACAAAGTCGACATTTTGAGTGGCCGGTACATCAAAATATACAGTCATGTCGAACCTTTGATAAATGGGTCCGGAAAATTAAAATTGCCACCGCGATCCGAAAACATTTATTACGCGAAAACGTTAAAAATGAAAATAGGACTCATGACTGCCTCAGAGGTACAACCAGGAATTAAAATGGGAGAAGGAATAATCCTAGAAAAAGGACTAGCATGTCCGATCTCTATGATGAACACACTGGACCAGGAAGTCACAGTCGACAAGCCAGTCGTGAATATAGAGGAAATTCACGAAGAAAGTGAAAAGGAAAAAAGGAAAGACTGCAGAAAATCTGGAACGAAATCGGAAATCAGTCGCATCCGAATGCAGAGGAAGAAAAATTCCTCAAAGCGTTCTGCGAGGAGTACGCAGATGTGTTTCACCTCGAAGGGGAAACGCTAGGAAGTACCGGTTTTGTGGAACACCGTATATACACTAGAGAAGGTACCGTACCGGTGAACGTCCGACCTTACAGGTTACCAGAGACTCACAAACAAGAAGTGATGAGTCAAGCAAGAGAGATGCTGAAAGCCGGAATAATAAGACCGAGCAAAAGTCCATGGAACGCACCACTACTGGTCGTTCTAAAAAAGGCCGATGCCGAGGGTAATGTTCGAAAAAGAGTCGTAGTGGATTTTCGTAAATTAAACGAAGTAACAGAAGGAGATTCTTATCCCCTGCCAAATATCACCGAAATATTGGACCAGTTGGGACGAGCGAAATATTTTACAACACTCGATCTTGCTTCTGGATTCCACCAAATTCCAATGGCAGAAGAAGATAAACAAAAAATCAGCTTTTTCAACGCCATTAGAGCACTACGAATATAATCGAATGCCTTTTGGATTAAAAAACGCGCTACCGACGTTTCAAAGACTAATGGATGTTGTCTTAGCAGGACTACAAGGATTAAAATGCTACGTATATCTGGACGATATTGTAGTACATGGATCATCCTTCCAGGAACATAATGAAAGATTAATCGAAGTTTTCAAACGATTAAGAGAAGCCCAACTAAAGGTACAGCCGAGAAAGTGCCAATTTCTAAGAAAGGAAACGCAATATTTCTGACACGTCATCACCGAGGTGGGCGTGAAACCCGACCCAGAAAAAATGGAAGCGGTGAAAAATTTTCCTGTGCCAAAAAATGTGAAGGAAATACAATCATTTTTCGGCCTTGCAGGCTATTATCGAAAATTTATACAGAATTTTTCAAAATTGGCTAAGCCCTTAACAGAACTGATAAAAAAGGATAAAAAATTCGAATGGAATGAGCATACGCAGGCGGCATTTGACAGACTGAAGGATACTCTCAGTGCAGCACATATACTGCAATATCCGGATTTTACAAAACCGTTCGTCATCACGACCGACGGATCAGATAGAGATAGGCGCCATCTTGTCGCAAGGAAAGATAGGACAAGATCTGCCTATTTGCTATGCCAGCCGAACTTTAAATAAAGCGGACACCAACTATTCCACCACGGAAAAAGAAATGCTAGCGATTGTGTGGGCAGTCACACAATTCCGTCCTTATGTCTATGGGACGAATTTCATTATCGTCACCGACTATAAACCGCTCACCTGGCTTTTCAACGTAAAAGACCCAGGATCCAGATTAATGAGATGGAGAATTAAATTAGAAGAATACACATATACCATCGAATATAAGGCTGGAAAAAGGAATACAAACGCAGACGCGTTAAGTCGAATGTACACTATCATGCTGACTCAGGGAGATAACACCGAGCAGTCAAAGAAAAGAGGACGGGGAAGGCCGCGCAAGGACGCGAGCCGGGCACCATCGCCCGCAACAGACTCCGCCTCGGAAACTCAACGGTCCAGCCCGAAACAGAATGGCTGACCTAAAAAACAGCCGAGAGTGGCTGGAAATGAAAATGAAGGAAATATTAAAAGCAATAAAGAAAAAAATGCAACAGAAAAGGAAACAGATAGCGAAAGTGCAAGCGAGTACGAAGACGAGACACTTGATACCGTCTCCGAGCGAGCGTGCCCGAGCGAGAGAGCCCGAGCGAGAGAGAAAGAAATATGATATTAAAGAATACCACGACACTCCTCTCGGCGGACACCCAGGCATGAAAAGAATGACACAGCGTATACAAGCAAAATATCACTGGCCTGGAATGAATAAGGATATACACGACTATGTATCGTCTTGTGATAAATGCCAGAAGAACAAGGTAGCGAGAATTAAAAAAGCACCTATGATAATTACCGATACGCCCGAGCAAGCGTTTGAAAAATGCGCAGTAGACATAGTAGGACCACTACCAGTAACCGAGAAAGGAAATAAATATATTTTAAGATTCCAAGACGTTTTAACTAAAAACAGCGCAGCAATATCTTTAAAAAACCAAGAGACTAAGGAAGTAGCAAAAGGTTTAGTTACGGAAGTAATATGCAAATACGGGACACCGCAAACTATCCTGTCAGATCAAGGAACGCATTTCCTAAGTGATATATTCAAAGAAATGTGTAGAATATTAAAGATAAAAAAGATCCAAACTGCAGCCTATCACCCTCAATCGAATGGAGCCCTTGAGAGATCACATCGTACCCTAGCCGAATATCTGAAACATTTTATCCAAGAAGACCAAAAGGACTGGGATGAGTGGTTGCCGCATGCCATGTTTACATACAACACCACCCCTCACACAGCTACGGGCTTCACCCCGTACCAATTAATTTTCGGAAAGGAACCTGCATTGCCGACAGCTATTCAACAAGCACCCAGGAAAACGTTCAAATATGACAATTACGTCGCGAAGTTAAGGGAAAAATTACGAGCTACTTGGCAGGTCGCAAGGGAACAATTACTGGAAAAAAGGAGGAGGTAAGAGAAGCAAGAAAAAGTCGCCGGTAACGTAGATTATCGAGTTGGCGACAAGGTACTCCTGCTCGACCTCACCGTGCGCCGAGGTAGGTCGGCCAAACTGACCCCTAAATGAACAGGGCCTTACACGGTGCAAAGTCGAGACTGCGCAGTTAACTACAGTATCGGTCGCGGGCGACGGACGATCCGCGTGCATGTAGAGCGTATCCAACCCTACATTACCCACTGACCGATACCCATTAAGGCCTGTCGACCAAAATAGAGTGGCGAGAGGCCCACGTGCTGCTAGGGACCGTCGCGAATGCGCAGGATGCGCCCCGGAGCATACAAAAAAATTGTTTTAGAAAACAAAAAACTCCCGACTGCTATAATATATATAACTTCATAAAAATATATTTTTATAAAATATTTATAAAAAAGAATGAAAGAATGAAAGATTTATTTTGAAACCTCCCCGCCGTCGTATTTATGTGTAACTATAAAAATTGTTAGTCCTTCATCTTGGATGGCTCAAATTCACCGATCTACCTTCAACTTTTGTTTTTCCCAGCTTTATTCATTTTTTTGTCGGATTCATACTTAAAAGAAATACTGTTGCTAAGTTCGATTAGTTGAAAAATTGTAACCTATAATTTTTCAAACTTCACATTTATGTATTTCTTTCTGAATTCAGTTTGTGTATGCAGTAATAATAACTTGTTTTTTGTCAAATTTACACTCAAATAACTTGTTTTCTTTCAAATTTGTACTAATAAAATATTGATAAGTTCGCTCATTAAAAAAAATGATGTAATTTTCTATAATGCTATAAAGTTTTGTTAAAATTCACTTTGTTTGCGTGATGAAAAAATTAAACACGGTTTTATTTATAAGCTCATTCTGTGTACGCACTAAAAAATAAAATTACTAATAAAATTTCACAAAAAATGTTATTGTAATCTTTTTATTAAAAATATAATTTTGTTCACTTGTATATTTGCTAAATTAAAAAATTTTAAGTTTTGTTCTTCCCAATTTGTTCGTTTGTCAAATTTACTATTAAAATCTATATATTGATCAGTCTACTTAAAAAAATAAAAAAATCACTGTAACTTTCAAAAACGCAATAAAATTTCATGTTTATATACTTTCGTTGTCGATTTCGTTCATTGTTGTTGCTTTGAGTTCGTAGCACTTTACACGGCTTTTTATTACTCTTATTTTTAAATTCACTTTGTGTGTCACGCAGTAATAAATAATAAATAAAAAATAAAAAAATAAGAGTACGAAAATCACTATAACATAAAACTTTATTATATTAAATAAAAATAATGATCGCAGCGAAACGCATAATCTAAAAAAAAAGTCGAGGACTACCTTATCTTTCGATATGGCAAAATGAGTTTGAATGTGAATATTAATAATTTCGGCGAGTTTGCGATAGTTTTAACAAACTATGTCAAAGAACACTGTCTCCCACACACAGAAAATACATGCAATTATAACACAAAAAGAAACAATATATACATGTATATAGACTTACTGTATAGACAGACGCGCGTCGGTTCGGATTGACATGAAATTAGCAACGCACAAGGGTTTGAATTTGGCGATAGTCGAATAAGGGTCCCCTTTCGATATGGCAAAATGCGTTTGAATGTGAATATTAATAATTCTTAATTATTTCAGCGAGTTTGCAATAGAATTGAACAAACTATGTCTAAGAATACTGTCTGTCATACATAGAAAGTACATGCGAAAATTAGTCAAGACAATTGTCACCGTTTCGGAGAAAAATGGTGACAAAAAATAGCCCCAATCAGCTGATCGCAGTGAAACGCATAACTCTCGTCTTTTTGCCCTGCGGGCAGTCGGCAGTTAAAAAGGGAGAGAAACAAAAAATTAAAGAATTAGAGAATTAAAATACCAAAAAACAAACAAGGGAAATGAAAATAATAAGCATAAAATAAACGAATGAAATGAAATAATAATAAAATAAATGAGCGCCACCAGACTGAGCGCATACAATCATAATAATAGTAATAATAGAAATAAAGGAAAAGAAGCGAGAAACGAGAACAAACAAAAATTTCAAAAACAAAACTATTTCATGAAACAAGGGAGAAATGGAATAGGGGAATAAAATACAAATAACACAAAAATTCATTTTATACTAGATGACTCGCGAGAAAAATATATGCGAAGAGAAAAAACTTTTGATCAGGGAATAAAGGATATACAACCCTAGTTCACACCTGAGGAACATTACGTCAGCAGAATAACTCGGAATATAATACAGAAACGTAACATTTATAAAGGCAACAAAAAAAAAATTGAAATAAAATAAAATTCCTACCTTACCACCGTAAGAAATTACATGTCACTATTAAGTAAACTATTGTTAGCCAAAAGAATTTGAAAACCAAAGTTGAAAAAATTACAACCAAAAGGAATAGAGCAATATAGAAAAACAAAAGCCGGTATACCATCATTATATATTATTTTACCGAAATACTGGCTTTGGACGGAAAATGTTCCGTCATATCCGCAAATTATGAATTGTTAATTTTAAGCAAAACTACTCAATACGAATTCGTAACTTTTGCGCCATCACATATATAAATAATATACAAAACAAATGCAACAAAAACAAATTGTACGCCAAGAGACCAAATCGATATCAGCAAATTATGCTTAGATTATGCTCAAATTATTATCAAGCAATTATTTTCAAAAAGAAAAAAAAAGAAACAAAACAAAAAGCCAAAATGAAATTTTGTCTTCCCTAGGAGGAAGGGATGTTGTGCCCCGCATAGCAACATAAAATTAGCTGAAATCAATTGCAATATAAATTGATTGGCAACAGGAAGCCAGCATAAATAAAATTGTAAGATAGCACATTCCTACGATCGATCGCCGCATGTGTCTATCGACCCCGATCGAGAGCACCCTAAAATGCTGACGGTGCATTACGCCACCGATCGCTCGAGAATATTCGATAGCCGATTAAAATATAGTAGGGGTAAAATTAATACCATTTGGGGGAAATTATGCGAATCATTAAAAGTAGCGACTCTGCCCAAATTCGGCAGTCTGCGACAATCTACAAAATAATCCAGAACGATTGGTCTCAAGGCAAATCACCTTGACTTTGTATACCTTTTTAACTTCACTTTTCTCAATAAACCTATGGTAACTTGTTTTTAAACATCGAGTTGGAGTTTC
Source organism: Rhimphoctona megacephalus (assembly GCA_963989365.1). NCBI lineage: Eukaryota > Metazoa > Arthropoda > Insecta > Hymenoptera > Ichneumonidae > Rhimphoctona > Rhimphoctona megacephalus. The sequence continues at coordinate 6,228,693 of OZ022418.1, read as the reverse complement.
GGCTCATTCATTGGCAAATAATCCCAAAATACCCGTCCTCGATAACTCGCCCCCACGTGACGGTCTTCGCGGGCACAACAATGGTAAAAGAGAAGAGGCGCCGTTTTCGACTCCGTTCTAGAGTTTACATTAGGAAAAATGGATTATTGGGGCTAGGGTTAATAAAAAAAATTATTTATTTAGACACTGTTCAAAAGTTTATTGATTTAAACTTTATTTTTGCACTATCACTATTCTACCGATAATATAATAAAAGTCACTTTAATCAAAAGTTGAAACTAAAAGTCCTGATCTCGAATATGTCTAACCAAAAATCAGATTATCTGCTTTCACACCCGCGATTTTTATAACCTTACTTTTTAACCCCACAACTGTCACTAGTATAACCGCGATCTTTTTTCTAAACTCACAGCTTTCACTCTTACTTAAATATCCTGAAGAAAAGTCATCGGTTGTCACATCAACGAAAACAGTCTCGCATATCACCAGAAAATTTCTAGTTATAACTAGTGTCACTAGACAGCAACCGCTAAACTTAAAAAAATGTGTGCGAAAAATGCCACCTTTTTTGATGATTGGGAAGGATGAAATATTAATATTTCCAATATGCGTTAGGCTACAGAGTTCTAAATAGTCACGATTGAAAGAAAAAAAAATAAAAAATACGTGAACTAGCAACATTTTTTAAAACGCTGTAATTAATTAAATATCGCCGAAACAATTTTCGAAAACCGTTCGAAACCGCTCTGCTTGCTGTAAAGACTCTAGTAACGACTCGTCTTCGCCACCTTATAGTATATGTAAATGTACTTGTCTCGAGTTGCTACCACGACTCTCGATTCTGGTTTTTGCTTTCATGCTACCTAATGACATAAATTCTTATTTCTGTTTTATTCTATTTTCTTGGTTTTTTTACACATTTTCGATGGAAATTTTGATAGAAAGATAGATGTTCTAATTGTGTGAATAAAGTCTGTATTTCCTGGTTTTTCTTCTGTAAGAACTATTAATTATTCAGGAAATAAATCTTTATATTGCAATATTTTATTACAACAATAATTTAATCTTTGATATCTCAATCGACTATTTATTATTATAAAAATTGAATCAATTTCATTGATTATCATTACAATATTTGTATTAACTTAGACCTTTTACCATTGCATAAAGAATTTAGTCCTTATTAAACTATAAAAATTCGATAGAAATTATTTAAGAAATAAAGAGTATTGCCCTCGCACTTGATTCATCAACATAAGTATCTTGTAATCCTTAGAAAAGTATGTCATTTTAAGCGCAATGATCACATTAGATTGGGAGTTTCATTTTTTCCAAAAGTCGAACAGTCTTGGCGCGACGTCGACTTAAAGTTTGAAAGCAACGGAAAATCGTCCAATCTCGAGTATAGATATTCGGCCAGTCTTGCCTTGGACGTTCAACACGATCTTTTTAATATTTGACGTCAAGACCCTGCCGCCTCTCAAGATATGCAAGGAAAATAAGATTGCTTATGTTTTCGTAAAAAATAGCAAATTCTCTATTGCTTTAGCTTCAACAATTTTTTTAACTCAAATTCATGAAGCTGAGAAACTCAGCTCAGTTCACAGCCTGCAGCGCCTTCAGCATATTGGGTTAGCAACTAAGTTCTGACTCACTTCAGATACACAGATATATTTATAAATTTGTTCTTTATTTAAACATGTCAATCTACAATATAATCACCAGCCATGTCTATGACTTGCGTCCATCTAATGGGCAAAGACTGAATGCCGCGCTCTCAAAACTTAGCGAGTTGCTGCTCAAAAAATTCCGAGATTGCGTTTTAGACATGATCGAATTCTCTGAAGCGTTGATCACGCAGGAAAGTTTTAAGGCCTCGGAACAGGTGATAATCCGAAGGTGCCACATCTGGGGAATACGGCGGGTGTGAAACCGTAGTCCAACCAAACTCTTCCAGTAGCTGGCGGGTGATTGAAACAACTTGGGGCCGAGTGTTATTGTGTAATAAGTGCACCTTTGTCACTCTTCTTCTTTTTGCTCGCATTGCAGCAGCCAATTTGCGAAGCTGCTCGACATATACGTTGGCGGTCATCGTCTGTTGACCAGGGAGTAGTTCGTAATATATCATTCTGTGTGCATCCCACCAACAACACAGCAAAACCTTTCGTCCGTGGGTCTCTGGTTTGGACTGAGCTGGCGGTTCTATTTCGCGCGGCAGCTAATAGGCCTTCCATTCATTGTTTTCGTAGAGGATGTAACTCCCGTCTCTAGTCACTAAACTGCCAAGAAATTCCTTGCGTTTCGGCTGCAGGAGCAACCACTGGCAGATAGACACTCGGGCAGCCCGATTGGCATCGCTCAAAAAACAGAATATATGGTGGTTTTTTTATATTTATTTATTTTTTTTCCACATAGAGTACTTAAGAAACAGTTTGGACCAAAATAAAAACTTAGTCCTTCTAAAAAAGAAATTATTAATCATAGTAAAAACTTGTTACATTACGCAGAAAAAAGATTTATGAGATGCTACTAACAATAGCCAAATTCATCGAAATGCTTATGTCAAGCGCAATAGATTAAGGACTTTATTCTTTTGTTTATTTTTACCTAAATGTAAGAACTGAAAACGCAAATAAATAAACATTAAAAATAAAAAAAATAAAATTGGCATCGCTCAACTGATGAGGTGTCCATCTCGCCAGCACTCACCGATAGCCGAGTGTATGCAGCCGGTTCTCAATCGCTGTATGACTATAGCCGAGTGTCTGCGCCAATCCCCTAGTGGTAGCATTTGGTTCCTTCTTCAGCTCTTTTGATATGGCGTCGTCTTCCAATTCAATAGGTCGACCGGAGCGCTCTCGATCTTCCAGGCTCGTATCTCGGGAAGCGAAGCGACAGAACCAGCGGCTCACTGTCGCTTGTGTTACGGTGGCCTCTCCGAGAGCAATGTTTATATTGGTGGTTGCCTGCCTCGTATTGCTGCCACGCCGAAACTCATAATATATTACACCTCGAATAGCGCGCTCGTCCATGTCGAGAATTAGACTCCCGCAGACGTCCGCAGCCGGGCTTTTATACCCACCGTGCGAAAGCTTCTAGAATATTCTAGCAGTTGCCAGTTACGGACACTTTCTAGAATGTTGTAGAATAAAAAAAAAGGTGATTTAAAAAAAAGTGAGTCATGACTTAGTTGCCAACCCAATATTTAGAAATTTGATATTATATATTTGTTGCGTCTCAGCGATGTGAATTTCAATATCATGATAAAAACATGATGGAACGGCCAGGACTGAAACCGCATAGAAACATTTTTGAAATACTTTTTTCAATAAGTCATATCATAATGTGCACTAAAGAATTTAATAAATATGGAATATTTACATTTTTTCACATGATTTCATTTTCACTCGTATCTTGCATAAGCCTGAGCGAGTGATGCCATTAGACTATTCCTGACCTTTTGATCCTTCAACTTGTTGTGAAAGATGATCCTTGAATACCAATGCTCACATGATCAGCGAAACCCCATCTGAATATAAAATATGTAGTGGAATGCCAGAGAAAAGAAGCGAAGGAACTTAGCACGGCCTGCAGAATATTGGGGGTTTGTTTTTTTTGTGCTTCAGTCATGCGAATTTGAACATCATAACAGGAACCGGGCAACTGAAAACTATTTAAAGTCATAATTCCATACCAAAAGTAATTTGTACAATTTTTGTAACAAATATTTCAGTAACATTTATTGTTTTTATAAGTTTTCATTTATGAGCACAGCATACATTTTTGTCACACAGGTTTTCACACATTCAATTTACAAAAGAAAGTTAATTTTCTGTATCACACTGAACTATGAAGTGAACGGTTTTTTTAAATTTATGATTCTTCATAACAAACAGATAGCCACCGTAAAAAAACGAACTTTGTTTCCAAGAGTATTACTCTTGGAAAGTAAATAAAAACATAAACTCATCAGCGGGTAAGGTTATATTAGGTATATAACTTAATTTTTCCTTTTTTTTTCATTGAGTAGGGAGTCCTATTTAAAATTGAAATATTTGCACGTCCGTTTGCGATTTTGAAGAGTTAACCTTAAAGTTTTTCACAGACTGTATGTCATGCCGGGGAGAGCTGTATAACCTCGCAAAACAGTAGTATATACGATGGCGACCGATAAGCAGCACGTTCGGCACTGCATTCTCTACGAGCTCCAACAAGGAAAAAAAGCCATTGATGCGTGCAATTCAATTTGTTCTACTCGTGGTAATGATGTTGTATCTTATGATACGTGTAAATATTGGTAGAGATGCTTTAAAAATAGTGATTTCCATCTCAGTGATCGGGAGCGTCCTGGACAGCCTCCGAAATTTGAAGATGATGAATGGCAAGACTCAACAAATAATAACTCGACAAAGACTCAACGCAAACCCAAAAAACAATAATTCAAGGATTGACCTGATATTTAAATATTTTATAATATAAAATATTTTAAAAAAAGGGAAAAATTAAGTTATACACCTAATATTTTTTATCGTATAAATATTAGCATACGTCATCGTATTTAATTTTTTTTTAACACGCGAAAATATTCTCCGTATTATCGCATATTATATTCACTGAACTACCAAATGAATATTTTTCTAAATTTATCCATATTGCCCGCATGCCCGACATTTCGTAATTTCCAAACTCCGTTCAGACTTTCCGTGCCATTAATACAGAGGAAAGATATAGTCATAGTCGTGACCATTCAGAAACTTGTCGTTTCGATCGCCGGAGACCGGCTTTGGTGAAAATGGGTTTTGATGGGCATCAAGAGGCGTTTGCTTGTGTCTCTGCATGCACGTATACCTACACGGCAAATTCTTGGATGTAGTAGAATTGAGCATAATTCTAAGCCTGTGCAAAGTTTTTTCTCAGCAATTACACAGCCAATTGTGCTGATTTTTAGGCTCAATCGAGAACATCGCTCAATTAGACAAAAGTTTGCTTTACAAGCCGCCAAATGACTCCTAGGTTCTACAATTAGTGAAAACATCATAAAATTGTTATCCCTAACACCGCAAATCGCTTTGTTTTCAGATAGTATAGAAAATAGCAAAAATCCCCTAGCGGGGGAAAAAAACCCGGACAAGTACATTGGTGGTCCCTCGTTTTCCTATATCACGAAAAATCGTATAAAAGATCCAAAACTCCACTGAAAGCAATTTTAAAAAGAGTTTACCTATTTTTTTCATTCCGAAATCACAATAAATTTACCTTGAATTTGTTTCCACAGACAAAAATAGTAGTTGAATCGTTAAAAAATTAGCGTAATGAAGATGAGAAAAATACTACTTATAATTGGTATGTAACAAGTATTAATAGTCTAGAAAAATAGGTTACTGTCTAAGTTACGTGCAGCAGTAAAATTTATGATATAAATACTCGGACAAGTATTCCTTTGGTGATACAGAAGATATCAACATCGACGTACTAAGAATACTTAACATAATTGTTAAATTATAAATATTATAAATTGTAAATGTTATAAAATTATGTTTAAATACTTAATTTATTACTTATTAATTATTATTATTATTTAGTACTTATTATTATTATTTAGTACTTGTCCGGCCCATAACTTTTTATTAAAATTGCTAATTCAAGTAAAAATCAAATAAGAGGTGGAGTCATGTGTTGTATTTCAGCGGCAGCAACTTACAAGGAAATCAATTCTTCTCCAAATTTCAGGATACCCTTGTATCATGCACAACATTTGACGTCGATTCATTCAGAATGAAATCCTGTTCGTAGTCGTCATAAAATTACACTAACATAAGATTCGGGTAGTTATAAAATTTCTCAAGATGCGATACAGTATAACAATGTCAGCAATGAAGCGTGCCATATTATTGAAAACTTATATTGCCAGCGATGAAAGTGATCATACTTCGAAAATCTACTATTTATTGGTAGAAGAATTAGGTAACCACTGGTAAATGGTCAAACGATCAATACAGGCTATGAATATATATTTATATATACCGTCATATTTGAATCCAAGGTTTTAATATCACGCAAATTCCATACAAAATAATCTAAATTCGTTCGTTTCATTTTAACGTTCTTGGCCTCTAACCATCAAGATAGCCCTTTGTATTTTGAAATGGAGAATTAAAAACGTTATGCGGGAATTAATCATAAGAAAATTAAAATTAAACAAGAGGAAACCGACAATGAAAAAGTGCTTAATTATGACCCTTCAATTTTGAGAGAGACCCCTGATTTTTACTTGAATTAGCAATTTTAATAAAAAGTTATGGGCCGGACAAGTACTCCTCACATGTATTTAAACATAATTTTATAACATTTACAATTTATAATATTTATAATTTAACAATTTTGTTAAGTATTTTTAGTATGTCGATGTTGTTATCTGTCTTCTGTATCACCAAAGGAATACTTGTCCGAGTATTTATATCATAAATTTTACTGCTGCACGTAACTTAGACAGTAAACTTTTTTTCTAGACTATTAATACTTCTTACATACCAATTATAAGTAGTATTTTTCTCATCTTAATTACGCTAATTTTTTAATGATTCAACTACTGTTTTTTTCCGTGGAAACAAATTCAAGATAAAATATATTGTGATTTCGGAATGAAAAAATAGGTAAACACTTTTTAAAATTGCTTTCAGTGGAGTTTTGGATCTTTTGTACGATTTTTCGTGATATCATAGGAAAACGAGGGACCACCAATGTACTTGTTCGGGTTTTTTTCCCCGCGAGGGGATTTTTGCTATTTGATATCGCTTCTTTTTTCTATGGTATTTTCAAATATTTCACTTCATATAGACTCCAATAGAATCTGTACGTAACAAATAAAATTACAACGTGTTCGTATCGTTACATCATCGATGTATATCAGTGACAGGAATCAGTACTAATCCACTCTTCTAATTCGACATAAGGGAAGGGGACAGATTTTCCACCATAAATTTATTATTATTGGAGTTAATTGAATCCTAGCCAAAAACAGCATAAATGCTGTGAAAAAAGCTGAGACATGTATATTTACGCCCCCCCCCCCCCCCCCCCAAATAATCGTTCCAGTTAATCCTCCCGCCACCCAACGCCAAAATACCGATTCCCACGAAAATTTACAATGGATACAAAATGGATACATGATCGAATTTTGTATCGCGACTATATTCAGACTAAAAATGCAATGTGAAATATTGATCTAAGAAGTGTTCAAATGAATTCAATCTTCGTAATTAACCGTCAATACTTATAAAATTATTAGATTACTTACAACGTACAGTAGTTCTGAGAAGATACGACGCATAAAAAAACAACGAACAAGTAGAAACTTGATTTTTTTAAATTTTGTAAAAAAAAAATTCCAAAGATATTACACCGAAACATGCGTGCCAACAGATCAACGGATCGGAAAATATCTCATAAAAAGTGATAACGAAGAAATACTCCAATAGCATCAGAATGCACCGAAAGTTTTTAAATATAAGCAATAATAATGAAACAAGATTTTGAAACAAAAAAGTATACGTACAAAATTTCGAGAGCTAAAGTTTGATCGGAAAAAATAATTTTGGCCGAAGTACTACGTGAGTTTTGCTTTTATAATGTTTATTGATTACGAATTATATCTCGTGAGCAATAGATAAAAAAAAATTGATGAAGTACTTATGTTCGGGATTGAGCGTGCCCGCGGTGGTAGCGTGAGCCACGGGCCGGGGTTCACGCGCCGCCGCGAGTGTCGCCACTAGTCGGGACTCAACTTCACGGGCAGCGAGGAGCTCAAGCTGTCGGGCGCTAGTTCACTCGCTCCCGAGGGCGTCGCCACCTCCTGGGCTGGCTTTTCTCACTCGACCGACGCGACGCGCGACGCATGCGCGCGGCGCGTCTTCATCGATCTCCATATTGATTCGAGTCAGTGTTGGAGCCGGAACGAAGCGTATTCACGCAGCATTTCTCACCTCCAAATCAATTTTCGGCCAGTGGTTCGATTACGGGACTTTTCAGCCAAATTATTGTACTAGCATTGATCGGGAACAATGTAAAATCAGACTGGACTACATTTCGGGTAGGATTATTCGCAAATTATCGGGATTTTGGGAGAATACGTTCGGCCTCCCACGAACACGCTTCGGTCGCCATCTTCGTTCGCCCGCACACGCGGTCGAAGAACAGCGGGTCCACCCAGGGTCTACGCACCGGGTTATATCGGGCAGGGCCTCAACCATTGTATCACTCACGGGACTCAATGGGTCAATAAAAATCACCATAACCTTTTTTCTCGTCTCCGCGTATTTATTACTTCCCACCTACACCAGACTCCATCACAAAACCACGTATGAAATTTTTTTTCTCAAATCAAATATCTTTGCTCAAAATTATTTCGCATCGCTTAATTCCGTTTTGGGTGGCAAATGCAAATAGAATTTTCATGTATTTAAGGTCTCTACCACTCTAGGGTGGTTTAAAAACATATATAATTCAAACCTAGGGTGGTTCAAACGTAGGATGGTATCATACATCATTCTCTCAGTTATATAAAAAATGAAAGAATGGTTTCCAAATAAACTTTATTATTGCATGCAAGAGACATTTTATGGCAAAAGAGAAGAAGCACTGTTTTCGACTCCGTTCTAGAGTTTACGTTCGGAAAAATGAATTGTTGGGGCTAGGGTTAATAAAAAAAATGATTTATTAAGGTACTGTTCAAAAGTTTATTTATTAAATTACACTTTATTTTTGCACTATCACTCTTCTATGTATATATGGGGCATTCCACGCCGATTCGACATGGGTCTGACCCTTCACCTCTTCGATTTTGTCCGCGATTTTTAGTCGTTTAGTAGTATTTCTGAAAAGCACTCAGGAATTTTTTCCGATTTTTTCGGTACGATTTCACCAACTTATGATTTTATGAAAAATGTACATTTAGCCCAAATTTAAAAATCTGAAATAATTCACAAAAAACATATTTTATATATAAAAAATGTTGGGCGTTGAGTCAAAGTCCTTCTGCCCGTAACAAGCATTTTTGAAAAAAAGTAAATTCGAAAAAATAGAAGGGCGAGTTCTGGAGTGGGTGCGCTCACGCCCAAATATTTTCGTATGCATTCAAAGCGTTGACAATAAAAATACCGACTTTCTTGACCGGATGGAATGAGTAATTAACACAGTATTCCGAGGCTTTTTTTTTCTAAAAATATGGCTACGGATAAGTTTTGAAAAAAATTCGTACCATCCAGTCAGGAAAGTCGGTATATTTATTGTCTATACTTTGAATTCATCCGAAAATGTTTGGGCGTAAGCGCACCCATTCCAGACTTCGCCTTTCTATTTTTTCGATTTTTTTCTTTTTTCAAAAATGCTTGTTACGGGCAGAAGGAATCTCGCACCCACTTTGACTCAATGCCCAAAATTTTTTATATATAAAATGTGTTTTTTTGTGAATTATTTCAGATTTTTTAATTTGGGCTAAATGTACATTTTTATAAAATCATAAGTTGGTGAAATCGTTCAAAAAAAATCTGAAAAAATTCCTGAGTGCTTCTTAGAAGTACTACTAAACGAGAAAAAATCGCGGACAAAATTGGAGAGGTGAAGGGTCAGACCCAGGTCGAATCGGCGTGGAATGCCCCATATACAAAAGTTACTTTAACCAAAACTGAAACTGACCGCGATCTCTATAACCTTACGACTGTTCAAAGATATCAAATATTCACCGAATACGAGTTTATCATACACCATTCTCTTAATTATCAAAAAAAATCGAAGGGAATGGTTTCTTAATAAACTATATTATTGCATTCAAAGAACATTTTATGTTAAAAGAGAAAAGGTACCGTTTTTGACTCCGTTCTAGAGTTTACGTTCGGAAAAATGGATTGTTGGGGCTAGGGTTAATAAAAAAAATTATTTATTTAGACACTGTTCAAAAGTTTATTTATTGATTTTAACTTTATTTTTGCACGATCATTCTTCTATATATATAAAAGTCACTTTAATCAAAAGTTAAAACTGACCGCGATCTTTATAACTTCACGACAACGATATTAAATATTCATTGAATATGAGTTCCCAGATAGCCAAGTGACGCTAGAATAACGCTAAAATTGTGTTCGCAGCGCCATGTACCGTTCACGTTGTAACGCAAATAACATGTACGTTTTTGTCGCTATATACCTCTTTTTTCTGCGTTAGCATGTAACGTTACTGAATGGAGCACCACTGACGTAAATGTGATACCATTCAGTACTGCCGTTCCAACGGCATTCTAGCATTAGGTTGTGACATCATTCTAGCATTAGATTTTAACAGTATACATTTTATTTTTTATTTTAACAGTTAAATGAAAATTAAAAGAAAAAAAACATCCATCTACGCATCAATTTCGTCGGAAAAATAATTCTTCGACGATACATGAGAATCTCCAATACGGTGATTGGCAATCCCACAAGGTTTAAACCTTGTACCACCACAGGACTGTATGGGACACAGTGTGCAACCCATGGGTACTTCAAAAATATGTAAGCGACCGACTTTTCAGACCGGCGCGATGCGATTCGCGCTTCGGCAATATATGTTCTCCCGGGACACTACGTACGCTCGGGAAACGCCTCATCCCTGCGCGTCGCTGCGGCCGGAGCGAGAAGCTTCAGCGCCCGTGCGCGCTCAAATATAATTGCACCGTCGTGCTGTTACGTGACGCAAAGTTGGTGCGTACCTAGCCTTCACAGTAACGTCACAGTAGTGCAATATTTACGACATTTCAATATTTATTCATGCCATTAATAGGGCGCTAAGAATCTGCGGTTTCGCGATGCAATGAATGAACCACGAACATCCCAAATTGTTTATTTTTAACATCAAAGCTATTGTACTGGCATACACAAACCGAAAATCACTCTCAAAGGTTCCCAAATTTTAGATTCTCTTATAATCTTTGCGTTATTTAATATTTTTAATTTAGGTTTTTTTTGAACCTTAAGGTTCTTTTAAAATTTTATTTTTTGGCATTTTCTCAAAGTGTATATGTTCAAAGATATGTAAGAAAATGTTCAAGTAAAAACCACGTATTCAAGTTAATGCTTTATTTTATATCAAGAAAAATGCATCAAAAAATTTAAACGCACTTCCTTCGAAACAAATTTTTTTCGACCTTGTCCCAGCGAATTCTCGAGGACTAATGAACTGACTATAACCAGGTTTTTTTTTTAATTTTATAATCATATATTTTAAATTCTGATATTAACCATTATTTAAAACCGCTTAAATATTGAAAAAATGTTTGCAATATTTAAAAAAAATACAAACATTTTCAAACCACCACTATTTTGTGACAAAAAACGCCTTTTTGCGGTTTGTGGTAGATTTCGGCTCTTGGATCGTACAGAAGAACAATGCAATCAAATTGAAATTTGATGCTATTGGGCAGGGTTTCAAGACGACCCTGAGCCACTTCTACTGTGTCAACTCTGCCACGCAGCTCGCCATCATATTACACTCCAACCGTTGCAACTCTACCCTGTGTGAAGTGCCCAACCGTGTCAACAGCGCCTAACGCTAAGTCCGAATCATAGCGGCTCGACATTTCCCCGACGTTTGCGTATCCCGATTTTCCACCGCCCGACACAGGTACACAACGGTATCCTTACTTTTGCCCTGCCTAATAAAAGGCAGGGTCCCAACTGTGTCCCGGGCAAGCGCCCACCGTGTTAACTGTACCGCGTAACTAGCCCTTGTAGGATCTCTCCACCCGTAGCAAGTCTACCCCGTCCCAAGTGTGAATCGTGTCAACCGTACCCTGTGCCAACTCTAACCCGTAGCAACCCGACATTTCTCCGACGCTCGCTTATCCCCACTTTTCACCGCCTATGTAAGATACAAACCGGGCAAGTCCCCATCGTGTCAACCAGCCCGCGCATCTCGGCATCGTAGCAAGTCACCAAACGTAGCAGCCGTACCCTGTGTCAAGTCTAACTCATAGCAGCTCGGCATTACCTCGCCGCTCGTGTATCCCCACTTTATGCCATCTTTGGAATATACAGACCGGGCAAGTTCCGATCGTGTCAACTGTACCCTGTGCCAAGTCTATCTCGTAGCAGCTCTACGTTTCCCCGACGCGCTCGCGTATCGCCTCTTTAATCGCCTGTACTTTTCGAGTGGAATCGCCCGTACACGTAGAGCATCGTAGCAACGAGGAGATTTCCCCATGTACCGGTAACTGACTGCGTCAGTTCTCTACTATGCCCGTTGACTTCCAATTAAAATTTCATGAAATACATTTTATATTTATAAAATACAATTTATAATATTTTAATGCACGAAAAATTTCAGTACTTTTGCGATTCGCAAAAGAGAAAACAAATTACATTAACTTGAAGACGTTACAAATACGTGCAATAATTGTAAAATGAAGCAACGTAACAAGTCAACTCGTTACGGCTGTACTGGATAACAACTTCGCTCTTAAAATCTGTAGACTTATATATATATATATATATATATATATATATATATATATATATATTGTGACGTGGTAATTTTGCCCACGTCACAAATTGGTTAACAATTGGCACGGCACGAGAAAGGAGCGTTTTTCGTCGCTGACGAATTGCTCTCGAGCTTATCTAAAAGGGCCAAACGCTAGCGTATTTATTGATTATTAATTTCTTTTATTTTATAATTTTTTATACGAGCGAACGGCGGTCTCATACATCGAAAAACATCGAGAGAGAGAGAGAGAGAGAGAGAGAGAGAGAACATCGGAATTATCATCATTGTCAGAATAGTCGTATCGTTGAGAGGGAAGGCTTGAGAAGTTTCGGTCGTCAAGGTCATCGACGGAGCGCGAAAAATCATATCGAGCGAGGGTCGCTAGCTCGAAGCCCTCACCCAGAGCTGTCGAACTCTACGATGCGTCAATCAGCATCGGGGATCTTCGGTAAACCTCGGACGTGTCGAAAGTCATCGTTGATCAGCGTCGCGCCCGTTTCGAATTCACACTCGAAATTTAAATATAGTTGGCGAATAATAAAAGGAGAGGGCGAAGGTTCGAGAAAATTCTAGATTCCCGTGAGTAGGCGAAGGGTGGGGGGCTAGGACCCTAATCCGCGATATCGCGCTTCGGAAAAATTATTGAGGACTCGAGTTTTGGGCAGCAGCGACAGAGGACGTCTTTTCTCAAGCCGTAGCCGTCTTCGATCAAGAACCCGACGCCATCGGAATTATCGAGTGGAAGCATCCGTGGTCCTTTTCCGGATTTCCAATCTCTGAAACCGTAGCGGTGAGCCGTCGTTTCGCTCTCATTTTGTTTTGTTGTGATTTAGTACCGTTTTGTACTCGCGAGTATATTTTGTGAATTTTGGGATTTAAAAGAGCGATATTGTTTCGGGGTACGTACGCGTTTGGAAAATTCTAGTAACGTCTTGTCCCGCGATTTAAAACGTTCGCGAATTGTCGTTGTTAAAGTTTTATTTTGAATTGCCGAGAGGAATTCTAGTATTTGATTTAGCTCAATCTCGAGATCCATAGTTGTAAGTTAAATTGTTATAATATCGAGCCGAAAGGCAAATATTTTTGTTATCAAATTATTTTCGAACGCTTAAAAATTAGAAATTCTTTTAAATTATTGAATGTCAAATATTAAGAATTATTGTAAACTTTTCATATAATATTTTTCCGGAAATCTTATTTTATTCAAAATTTTAATGTCATTTAATAATAAAAGCTATTGTAATTCCGGAGTTGGATTGTTGGTGTGAATATTTATTTTGTATAATTGACCCAGCCCCTCTACCACCATTGGTTTAAAATACAGCTACGACCGGGAAACCTTATTATTTTGTTCTCGATAATTTCAAATAAAATTTGTTTAAGAATTATCTTAAACTGGCGTCCAGAAAGTATCGAGAGCAAATATAATTTGAAGCGATTGACGGGAAAAGCGTTACAATATATATATATATATATATATATATATATATATATATAACGGTACTCCTCTTTAACGCCTTAACTCCTGTCATCTCAAATCTTGAATATCTCTACTCATCTCAACGTGTTCTCCAAAATATTACCTCCCGAGCTATGCCTACTCCAAAGTATCATTACTCTATGGCCGCGGTCTGAATTGTGCAAACAGCGCTCAAACGCACCCAATATGTATATGTTGTACCAAGTCTAAATATATTGTAACGTGGTGGCACATCACGTTACGGGAGCGATTCGAATTAAGTGTGGCAGGCGGCCTGGATAGCTCAGTTGGGAGAGCACTCGACCGGCAATCGAGAGGTCCCGGGTTCGAACCCCGGTTCAGTCCCTGCCGCATTTTTTTCGGATCGTTCCTCTTATCCCGTTTTTTCCCGTCATAAACTGGCGCCCAACGTGGGGCTAGTTTCGCGGCGAAGTTCTGGACTCCAGAAGAGAGCACCCGGTGCCTCCTCAGGACCATGTCGCCGACTTGGTAACGGGTATCTCGGCGGTTACGATTGTAGTACTTGGCCTGCCGCTTCGCGGCCATCTCGAGGTGCTGGTGGACATAATCGTGGATGAACGCCAACCGTTTCATCCGATCACTCCACAGGGTAGGGTCTCCGGGGACTATGGGCTGGGGATTCGGGTCTTCGTGGCGGAGGCTGTTGATGGGGCGGGGGTTTCTTCCCATGTTGAGGAACGCCGGGGTCATCACCGTGGATGAATGCACGGCTGTATTGATGGCGTAACACAACTCCGGGAGGTGTTTGTCCCAGTCTCGTTGGTCATGGGTAACGTAGGAGCAAATCATTGTTTTTAGGGTGCGGTTGACTCGTTCCACGGGGTTGGCCTGGGCATGGTAAGGGGGGATCGTCGTCTGGTGGACCCCACTCTATTTCAGCCACTGCGTAACGTAGTAGTTGACGAACTCCGTCCCGTTGTCAGTCAGCAGGTACTTCGGGGGTCCCCAGCGATTCAGGACTAGGAGATCGAGCGCGGCCATTATTGACGGCCCGGTAGCCGTCCGGATCGCCTTGGCCTCCACGAACTTGGTAAACAAGTCCTGGAACACGACGATGTACTGGTTTTGGGACTTACTAGGGGGAAACGGGCCCATGACGTCGGCAGCCACAACGGTCCACGGCCCGTCCGTGGTGCGTTCTCTCATAAGTCCACAGGGGGGGCCCTGCGGAACCTTATGGAGTTGGCAGACGGGGCAGCGGGTGACGTACCGAGCCACGTCCTGGAAAGATCCAGGCCAATAAAAGTCTTGGGTAAGGCGACGATGCGTTTTGTCTACGCCAAGGTGGCCGGACTGGGGGCAATCATGGGCTTGGTGCAGGGCTCGGGGGCGGGCTTCGAGGGGTAGGACGAGTTTCCAGGCATCCAGGTCTGGGACTGCGGACTCGATGATGGGATGAGGGTGGTGATAGTACAGCTTATCCTCGTGTATCTTCCAGTTGGGGTACTTCCAAGGGAACTCACGGACGCTCTCCATCTTCTCGGCATACCACGAGTCAACGGCGTTGCCGATGGCACCGAGGGCCGATTCGGTGGAGCCATACATCCGGGAGAGGGCGTCGGGGACTACGTTCAGGGCTCCTTTACGGTGGACAATCTTCATGCTCAGGGCTTGCATGGCGAGTGCCCAGCGGGCAAGTCGGCCTGCGGGGTCGCGGAGGTTCCGTAGCCAGGTCAGGCTGCTGTGATCGGTAAGAACGGTGAACTGAGCGCCCTCAATGTAGGGTCGGAACTTCCTGACGGCCTACAACACGGCGAGGCACTCACGTTCAGTCACCGTGTACTTCCGTTCCTGGGAAGTCAGCAGCCGACTGGCGAATACAATGGGGAGTTCCACTCCATCGCGTACCTGCGTCAGGACGGCGCCGATTGCACAATCGCTCGCGTCCGTCTGCACTACAAAGGGCTGGTCAAAATCGGGGCGGATGAGGATGGGAGTTCGGGTGAGGGCATCACGGATGGACTCGAACGCGGCTTGCTCTGCCGGTCCCCAAGTCCAGGAGACATCCTTCAGCAGCAAGCGGGTCAGGGGGGCTTTATCGTTCAAAAGGTCGGGGAGGAATCGGGCATACCAGTCAACCATTCCTAAGAATCGGCGAACTTGCTTCGGGTTTTGCGGGGGAGGGTAATTCACAATCGGGGCTATTTTCTCGAGGTCGACTTTGAGTCCGTCCTGACCTATCACGTACCCCAAATACGCGACCTCGGCGCAGAAGAATTCGCTCTTCTCGCGATTGATCTCCATATTGGCGTCCCTGAATGCGGTCAGGACGCGTTTCAGGAAGTCGAGGTGTTCCTCTTCGGTTTCGGTGGCGATGATCACGTCGTCCAGGTACGCGAACACATGTGGCTCCCACGCGGAGTCAATGAGTCGGTCCATGAGACGCTGGAACGTCGCGGGGGCATTCGTCAGTCCGAAGGGCATCCTCTTGAACTGGAAGAGGCCGCGCCCAGGGACTGAGAAAGCGGTCACAGGGCGGCTGGAGGGCTCAACAGGGATCTGGAAGTAGGCCTGGCTCAGGTCTAACTTGGAAATGTAACGGGCGCGCCGCAATCCATCCAGGATGCGGTCCATATTGGGGAGGGGATACGCGTCTTTGCGCGTCACTTTGTTCACGTCGCGAAAGTCAATGCAAAATCGATATTTGCCATTGGCTTTTTTGACGATGACGGGGTTACTCAGCCAGGGGCTCGTCGATTTCTCAATTACCCCCTCCGAAAACATCCGGTCAACCTCGTCGTGGGCGACCTTCAGTAGGTAGGGGGAAATTGTACGAGGCTTCTGGCGTATGGGAGGGTGCTCTTGGGTATCAATGGTGTGTTCGGCTAGGTGGGTCTCATTGAGGAGGGCTGAGGACTTGGGAGGGATTAGCTCATCGAGCAAATGGGTTAGTTGTTCGGCGGTAGACGCCGTAACGACTGCCAAACCGGCACAAGCGGGTAAGCGGGGATAGGGTTCGCAAGGACGTCTACAGGGTCAAACGAACGGACAGGTCCATCACCGATCGTTCACGTATCGGTGCCGTAGTCGACCTTGATGTCGAATGTTCGGAGGAAATCGATCCCCAGGATACAGTCGTACCCTAGAGGGGCTAATTGGGTTCTAACGGGGGCTAGGCGGTCTTGTATCTCGAATATGAGATGCAGTTCACCAACAACCGGTAACTGGTTGTTGCCCGGGAGGGCGATGCCATCAGTAGTGGCCGACAGGTGTTCCTTAAGGGGCTCGACCATGTTGGACCCCAGGTAAGTCCGACAGGACCCTGAGTCTACCAGAGCATGGCACGGCTTGTCCTCTATTCGTACCCAGAGGTAATGTCGGTTATCGGCGGCTAGACGGCAAAGGGTCGCCAGCATGTCGCCCGACAAGGCCTGGTACTCGGGCGGGGTTACTCCGAGCGGAGCAAGAGTCTCACTCTGAGGCTCGGGGGCGAGGCGAGGGGTATCCGAGTGTTCGGAAGGGGGAGGCTCGGACACTACGTCGTCCCACGGCACGACGTCCTTTGAGCAACCGGGCTGGGGTTCGCCAATAAGGGGAGGGGGTTCAACAGGGAACTTGGGGAGGATACTCTGATCTCGGAAATGGGGGGGACTCAATTTAATGGCATTGCCTATGTTATCTTTAACGGGGGCTGGGGGTTGATCGGGGAGTTTGGGTGGAACCAGGGTAGGCGAAGGGCTGGGCGAGGACTCTACACGGGGCTTTTCCGGGGGCGTCAGTTCACGAGGTGGATCGCGGAATGGCCTCCGGGGGGGCAGCGACTTTATTGTCCCCCCGGCTGGCCGTTTCCCGCCATCCGATACGCGCACTACGTGCACTGCCTCGTGGTCGTGCCGGGCTTGCCGCAAACGCGACAAAACAGTCCCAGCGGGCTCGGGCACTCCCGATACATGTGACCAGGGAGATGACAGTTATAGCACGAGAACATGTGCGTGACTTGGGGGTAATTAGATCTGGGGTCCGTCTTCGGGGCTACGTCGTGTAACGACGGGATCTTGGGCAGGGGTTGGGGCCGTTGCGGGGTAGCCGCGCTAGCAGCGGCGGCATAACTGGGACTCTGGGGCTGTATAGGGGGCGGGGGCTGAACAGGGGGCTCTATGGACTCTGGCTGGGTCCGCTGGGCCTTAGCGGCCTTCTTCGACGCCTTAGTCGACGCAGCAGCCGCGACTCCAGTGTGGGGTGGCTTTCCCGTTACCTGGAAGGCACTCGCTGGGAACGCGGACTGCTGGGGCGACGGCGGGGGCCGGTACTGTTTTGCCCGTTCGGCGAGCTCCTCACGACGCCGGCAGATGCGCTTGAGATCGAGGTAACTGTGCACATCTTCTCGGTCGACGTAAGGCGCTAGGGCCGGGTGCAAATTCCGACAACAAATGTCGAGTTGGGTCTCAAGGGAAGGGGGGGGGGGTTGAATTGGTCAAACAGGGCTCGAACCTTCACCAAAAATTCGGCGGCAGGCTCGCCCGGGCCTTAAGTGCGAAGCTCAACTTCGCGCCTCAAACGATCTTGGAGATCGCCGTGACCGTACTGTTCCCTGAAGTGGAACACGAAGCCTTCGTATCCGCTCCAGTTTACCCGCTCTACGCGATGCCAAATTCGGGCATCGCCAGTGAACGCCTCGGGTAGGGCGCGAAGCAATTCGTCCTCGGACAAGTCCTGGCCGACCGCGTACTCGTGGAGCTCGTGGAGGAACTCCTCCGCGTCTTCTCCTCGTTTACCGGCAAACTTAGGGCCGTACTTTTTCCAGTGGTTCGCCGCCCCTCCGTCTCTAGAGAAACGAGAGGTGGCGAGTTCCCTGGGAGTCTGGTTGGGACTGGGGGCTAAGGAGGGGGGGGGGGTGTAAAGGGGGCCTGGGAGTGTGAGGGAGATTGGGTGGCAAACGGGTACTGTTATGTTGGGGTCTAGACGGCGGAACGGAATACGTGCGTGTTAGGTCGTCGGGCAGGAAAGGGGTCGGGGCTCTAGCTTCGGGGACTAACGTAGGCAGGGGGCGATGGGAACGAGGGAGAGAGGGGAGGGGTGTTCGGGTCTGTTCAGGAGAAGGAGGTAGGGCAAACGTGACGGTGGGGCCTGGGAGTCGGCCGGGAACAGGGACTAGGGGTTCATGGAGGTTGTCCGGGGCTTCTTCGAGGCTGAAATCATTTTCAAACTCGATGGGGCCTTGGTATGGGCCACGGTACTGCCCTGTGCTCAGCACAGGCTCTGTTGGGGGCTCCGACAACCGCCGAGCAGCCGGCAGAGGCACGCTGGGGTGTGGCGGTATCGAGAGATCCCGGGGGCTAGGACGGATGACGCTCCACAGCCCCGCGTTTTAATGGCCCCCACAAAATCATTAAGGTCCTCTCCCCCGTAGTCTATGAGATCGAAGACCTGGATGGTCGTAAGAACCCCCGAGTCCATATCAAAGACCTGAAGCCGTATAAGCCTCTCGGAATGCCCCCAGAACCCACCGAACCCGTGGTCGAGGTCACGGAAAATATCCCCGTCGAGACAGTAGCATAAGAGATCGAAAACCCTCCTCCCCGTCGCGCCGGTTTACGTCCCCGTAGGGCCGCGAAGTAAGTACAGCCAACGCAGTCCTGTAATAGTCCCCAGCTAACGCTAGTCCTGCGCTATTAAGCCTAGTCCGTAGTCCTTAAGCTTAGTCCTGATAAGTCCTGACTGTAATCATTGCAACGCAAGACTGATAGTTAATACGTGCTATTACGCACAAGAGTCATTAAAATAATTGTTGACGGCGTCAAACGCCTTTGTTGAGATTTTTCAGTATTTTTGATACCACCCGTTTGGGTGGAATGGCGGATTCGCGAAGGACAGGGAAGCAAAGCGACCAGTTATACGAGCCGCATTGTTTGACGGAAAGACCGTTCACCCGGTACTTTCGTCAAGCCGGGGGGAGTTGTGACGTTGTGGCCAATTCGTCACGAGTCGTGGTGGCGGTCCACCCAGCACTGTCCTCGGTACTAGCTTTAAGCCGTAGACTTAAGCGTTCCCCGTCTTGCGACT
The DNA here is from genome assembly GCA_963989365.1 of Rhimphoctona megacephalus. Classification (NCBI taxonomy): domain Eukaryota; kingdom Metazoa; phylum Arthropoda; class Insecta; order Hymenoptera; family Ichneumonidae; genus Rhimphoctona; species Rhimphoctona megacephalus. The sequence continues at coordinate 6,208,676 of OZ022418.1, read as the reverse complement.
CCTTCGGAGTCCCCCACGTCATAGCCTAGCATTAAGCTCGTCGCCTGCGCACGCTGCCAACACCGGTCGTCTCCGGTCCGTCGCACTCCGGAACACCACCTGAAAACCAGCACCACGACTAAATATTTGGACGACGGCTAAGAAGAACCCACACCGAGCCCCGCGGAGACACTCAACTCCGTGACCCCTTTTTCCTCACCACTCCTATCCCAGCCCCAACAAACAAGCCCTCGCACACTACCCCCTGATTCCCACAAACACTTCGCCCGCACAACTTTAACCCCTCCCCGAACTCCCGATACTCCCTAGTCCCCGAAGAAAATTGGCAACTCACCTCGGTAAGGGATTAAATCCCTTACCGAAAGAAGAAAACAACACCGCACGATCACCGGAGCCGAGTCGGGGCGCCTAACCTCGAAATCACACCACATGTCGTCATAGAGTTACGCGTGGTCCTCGACAGCGTAAAACCAAGGAATCCCCTCCCGGCGTCTAGGCTCCTGCTCGCGTCGAGAAGCATCGTCGAACTCCTCGACCCGAGGCCCATCATACCAGGAACACGATGATTCGCGCACGTCACTCAAGCCCGTATTTCCGCGGCACAATTTTCTCAAACGTCAACAAACATCGCGAGCCGCTCACCGGTGGTTACACCATCGACAACCGCGGCGCTAGTCAGCAGAGACCGTGCCTCTCAGCGCCGCGCCTGGATCTACGATCAATCAAGACCTCTTGACGTCACGCCAAACCGCCAATACAGTCCCGAATTCCCAGCCCGTCACCCTTCCCCTCACCCCTCTTACCAACAAACCCATCGCAATGCGCGAAATAAATCATCGCGATTGGACCCCCCGTCGACGCGCGCATCGATCAATTATCGATCGATGTTGCGCAAGAAGAAGCGAGCTCACGGACGCCGGTAACGACATCACTTCATCACGACTCGGCGTGCGTACCGTGGCTCTCCGGCGTTTTTCTTTTGGCACTTTCCTGGCGACATTTTCTTTTCTCACGACAACAACGGCTATTCCCCCCTGATTTGACGATTTGGATTCGATTGGGATCTCGACTTAGATTGGGATTTATTTAAGACGAGTAAATAGAGCGACAACGATACGTTTCGACTTGATAATTGACAAGTAAGTCGTTTTATTTCCTGTACAAGTCGCGACGAAGGGAGCACATGGCCGGCGGCCATCTTTCGTCACGACTTCCGAATCGACTCCGCTAAAAGGTCATTATTGTTGCCCCAATTATCTTCCGAGCCCCTTTTGGACTCGTTTGAAGCCCTTTTTCCTTCTTCCCCATTTTTGCCTTGCCGATTACGCGACCGGGACAGTGTTGTGGTACTAATTTTTAAGGATTCAGTGAAGATAGTGCGCGCGGGCAGCGGCCCGGTGTTTCACCCCCTCCAGTGACCACGTGCGAGCCGGCGAGTGCGAACTTCGCCATTTTTGTCCCCTTCTTGTTTGTACGGCGAAAATACGCGGCGTCAGCGTTGTACCGCGACTCAATAAATCGCCAATCGATACATCGATTTATCCCCTGATCTGTTTTTCTTATTGTTCACGCCGTGGTCACCCGATCATACAGTTTCTTTGTTTTTCTTTTATGTTGCTTTTATTTTATGTTAGTCCCCATTCGTCGACAATCGCGAGAAGTGAGTAACCCCCTCCCCCTTTTTCTCTTTGTACTAGTCCTCGTTATAATAGTGTCTAATTTGTTCACGGCTATTATAAGACGCCTGAGTGACAGGTGCCCGCGACCCGAGATTATCGAGTCTTTGCTCAAGTATTATTATTGTATTTTTCTTTTGCCCCGAGCTAGTCCCCCTATTTGTACAGTAGTTATTAAGTTAAGCCCTTTTGTTAATAAATTGAGAGGTCAGAGGAGCCAGTATTTATTTCATTCCTTTTTTCTTGTTATTTCTTTTTTTTTAAACAGAATTAACTGGCGCTCAAACCAAGCTGTGTTATTACTGAATAAAATTGTGACTGACCCTCTCCAACAATTTCCGCTTTAATTATTATTTTATTGCCTCCCTGATTTTTCCCATTTTCAGGGATCGGTGGCGAAATATCGTCACAATATATATTGTAACGTTGTACAAAAAAAAATTAAACTTACCTCTTTTCGTGGTGGAGACCACCACAGCACTCATCTTCCTCAAAATTGAGCGAAAAATACTATTAGTGTAAGGAATCCCGGACTTTTTATTAATTGTCCTACGCGTCAGGCTAAGCTAGCTCTTCGAATTGTATAATCTTGTCCATCTGAGATTTTTGGCCTCCGCTAAGCACCGTTCGAGGCATTCTTGTGTCCTGCACGCCCGTCGAGGTCACGAACAACAACTGCAAGATATCGAAAAGGAATAAGACGACGCACACAACAGGGAGAAACGAAGAGCCCAACAACAATCGCGTTTTCGCCACAACGAGACCCCAAAAATCAACAACACTTAGTCCCTTCCCTAGAAACACGTGAATCCTTTCTCTATCACTTTCCCTCCCCGCTTCAAGAAATTCCCCCCCCCCCCTTTTTTGGAAGTCCCCTCAGTTCCGAGCTGTAAAAATTTGGAAAATAGTAAGATCACTCACCGGCGGTAAGAGAAATATTCTCTTATCCAAAGAAGAAAAACATCGCAGACCTGGAGCCAAGTCGTGAGGACCTAACCTAAAACCGTCATCGCTATCTCGAGGCCGGACAAATAATCCATAGGTCTCGCGAGGAAAATACGGTCCCACGGCGTCGAGGTTCCTGGCCTTCACGAGTTAACCATCGTCGATTCCTCAACAACTTGTCCAAACGACGGAAAATATCCTTAGAGTCCCATCGAAGCACAGCGTTGACACTCGCGCACAACGTCAACAACGAATTTTGAACACACTTCAACTCCGCGCGCAAGTTCGAGCCAACGACACGGCGGCGCGCTAGATCAGACGAACGAGCAACAGCGCCCTCTTCGCTTACTACGAGTCGAACACCGAACTCGAAACAGAGACCCCTTCTCCCCTCCCCCACTCCCCTTACCTACGATCGAGTCCACATTCGAAATAGCGAGGCACGTGATTGGGTAGCGAGTTCGCGCGTGCGAGGAGAATTTCCCCCACCATGGCGACACCCGCAAGGAAAGCGCGAGAGGGCGAATCTCGGACACTCTCCATCACGACTCGGCGTGCGTACCGTAGCTCCTAGAATCATTGGCCACAAAATTTGGAAAATCGAGCGGAAAAATTGCGAAATCCGACCCGGCGAGGCTAAGGACCTGTGGCGAATTATCGGACGATCTTCCCAAGTAAAAATTCGAGCAACAACGATTAGAAGTAAGTCGTTTTTCTTTCCTTGTATTCGCGACGCCGAAAAAAAGCTCTTGTTGGGTATAGCGGCCATTATACATTGCCCGTCGCGTGACCCTGTACAATCTTTGATTCGTGTTATTTCGATTTTTGAGCCCTTCTGGCCCTGTATTGCGGTTCCCGTTTATTGTTAATTAAGTGCCGCGACTAATTAATTGCGCGACGAGTGCTGTGGTGATAGAATAAGAGCAAAAATTTAGCGATTAAAAGAAGCGTTATTTTCCCCCTCCCCTTTCGTATTGTAGTCTAGTCCCGTCATCCGGCCACGCGTGGGCCGAGATGAACGAAATCTTCTCGCGTATTTTCTTTATTATTATTAGTTGGATTTTTTGCCCCCTTTGCGTCGCCATTACGGCGTTTAACTTTGATTTAATTATTAGTGCCTGCCATATTAAATGTTTCTAAATTTTTCTTTTTTCTCTCTTGCGCAAAACCAGATTTTTGGCGCCGATTAGGCCTTATTGTATTTTCTTCGTTACGCCATTGTTTGTCGGCAAGTAGTCACGTACACGACCACACGACCAAATAATATTTTCGTTCGATTTATTATTTCTTTTTGGTCTTGTCGTTGTTACGCGAGGAGTATTTAGCTTGCGCAAATTATAAAAGAAATTAAGTCCTTATTTTGTTTTCTTATATATTATTTTCGCTCTCCCCCGTCGAACCAACCGTTCAAAAGTTCACGGGTATAAAAATAAGACGCCTGAGCTATCAGGGACCCTCTGTCCTTGAGATATTATTTTTTTTCAATCTATTTATTCATGCTCCGAACTAGGCCCAATTAGTTAAAATTATTATTCCCCCTTTTTATGTTTGCGACCCCTTAGACCTAAGTTCCATAATTTGTGATAAAAAGGAGAATAAGAATTATTTCTTTTATTAATTTTTTTTTATGTTAAAAATTAACTGGCGCCCAATTAATTAAATTATTGTTTCTGTTTCTTGTGCTATAAATAAATCATTTTTGTTATCTTGATTCTCCCAACAAATTTTGGGTTTCATTTTCTTTATTGAAATTTATTTTTCCCCCATTTATTTTCTTTCCTTTTTTTTCTTGGCGATTTTGTGGCGAAATACGGCACAATATATATATATATTGTAACGGGGCATACTCTCCGGAGCCCCGCTACATGCAGTAGCGCCATCTTCCAGGAACATCTGTAACAAAAATAGAAATAATAATAATAATTTTCAACAATTTATGCAATAATATAATAAACAAACAATAGAGGGCCTTGTTTCTTATATATAATAACTAGGGTACGGGATTATAAATAAGAGGATAAATAGAAGGAAAAAGATTCTCGTTCTGCTTTTCGATAAAGATCCGATACGGATTCTTGACCAAAATGCTAGAGGACACCTAGACAGATTTTTCTGTCATAAGGAATTAACGAAACGTCTAGGAAAGGAATTAATTGAGGAAATTACGAAAAGGAGTACAAGGAAGTTTCAAATTGAACGACGGAAGCCGGAGAACCGCTTTGACGGAGCTTAAGCAACCGCCGTTAAATTTGAGCTAGGAATTGGGATAAAAAGGGATTTATTAGTGACGGTCAAGTAATTACTCACCCGAAATAAATCCATCCTTGTAAGAACCGTTGACTGTAGAGCGTATAAGTGCTGAGATCGTTGTTGTGTGGGGAGCACAGTTGAGCATAGCGTGGATTTTTCCTTATTATGTCTTGCTCTGGAGCTCCGTCGGGACGTGGCTGCTAGGGGATTTTAAAGAAAATTATTAAAAGAATACAAATAATAAATTGAAGGACTGGGAAGGGAGTAAGGATCTCAAGGACCAGGAGTAAGAGATTGAAAAATCTAAGAAAAAGGAAATTGGGAGTTGGAAAGATTCACCAGACTCAACAATTTATAATTAGGAGGATAGATAGGATCACTACAAACTGCATCAGTTTGAGTGAATTAAGGAGAAGGAATAAAATAATAAGGAATCAGGAATAAAATTCGTGTCACAGCGGTGATGGCTCACACACACCATAACACGATAACAGAAAACGGCGAGAAAAACGAAAATTGTACTCATAAAACACAGTAACTTCACACTTTTGTCCCGAATAACCACAGAAACAAACGCGAATCCACGAGAACAATTATAATTGTTGAATTTGGTAATAATTTTAAAATTAATTCGAGCGGAAGTCACAGCGGTGACGATACACACACACAACAAAACAACCGTATCGCGAAGTAAAACAAAGATAAATTATACAATTGTCACAAGATCGACACAACACTTCACAAAATTATTTAATACACATAAACCAACAAACGCGAAGTCATCAGAACATTTAAATTTTATTAATTGTATAATTATCACGATAAGAAAAAGCGACGCAAACGCGAAAAACACACGTATACGGGGGCGGCCATATTGTAAAGCACGGATTGAAAATATCATCGATCGGGCTGTCGATCCGCGGCGCCACCGTATAAGCGGAGAATTGTGTAAAGTCACCAGCGTAACTAGAAGGCATATACTCTGAAGTTGCAGCGGTCAGAGAACTAGGGAAAATTACCCAGAATATTCTCAATATTACCGCACACAAATTACTGTTAAATTATTAGAATTTAAGGATACAATTATTGTAAATGGGAAAACGGGGGTTGACTGAATAAACATATATTTGTAAATGATTTATTCCTAACATACAGTTTTAATTAATTTAATCCTTATTCGAGTCCTGAACCTACATAAAAATTATACTGAAAATTTCACAAACGTTTCAATATATATATATAAATGTGGGAGAATTTAGACCAGCGATCGATCTATCGCTGCGTTAGTCTTTTGATATAGGATCGGAAAATAAAAGAAAGAGAAGAAGGAGGAGAATGTTTCTGATCGTGATGTAAGACTGACGTATATCAATTAATCCTCAATTAAACTATATTTTCATATTTTCTTGAGTCGGAGTTTCTTATTTCTTCCGCGAATCGGTTTGAAACCTACATATATATATATGAGCAGATCCATTGGTTTTCGAGCATTTTCTCGGGAGGGGTCTTTCGAATTTGCTGAAAATTGGGTACTTCGAAGTACCTCAAAAACTATCGCCAAATACCAAATTTCAACTGTCTAAGTGCCCAAGGTCATGAGAATGAGCCTTTTAAAAGTCTAAAAATCATCATATTTAGCCTATCTTCAAAATAATGATTCACGAAAACCTCACGTTCAAATTGAATGATACAAGCCACATTTTGTTCAGTATGCCATCTAGTTTGTAGAAAAAAAATTTGAGTCACCTAAGCCAAAAGGCCTTTTATCCCGATTACGTTAAATAACTTGAAATTTTCAACAATATGATGATTTTAAAATTGTCGCCACAAATTCATTTTTCATCTCACTGACTTCTAACAAGGCTCATTTTTTCGATCTTTTATACCCTTCAAGCGAATGCAGCTAAAAAATTCATTTGCGCAAAGGAACTCAGAGATATTTTATTTCAAAGTTAGTCATTTTTGAAATATTGCGAAAAATCGCTGACTTTTACCTTACACTACGCATTTCTATCAACTTCAATCGTTACCAAAATTTAGGTGAGAGTAGTTTTTTATATCTAAAACGACTTCCCTTAAGGAATTTCTTGGCCCGAACTTCCATCACTCTCTACAGCCTGCTGAAGATCACAATAATTCTGATTACTTTTGAGTTAAAAAATTAATAATGCAGTGTTCATTACTTTTTCTTGAAGATTATTTTAAGCACATTTCAATACGGTCACACTAAATTTAAGCTAATATTGCGTTAGAAACTGTAAAGAAATTTTTAACATTATGATTACGTTATAAAAAGCATATTTAAGTCAAAATTTTTACTTTAAATTATTTTATGTGTATTTCTTTTAAAATAAAAACATCTTTTCAATACTTCAATTAAAATACATAAATTTTTCCAATTATGATAGACAAGCTCTTAATTTTTACGAATCTCATTGTTTAGATTCGTTCAGAAACGTTATTTTCTCATAATTTAAAATTGAATCATTTTCGTAAAATAAGTAATGTATTATTCGCATCATCTAGTTATCAGTGAAAGAAGCAATCATTATTCGAGTGTATCTACTCAACCCCCATAGGGGCCGTGCGTGATGCTTACAATGCCACGAAGTGGGCAATTTCTACATTAGCTAAGTGTTAAGTAATCAAGCGCGTATACGCGGGCGACAAGATTTTTTAATTGATTTACGATACAAAATTGATTTGTTTGTTTTGCTTCATCAAAAAGATATTGGTAAATGCAGGGCAGCTCTCACACACCATTTTGGTTTCGAGAAGATTGACCATTTTTGAAATACTGTTCTTTTCCCGAGAGCGCTGCCCATTTCGCATGAAAGAGCGAGAAACAAACGGAATGAATTATATGGCCGATTCGTCGCCCGTGCTTTGTGTTTCTACGACATTTGAGATATATCTTGAGCCACATTTTTTTAAAATTTTTATATAATTTTAGCCCCCAGCACGATTGTTAATCACGAGCTGAAAACCTTAATTGCTCATTTTTAACATTATTAATCGTAAAATTTGTCTTTATTCCTATCATTCAAAGCCAAAATAACACCGCACAAATTGCACATTCAGATACGAGAGAGCGCGCACATCGGCGGTGGTGCTGCTCTCTATAGCTCACGCACGGTCCCTATTGGTGAGCTGTGTCTCTTTATGTTACTCCTGGATACCGGTGTCTAGGCCAGGGAGACTAGAGAGAAGGAGTGAACACACCGTACAAGAAGTGTACCCAAAAATCGGTAGAAAATGAGAGGCGCTGCGATCGCAAAGTACAATTTTGTAATATATATATGCCATGTCAACACCTCTCATAACCTCAATTCAAAAGTGTAGTATAACCTCAATTCCTCAATTGATACAATTATAACCTCAGTCTTTTTAAATTGGGCTGCGTCAACGAAGTGGATATTGCGTAGACTGTGTGTGGCGTAAGCATTGGATTTTTCATGTGTATTGATATAATCGTAAAAATATTAATTAAATCTAATATACATTTGATGCTCCCGAATGAATTTAGGTAAATGGCAATTTCCATTTGGAGTTTTATATATTCTTGTGTTTCTGAGTCGAATTAAATAAAAGGAAATAACCCAATGAGTGGCGTTTAAATTTACCAGCATTCACATTTATAAAATCAGATCAGCATAAAAGCGATGAGCTGCATTGAAAGTAAATTGCAACGAATTTTAGCTTCTTGTATTCACGTATAAAAATTATTTTCTTGCTTTGACCCTATTGAAATGTGCATAAAATAATCTCAAAAAAAAAAGTAATTGTATTCGCGCCTCTTCCGATAGACCACGATGTAGTACCCCCCACTATGCCCGAATCACCACACGCTTTACTGTCAACTAGAGACTCTTTTGTCTCTAACTGACCTCTCCTATATTCATGTTCATTCTTCTTCTGTGTGCCGAAGAAGTCACACGCAATCGGTAAAATGACACCGAATAATTCAAGCGATAGCGAGAATAGAGCGGATTTTTTTGAGAATAGATTAAAGAGATTGGAGAAAATTATGAAAAGGAAAAAACATAGTAAGAAACAAAAAAGTAAGTATTCTAATTTGTTTGCGTCTTTTATAGGTTGAGTTGCCATGTGTCATGGTCATCAAACAAAATTTGCTTGGCAACAAATCGATGCTTGTCCCTTACGTAGGCTCTCACCTACGTAAGTAAGAGTTTTACTCAGACTTAAGGACAGACGAAAGTCTGTTGCTCTGTCAGGCTCTAACCTGTTCATTGCATTCTCTCGCTGTGTCAGGCGCTAACCTGCACAGTGTGTACATTTTATGTACGAAATGTTACGATGTGCTGTCCTCGCCAGGTCGTCGTAGACGTTCGAGTTCGTCGGAGTCGGATCGAGAAGGGAAGAGACGTAGGTCGGTAAGCTGGTCGAGCGAGCGAAACCTGCGAGACAACGATGTTATGGAGATCGGTGAATCGTCTCAGAATGACATGCGGGCAATACAGGGTAACAGTTCCGTAGAGTCTCTGAGAGCGGTACCAGCAGTTTCCGCGCCACGGGAAAAAAGTGTTGAGGTAACTGGCACTCAAGGTCAGTCCAATAGCGGACAGCAGGAAGAAATCTTACCTCACAATTTATCTGAGGGCGATTTGGTTATTGATGCTCATATTCTTGAGCTCATGGGAAAAAGAGTATCGGAGACTCGTGTGATGAGCGACGCGATTCCGACTGAGTTGGCAGTAAGATGGGAGGAAATTTTACAGAAAGGCCTTCCTCTCGAGGAGGTATCCTCGCTTATGAAAAAATATGCCCCGCCGTTGAACGCAAACTTTATAGACCCACCGAGGATTAATCCGGAGGTTAATGGCGCCCTTTCGGAGCCAAACAAAAAGAGGGACGAGAGGATTGTTGCAAAACAAATCAAAGTCGCCGCATGTCTCTCCGCCGTGGGAAAAATGTTCCAAGCGGTCCTCTGCGATAAGCAAGTAAAGCTCATTCTATTGGAACAACTGAGCGATGTCGGCCGCCTTCTGTCAGACCTTCAGCATGATGAGTCATCGGTAAGAAAGAATTTGATTCTTGCAAATTTGAACACACCCTTCAAGGAGGTTCTGGCGACGGCGACGGCGGACGAATTGTTGTTCGGAAGGAGCCTAGAGGAAAAAATTAAAGCGGCAAAAATACTCGAAAATTCGTCTCGGGAGTTGAAGTCGAGTCAGCCAGTGACAAATTTTAAGGGTTCAAAAAACGGGAAGGTCCCGCCCCGACGTCAGACCGGTCATCAGTTTCGGAAAACGTCAGAAGCGGGCGGGAAGAAACTGTATGTTTCGAAAAATTTGAATAACGCTTCGCGTCAGAGGGACAACCGTCGTCGGGAGGAGCCCAAACGGAGACAGGAACAGCGCCATTACCGGAAATACTAGTCGAGCCTGTAAGTAATATGGCAGGTAGGCTACGCTTTTATGAGAGCGAATGGCGTAAGATTACGTCAGATAAGCGCATTCTGGTTTGGGTTGAAGGGTATAAAATCCCATTCTCTACACCCCCGTATCAAACGTTTATTCCGAAGAAGCGGGTGTGGTCGGATAGAGAGAGCTCTATAATGAGCGATCTGATAGAAAAATTAATCATCAAGGGTGTGATTCAAAAATGTCAGGAGAGTAGAGGTCAGTTCTTGTCCGACATTTTTACAGTGCCGAAATCTGATGGAAGTTTTAGAATGGTTTTAAACCTCAAGAACCTTAATAAGTTCGTGCAAACTGAGCACTTTAAACTGGAACATAGAAGGACGGCAATTAATTTAATGAACGAGATGTGTTTCTTGGCGTCCTTGGATTTAAAAGACGCGTATTACTCTATCGCAATAACTGAAGCTGATAGGAAATACCTAAGATTTTATTTCAAGGGTGTTCTTTTCCAGTTTACATGCTTGCCGTTCGGGTTGTCGACGGCACCATATGTGTTTACGAAGATCTTGAAACCGGTTGTTGCTTGCTTGCGAGGAAAAGGGTTTTCATCAGTCGTTTATCTTGATGATTTTTTGCTTATCGGAGGATCTTTCTCTCAGTGTAAAGAAAATGCACTTGTCTCGGCATCCTTATTGGAGAATCTTGCGTTTTTGGTTAATTATAAAAAATCACAGTTAACTCCAGCTCACAGGTGCAGATTCTTGGGATTTTGGCTGGACTCGAAGAAAATGTCGATAGAGCTACCGGGGGAAAAACAGTTGAAAGTAATAGATTTGGCTCAAAGATTGCTCCGTAAAAATAGATTCAAAATTAGAGAATTTGCAGCTTTCGTTGGAACCCTCGTAGCCTGTTGTCCAGCGGTCCCCTATGGTTTTGCGCACATTAAAGAATTTGAAAGAACTCAATTATTAACGTTAAGAAAGAACGGTGGACGTTTCGATGAGTATATGTCTCTGTCTATGGAAATAAAAACAGAGGTTAATTGGTGGTTGAGAAAAATCGTGAATACTGAGAGTTCTATAAGACCTCCAAATTTCGTGTTAGAAATTCGCAGTGATGCATCGAAATCTGGTTGGGGAGCGGTCTGCGGAATGGAAAAAACGTGTGGTTTTTGGAGAACCGCAGAGAGACAGATGCACATAAATTTTTTGGAATTAACTGCAGCCTTCTTTGGTTTAAAATGCTTTGCGAGCCAGTTTCATGATTGCGACATATTAGTGAAATTAGATAATACAACCGCAATTGCTTATTTGAATCGGATGGGTGGAACTCGTGTACAGAATCTAGCAACGTTGGCAAAAAGGATATGGATGTGGTGTGAGGAAAGGCGATTGAATATAGTTGCGTCTTTCATTGGTACGAAGGAAAATTTCGAGGCCGAATACCAATCAAGGAAAATTGAGAAGGAGTCGGAGTATGCGTTGGTAGATTGGGCCTTTGAGAAGATTGTAAATGTGTTTGGAAATCCGGATGTTGATCTTTTCGCGTCTCGAACTAATGCTAAATGCGATGATTATATTGCTTAGGCTCATGACCCAGAATGTTTATTAATTGATGCATTCACTGTTTCGTGGACCAAGTTTTCGTTGGGCTATGCATTTCCACCCTTTGCTCTGATAACAAGAGTTTTAAGGAAAATTCAGGATGAAAAAGCGTCGGTAATTTTAGTGGTACCCAGCTGGCCCTCCCAACCGTGGTACCCTAGGTTCCGTGAGATGATATCGGGGCATCCAATAATTTTCCCACCAAGTAGAGATTTACTTTGTTCTTCTGACAGGGAACCGCGTCCGCTGTGGAAGAGCCTTTCCCTGGTGGCCGGGAGGTTATAGTGAGAGCTTTTCAAGCGAGACGTATTCCAGAAGGAGCATTACATTTGATGATCTCGTCGCTTCGTCTCTCATCGCTTAAGCAGTATGATTCTGCTTTAAGGAAGTGGTGGACTTTCTGTCAGAGAAAGAAGATCAGCCCCTTTCGGCCATCGATAGAGGAAATAATTGAAATCCTCGCCGAAGAATTTAAGGGAGGAGCGGCTCATGGATCTCTTAACTCCCTCAGATCGGCGATTTCTTTGGTAGTTGGTCCCCATGTGGGCCAAGATTTCCGTATCCGTCGCCTGTTCAAAGGGATATCGGAACTTCGGCCATCAAGGCCGAGATATGATCATACGTGGGATCCCAAAGTTGTTTTGGATTATTTCGACAAGTTGGACGATAATGAGAATATTCCGCTGAGTTCACTGTCTGGAAAGCTCACCACTCTTTTAGCTCTTACAACAGGACAGAGGATGCAGACGCTGTCATTGATTAAATTGCAGAACATCAAAAGAGGTCGGGACGTGGTGCAGGTCAAGATACCGGATTTAATCAAAACGTCGGGCAGAAATCGTTCGCAGCCACTTCTCGTATTATCCAAATATACTCTGAATGAGAAAATTTGTGTCGTAAAAACGTTGGACACTTATTTACAAAGAACGGAACGCATAAGAGGTCACATTGATTCGTTGTTTGTTTCATTGAAAAAACCAGTTCGCAAAGTTTCGGCCGGGACTCTGGCGAAATGGACAAAAGATGTTTTAAAAGCAAGTGGCATTGACATCTCGATGTTCTCAGCGCATAGCACGCGTCATGCTTCGACCTCAGCCGCCAAACGAAAGGATCTTAGCATCGACAGCATTAGGAAGGCGGCAGGTTGGACGGAAAAGTCTAAAACGTTTGTTCGATTTTATGACTTACCAGTTCTACCAGATAATACTGCATTTGCTAATGCGATCTACGAAGATGTTTAATCTATAAAATGTTTTCTCGTTCTCCGTTACAAGGACTGTGTTATTTTCGTATATAACGTTAAGATTCTTTGTTAATCTTGTTTGGATATGTTATTTCACGACATAAATGAGTTGCTGAATGTAATGTATATTTGGTTGTCGTAATTCTTTAAATATCTACATCGTGGTCTATCGGAAGAGGCGCGAATACAATTATACGATTAAACGAACTTACCTGTAAGTGAAGTTCGATCGTAATTGTATGAAGTGCCTCTTCCGATAGACCACTTCCCACCCTAAAATCTGTTTATTAAAACAGATCCCAGAGTTATCTTAAAGATGAACCCCTTTTACGACAACACTTTGAATAAATGAACATGAATATAGGAGAGGTCAGTTAAAGACAAAAGAGTCTCTAGTTGACTGTAAAGCGTGTGGTGATTCGGGCATAGTGGGGGGTACTACATCGTGGTCTATCGGAAGAGGCGCTTCATACAATTACGATCGAACTTCACTTACAGGTAAGTTCGTTTAATCGTATAATAAACACTCCATTATTAATTATTGAATCAAAAGTAATCAGAATTATTGTGATCTTCAGCAGGCTGTAGAGAGTGATGGAAGTTCGGGCCAAGAAATTCCTTAAGGGGAGTCGTTCTAGATATAAAAAACTACTCTCATCTAAATTTTGGTGATGATTGAAGTTGATAGAAATGCGTAGTGTAAGGTAAAAGTCAGCGATTTTTCGTAATATTTCAAAAATGACTAACTTTGAAATGAAATATCTCTGAGTTCCTTTACGCAAATGAAGTTTTTAGCCGCATTCGCTTGAAGGGTATAAAAGAATGAATAAAATGAGCCATGTTAGAAGTCAGTGAGATTAAAAATGAATTTGTGGCGACAATTTTAAAATCATCATATTATTGAAAATTTCAAGTTATTTAACTTAGTCGGGATAAAAGGCCTTTTGGCTTAGGTGACTCAAATTTTTTTTCTACAAACTAGATGGCATACTGAACAAAATGTGACTTGTATCATTCAATTTAAACGTGAGGTTTTCGTGAATCATCATTTTGAAGATAGGCTAAATATGGTGATTTTTAGACTTTTAAAAGGCTCGTTCTCATGACCTGGGGCAATTAGACAGTTGAAATTTGGTATTTGGCGATAGTTTTTGAGGTACTTCGAAGTACCCAATTTTCAGCAAATTCGAAAGACCCCTCCCGAGAAAATGCTCGAAAACCAATGGATCTACTCATATATATATATATATATGGGCAGATCCATTACTTTTCGACCGCAGCCTGCGCGCTTGGGTCAGCGATTTGGCTGCCGATTTTTTCTCGAAAAGTAGGTTATAAAAAAAGACGATCCCCCAAATTTGAACTCAATTTAGCAAATTTTGACGGCTGTAGAATTTTTTGAAATTCTTGCAAAGTCAATTTATTAGCCATTTTCACGATTTTTTCATGCGAACTCTATGAAGCTCAAAGACTCGTATGAAGCGGCATTTTTCTTCGTCAATCTTCCACTTTTGAGAAAAAAATAGTATTTCACTCCAAACGAAAATCTGGTTAAGTTAGCACCCTTTTTTTTAATTACTTTTTTTTACCAAATTTCCCGTATTTTTTAAAAGCTGCCGGAGCGATAATTTTTCAAGTAGACGACTTTAAGACGGCTTAAATTTTTCATCTAGGTATATTCTATCACTACATATACTAATTTTTATATATTGCCACGTTCCATCGTATACACGGCCTCTCAAAGCTACTTGATTTCTGAAAAATCGCTGTTTTCTAACAGCTGTAACTTTTTTCTACCTCAACGAAATTGCTTGAAATTTTCAGGGAATATGCCTTATTCTATACCCAAACAACACTGAAATTTTTTAGAATGTATTTTAGCTGGTTAGTGAGCTGTGAATTTTCGAAATGTCCCAGTTTCCCGCTTTTTTTCATATTTATGGCACTATCGATGACTTTTTAAATTGCACGGAATAAATTTACTCTCATCTTTTATTAAGATGAGATAAAAACATAAAAAATGTACAAAATTATATGTCAAATTTACATTGTCTCAATCCATTTTTTCCCCAATAAGATGTGTCATCACTTAAAACCGATTCGTACATTATTTTTGTTGACGAAATCATAAGCATTGAAATGATGATAATCATATTGACAGGGATCAATAAACAATATCAATTTTCAATCAAAAGTTCACTCATAAAATAATCAACTCTGAATTGAACATGAATTTTTTTTCTATATTTTATATTTAACAATTATGTTGAAAATATCAATAAGACAGTGTTTAAAAACTGTTTCTGTATTCTCTTTTACTAATTATTTTGTTTAATAAATTATTGAAGCTTTTTCCTGACTTGTCACGTCACCGATTCCAAGCAGAGATTGGCAACTCCTTGGCGGTGTAAGCGCCGTGCAGTTCCTACCTGACCGATATAGTAGTGGCACTCTCTACATCTTAGATCTGACACTAACCGTCTCATGATGTCATCCAGATGAGAACCTTTCGCTGTTATCCTTATCCCTAGTATAAACTGTGGTTTGGAAGTCTACATTTTTTATGTTTTTATCTCATCTTAATAAAAGATGAGAGTAAATTTATTCCGTGCAATTTAAAAAGTCATCGATAGTGCCATAAATATGAAAAAAAGCGGGAAACTGGGACATTTCGAAAATTCACAGCTCACTAACCAGCTAAAATACATTCTAAAAAATTTCAGTGTTGTTTGGGTATAGAATAAGGCATATTCCCTGAAAATTTCAAGCATTTTCGGTGTGGTAGAAAAAAGTTACAGCTGTTAGAAAACAGCGATTTTTCAGAAATCAAGTAGCTTTGAGAGGCCGTGTATAAGATGGAACGTGGCAATATATAAAAATTAGTATATGTAGTGATAGAATATACCTAGATGAAAATTTAAGCCGTCTTAAAGTCGTCTACTTGAAAAATTATCGCTCCGGCAGCTTTTAAAAAATACGGAAAATTTGGTAAAAAAAGTAATTAAAAAAAAGGGTGCTAACTTAACCAGATTTTCGTTTGGAGTGAAATACTATTTTTTTCTCAAAAGTGGAAGATTGACGAAGAAAAATGCCGCTTCATACGAGTCTTTGAGCTTCATAGAGTTCGCATGAAAAAATCGTGAAAATGGCTAATAAATTGACTTTGCAAGAATTTCAAAAAATTCTACAGCCGTCAAAATTTGCTAAATTGAGTTCAAATTTGGGGGATCGTCTTTTTTTATAACCTACTTTTCGAGAAAAAATCGGCAGCCAAATCGCTGACCCAAGCGCGCAGGCTACGGTCGAAAAGTAATGGATCTGCCCATATATATATTGCACATTTTATATATATATTTGCCCTTTTATATATATATATATATAACAGTTGCAAATACGCAAATGACAGACATCTTTCTATATTTAAAAATTCGTCGCCATTTCCGAGTTATTACAAGAGTAAAGTTAAATCGTATGTAAATGCATAACAAGAAAACCACATAGCAATCTTTTTCAACTATAATAAAAAGAATAAAAGTACCATTATCGTGGTCATTATATTTTTTTTTTAAATTTAGGTCCTACTGTGATTCTGAAATACCATATTGTAGTTACTACGGCTTGAAATTTGAGATTATGAAAATGCGAAAGTTCCCATTTCTTGAGATTTCAATTTTTTTGTGAAATATTTGATAATCTACAGTTTGTTCTACGCCATCAGAAATTTGATCTTACATTAAAGTACAGTGATTATCTAGTAGTTTCGGAGGTGAAAGCTTACAACAATGGTAAGAGTTACGCAAGAAGCAAGAATAGACAGCTTGAAGTGACAGTCATTCGGTCTAAGAAGAACCCCTACAAAAGAAATGTTACGTGAGGTGGCGGTGGTGATGCGTCAATAACGATACGAGAAAGGTGAGAAGGCATGTATCGTCTGGTGTCTCACGACAGGAACTAGCTTTTCACTTATCGCGTGTTCTCATATGAAAGTACATATAAGCACACACATTCATGTATATATTAAGGATTCGCGATAGCGGATCGAGACAAGTACATTTTCGAATGAAAAAAAAAAAAACAAAGACATGACAGCTGCCACGATCACTATACAGCAAGAACCGTGTTCTAACCCGACTTTTGAAACTTGAAATTGGTATTTTACATAACTTGCTACGTCTTGAGAAATATAATGATGGCAAATATTTTGTATTTTTTTTCTCTCAAAAAAAATCAATGCTGTAGCTATATGCAGTGCAGAGATATCATTTATGTGATGCGGTTCGAAACTTCTAGCAGCGTGTTGGTTGTAACCACCGAATCATGGTCCCTGAACTTGGCGTTTCTACAAAAGTGTGACATTTTTTTCGACCTATGAAGTTGGTAGTGCCGTCAGTGTATTTTGACACTTTATACCAACTACGAATATCATCAGCAGTGGACAATCCTATAGACAAATTTTGCATTTATACATATGGGGCATACGGAGGGGCTGCTCACTTAGGAAATCTTTGAACCATTGTATCAAAAATCAGATAGGCAATCGCTAGAAGTCGCTGGAAATCGCGCGAGTCACATGATTCCTGTTTTTCTTATCATTTCTCAAAGTATATAGGAAATCGTGGGAAATCGCAAAGAAATCACAGGATTTCGGGAATCACTAGGAATCGCTAATACCCTCTTCAAGCGAACAAGCCTTTATCCAACGTTTATGTATAACTATATGCTGATTATGTAAAACTAAAAACGCGTTCGAACATGCATTTGCTCGTTCCGAACGTGTCTCAGAGGTTCACTCGTAATGGACCAGTTGATGTTTGCTCGTGACAGATCTCTCTTGGTACAATAATCATCTCTTTGTGCATCCTGCTTAGAAAATCCTATTGAAACCCATAGAAAAAAATGAATCCGAATCAACGGTGTTATTTGTCCAGGAAATAACCTATTCAAATGCCCCTTTCCGATAGACTTTTTCAATGGGAGAGAACCCTATTCAACTGTTCCAATCCCATAGACTTCCTCAATGGGAATGAATCGGTAAAAACACTTAAAGCAAGGAAAAACGAATTGGAATTATGAGATTGCTTTAAATTGTCAAAAAGAATTTCTGGCTCCAAAAAAAATTTACTTGAACGAAGTAAATTATTTATTTGTATATTATCCAGTAATCCAGTACTCGCATGAAGTAAATATATCTTTGATCGAAACATCATGGTTAGTAGAGGCAAATACAAAATTATTTAGAGAAATGCACAGTTGCAAGATCGAAATGAACGGGTTACTGAAAACAAAAAATCGTTTTTTTTCAACTAAAAATTCATATTTTTTATTATTGATCACATTTTAATATGCCTATCACTCCTGACATTCATTTTCACGGAAAAATTTTCCTACCTACACGGGGATTCGATCCGACCTACCTACCCATCTACGACCTAACCAGCACGGACGCTACCTATTACACCATCCTCTACATGGGAACTTGAAGTTAAAAAATGATACATAAATCTCAAGTCCAGCATGGAGTAAGAAAGCCAATGCACGATCTGTAAAACAATATTTATTGAAATTCATTTTTACTATTCTGCTTTAACTATTATTATAATGAGAAGTCGTGGCATTAATATTTGTTTTAGTAAAGAAAATAAATCGTGAGGTGATCGCTTGGAAAAAAAATTTTAATCAAATATACACACTTAAAAGGAGCGTATGATTCGTATTTGTAAGAAAAAACATCTTAACTCTATGGTTCCCTCCAAGCATCGAAAGAAATTCGTTCATTTATATTTGTTTCTATATCAAAGAATCACCCTACCAGAACTATGGTTAAAAAAATTGCGAACAGATACGGGATCATCGGCATAGAAACAAATCGATTACTTGTTTCCAATGATTTTGGTTTATCCAATTGAAAATATTACTTCATATTGACAGCCAATAACTCGAATTGGCGTTGATTAAATAAAACGATAGAGTCAAAAATATTAAGGGGACCGTATGGTCTAGAAATTTGAAAAAATCGATTTTTTTTTTTTTCGATATGTCGAAAGTATAGTATCTCAAGAATATACTGTGAAATTTTCATGCGGAAATTCTCAATATTACAGCTTCTACAGCCCATAACGCAGGTAGAGAGCGGTCCGCGACACGAAAACGTTCAAAGCCTTATTGGACACAAAGCCTTACGGGGATGATTTTTTAGTTTGCAAAAAAGAATGTGTTTTGCATGTTAAAAAACGTTTGTACAAACGTGCTGTTGATGCGAAAAAAAAACATGCACAAATAAAGAAAGCAACAAAGAAATTGACAGAAAAAGAAGAGGGAAAAAAGACACAGCGGAAATCGATAAATAAAACACCGAAGCGTCAACAATTGACGAATAAATTATTGCAAGAGCTGTCAACTTATTACGGTCTAGCAATTAGACGTAATTCAGATTCGACTGAAGGGATGAGAAGTGAAATATGGGCAGCATATTATCACAAAATTTCAACAGATGAAAATCCGCAACACTCGTACTGTCCTCCAGGTTCCGAATCGTGGTGCAAGTGGCGTCAAAGTGAGGCTGCAGGTACTTTAGACACCTACGAGCACCCACCTGCTCTGTGCGATGAAGCACAAGAGATATTAAAACCAATTTATGAAGAATTGACAGCAGAGACTTTATTGGAAAGGTGTATTGGCAGTAATACGCAGAACAATAACGAAAGTTTCAATGCTTGCGTGTGGCACCTTGCGCCGAAACATCTGTTTGCCGGAAAAAAAATCATTGATATTGCCACTCACATTTCCGCTTGCATATTCAATGAAGGATTTGCATCCCTATTGAAAATAATGGAGACCATGGGCATAACAATCGGGCCACAAGCGGAGCAACTAGCGCAAAACCGAGACGAGCTGCGAGTATCGAGCGCCAACCGTAGGAGCACGGACAACTCCAAAGAGGCTCGGACAGCTCGAAGAAATGAAAGGAGTGAGGAAATCTTGAATTATGAACGTTCCGAAGGAATCCTATATGGTGCCGGAATCGCGGATTAACTGTAAGTATTCAAAATTTGCTCAATTTTTGAAAATATCTGTACCTCAAACTTTAAACTCATTTATCTCGAAACGACTTTTTTCGGCACTGCGCAGGTGAAAACAAAAAAACTATTCATCCGAATCACTTGAAATTTGGATATGTTGTTCACAACATGTATGGCTATCGTCGGAACTACAATCATAATTTTATTTAAATAATTTCTTATTGTTTATACTAAAAAACTAGTGAAAAAAAACCCGATTTTACGAATTTTTTTTCAAAAGCGCGCCATTTTGTCAATTTTTAATTTTTCCGATTTGTTCTAGTCCCGACCATAACTGCACTCTTTCTGATTAAGAATCTTCTTGAATTTTGTGTTTCAGATGAGTAGAAGTCCCGGATCGATCTTCACCGTCCGGGTCGGATTTTTCGAGAGGGTCGTCTTCAATGCCAATTATATGATAATAAACACTGTTTTTAAAATTAAAAAAAAATTTTTTTGTATACTTAATAAAGGTAGTAATAAACCCGAAAAGTTAAAACATCGATTTTTAAATTTTTTAAGGCAAAAAAAAAATCGTGAAAATAGGTGAAATTTTCGTGCTCTAGACCATACGGTCCCCTTAATTATTTATAATAAATCTTTGGCCTTGTTGTCTATAGATTCCATGTATTTACACCAAATACCTTCGATTTATATGAATGAATAAGATTATTGGGACCAAATAAATGCCATCAAAAAAATGATTTACTTGTCGCAATGTCTATTTTTATTTATGGCAAAAAAAAATCTACTTGCGTGCAGTAAATTGAACTCGATTAATTTGGATTACTTGGATCAAATAATTTTTTTTTACAGTGTAGGATTCGGAAATAATGGGTCTTGCCTTATTGGAATGTGATAGGAAGTAATGGGTAAACTCCACTTTTATTCTGGTCACCTCCTATAGAAAGATACACCGCTTTCTATTTATTTACGATTGGATCCTATGAAAATCGGATCACGGAATATTCCTGTTACAACCGATTCAATATTTAAATTGGAATCGAGTTGGAATTCATCTTTTCAAGAAACTCATTCGAACCCATGAAATTGTCAATTAGACTATTTGCCATTAGATATTCTATTTCATACGAAATTTCCCGTATATTCCGATTGACAGTTCATGCAGTTTTCTATAGAAAACTATGGAGTCTATAGGAAATTTCGTATTAAATAGAATATCTAATGGGAAATCGTCCAATTGATAAGTTTATGATTTTGAATGAGTTTCGTAAAATGGTGAATTCCAAATCGATTCCAATTTAAATACTGGAACGGGTGCAATAGGAATATTGCGTGATACGATTTTTATAAGCGGAAGTGAATAGGAAGCGGTGTATATATACACCGCTTCCTATTCAGTGTATATATACACCGCTTCCTATTCACTTCCGATTGGATCTTATAAAAATCGTATCACGCAATATTCCTATTGCAACCGATTCAGTATTTCAGATAGATATATACAGCTTCCTATTCACTTTCGATTGGATCTTATAAAAATCGTATCACGAAATATTCCTATTGCAACCGAATCAGTATTTAAATTGGAATCGATTTGGAATTCACCATTTCACGAAACTCATTCAAACCCATAAACTTGTCAATTGGACGATTTCCCATTAGATATTCTATTTATTACAAATTTTCCTATAGATTCCGATTGACAGTGCATGCAATTTTCGATACACCGCTTTCCATCCATTTCCGATAGGATCTCATAAAAATTATTCAAACCCATAAAATTGTCAACTAGACTATTTCTCATTAGATATTCTATTTAATACGAAATTTCCCATACATTCCGATTGACAGTTCATGCAGTTTTCTATACACCGCTTCCTATTTATTTCGGATTGGATCCTATGAAAATCGTATCACGGAATATTCCTATTGCAACCGATTCAATATTTAAATTGGAATCGAGTTGAAATTCACCTTTTCAGGAATCTCATTCAATCCCATAAACTTGTCAATTCGACTATTTCCCATTAGATATTCTATTTAATGTGAATTTTCCATACATTCCGATTGACAGTGCATGCAATTTTTGACACACCGTTTCCCATTCATTTCTCATTGGTTCTCATAAAAAACCTATCGCAGAATTTTCCTATTGCGACCGATTCAGAATTTGAATTGGAAATGTATCGGAATTCTCCTTTTCAAAAAACTCATAGTACAGTCAATAAGTATATTTCCTATTAAGTACTCCATTTAATGCCTTATTTCCAATTCATTTCGATTAATGATACAGGCTGATTCAAACCCATTGATACCGATTGACTTCCAATCGGAGGATATATCGCTCTCCTATTGATCCATTCATTTCAACTGAATTTTTATGGGTTCCTATCGGTTTCAATCGATATCTATCGGATTTTCTAAGCAGGGTAATAAGCATCTCTTTGTCTACTGTATTATTGATGGAGTATCCACGTATCCCTAACCATAAAATAATTATTGTTAATCTATAATAATTAATCAATGTCCTTCAGTCTAGAAATCAGTGATTTTTTAAATTTAGAAATCACTCGTAATCGTTAGAATCAGCATAAATCACACGAAATCACAAGTAATCTCATGGATTCAGAAATCGTGAAAATCGTAGTCGAAATCACAAGAAATCGATTTCTTTTGGAAATCGACGAGCCACGGAATTAGCGAGTGAGCAGCCCCTCGGGGCATACCAAACGTACAGCCAATTGACTTTTACAATTCTTTATTTATTTTGATCATTAATTCCTCTTTAATGGTCGTTGACAGCAACTTGATGTTGGAAAAAATGTATCCGAACACGTTCATCGAGGACGAACTTTCGGAACATTTTCTGACTTTTTTCTTCAGATACATGTATAATTCCTTGAAAAATCAAGCCAACCAAATTAATGAGGGAGTCAGAATTTTCGATTTCAAAGGTAATGTCGTTAAAAAATTTGCGTCAACTTAAAAACAGATTATTTCCACCAGTTTATTAAATTTTGTGCGAGATCATTTTTTTACAATACACGTATCTTTCGATTTTCTTAATAGTTTTTTATAGTGCGATCCCGGAATAACTTTTTATTATAGTATATACACTCCCGCTCAAAAGTTTGGATACACCTGTCGATATTTCTTGCCGTACTCAAAGTTAAATAGCTCCGTCAAAAAAAGATAATTCAATTTAACGAATGACGTTTTGAAGGGGACAAATTCAGCTTCGTTTTGCCGTTCTGGAATATTTTTTACGATTTTTTTTGGACCTGGTATGCACTTTTATACGTGACCATTTTTCGACTATTTTTCGACCGTCCAGAATTGGGCTCATAGCTTATGCAATTTTTTTTCGTCATTTTTATCCATGATAAACTTGAAAAGGTTAACAAAAGCTTCATTTCCATTTTTTAGAAAATCGTGAGATTTTTTTTCATAAAGTTATTTCATTTTTAGAATGCAACGTAACTCAAGAACTGTAGAATTTCAGAGGAAATGTTAAAAATGGAAAAAGTTGCATAGATTTATATTAGATTGTCTGGAATTTTTTCAGAATTTTCCTCCGAGATTTTTTTTTACCATTTTGGCTCGGAACTCTGATGAGTAGTATGGCGTTTAGGACAAGATATCAAGATAAGAAACCTTTTCACTTTTCGATTTTACATTCGTTAGAATTTTTTTTTTTTTTTAATTTTTTTTCATCTTTTTGGCCAAAACTCGAAGAATGGCCTAATCAATTGATTGGACATATCTCGAAAACTATTGAGTTTGAGGAAAAATATCAAGAGGGAAAGGTGCTGCAATTTTTCATTTTAAATACGTTGAAATTTTTCCCGATTTTTAAAAGAAAATTTTTTACTCTTTTTTTTCAGGTTGAGTTGCTTTTTTTGAAAATTTATCGCGAACCCTACGCCAGTAGTTCAAAACTTCAGTTTGTTTGGACATGCTTTTTAATGCTAAGATATAGTAGTTTTAGTCAATTAAGTCTTTTACCTCAACTAGACGAGTTTTTCGTCGAAAAAACCGCCTTTGGCTTTAAGTACCGCATTCACAAGTCGCGGTATTCGCTCAATTAATTTATCAATTTGATCTTGCTCGAGACTCGACCATGCATCCTGTAACTTTTGCCATCGTTGGCAATCGTGAACGCGGTACTTAAAGCCAAAGGCGGTTTTTTCTACGAAAAACTCATCTAGATGAGGTAAGAGACTTAATTGACTAAAACTGTGTGTTAGCATTAAAAAGCAAGTCCAAACATTTTGAAGCTTTGAACTGCTGGCATATGGTTCATAATAAATTTTCAGAAAAAGCACCTCGACGGCCTCACAAAAAAAAAGTCAAAAAAAATTTTGAGAAAAATCGGGAAAAATTTTGACGTATTTAAAATGAAAAATTGCAACACTTTTCCCTCTTGATATTTTGTCTCAAACTCACTAGTTTTTGAGATACGCCAATCAATTGATTGGGCGATTCTTCGAGTTTTGGCCAAAAAAGATGAAATTTTTTTTTTTTTAATTCTGAAAAAATTCTAACGAATGTAAAACCGAAAAGTAAAAAAGTTTCTTATCTTGATATCTTATCCTAAACGCCATACTTCTCGAGTTAAGCCATACTGCTCATCAGAGTTCTGAGCCGAAATGGTAAAAAAAAAATCTCAGAGGAAAATTCTGAAAAAATTTCAGGCAATCCAATGTAAACCTATGCAACTTTTTACATTCTTAACATTTCCTCTGAAACCCTACAGTTCTTGAATTACATTGCATTTTCTAAAATTTGTCTATTTTAGCTCAAAATGAAATAACTTTATGAAAACAAATCTCATGAAACTGTAATGTTTGATGACGCTTGGGAATGAATAATTAACGTTCATAAGACACGTCGATGTTCATTAATTTATTATTAATACACTCTATCGTTTCGACATGTTCGCATGGCTGAATCACGGACGAGAATGTTTGTTTTTGGCTCACGAGGCCAATATGGCCGACACCCTGACTAGAGGGCTCCTCGAACGCTACGAGAGGCGCTGAATACATTTCCGCTATTTAAAACATATTTATCTGGATAGACACCACAGAAACTTTCTAAAAAATGGAAATGAAGCTTTTTTTAACCTTTTCAAGTTTATCATGGATAAAAATGACGAAAAAAATTTCCATAAGCTATGCGCCCAATTCTCGACGGTTGAAAAATAGCCGAAAAACGGTCACGTACAAAAGTGCGGACCAGGCCCAAAAAAAATCATAAAAAAATATTCCAAAGCGGTAAAACGAAACTAACAAGGAGACGGCACGACCATGGGGTCGGGAATTTGGTCGAATTTTTTTGTGGTGAAAGAGGACCCCTAGCACCTCACGTGGTTAAAGTAGTAGGATGCACTACTCGGAAAATTCTGAGAAAAATCGATTCGAAGTTTCCTAGGCGCCTTATGAGTTTAAAATGTCATGCACTTGTCGAGACGCCGTCTAGTCTAGACGGTTAGGGCTCGGTTTTTTGCGCCGGAGGTCTCGCGTTCGATTCCTCCTTCGGATCTTATTTTTTTTTCTTTTTTTTTGTTATCCCAACAATTATTAAAAGCGTTTCTCATCCCTACATTATTTTTAAAAATTTATTTTAGCTCAATAACGTAAAGTTTTTCATTCACTGAAAAATATTCGTGCTCGCTGTTCTATTCGGTTTTATGGCCTTGTAAGGATCTAAAGAATTTTGACCTGGAGTCCCGTTAGGATTATAACGGACATCTGCGCATAGGACTGTGCGCGAGTCTGTGAGAATTGAACAGCAGTTCATTTCTCGATTTCGTCGTGAACAGACGTGCCTATTTCTTAAATTTCAAAGTTCTCTTACAATTCGAAGTTTAAAATGTCGACTGAAGAAGGTGCTGGTTCTTCTGGAATAGGAGAGGAAATTCCTGAAGAATCCATGTACAGTAATAAATCAAAATCGCGATTGAAGGACGCAGTAGTTTATTATAAAGAGCTGTTGACGGAAAATAATTTAATTGCATCAACACCTTCGGAAGAAATATCTCACGATGCTATGTTATTGGCCGGAGAACTTTATAATAATACATTGGAACTTTTGGGTGGAAAAAAATTCGTAATTGAAGAGGAATTAATTCACGCTCATGAGGATTGCGAAGAACTGCAGTTCGAAGTGCCCCAGCTTGATTCTTCTCCAAACGAGTACGAACCGAAACCGAAAAAAAATTAAAGTGAAATGATTCCCATCGCCTACAAAGTCAAAGTCGTGAACATTCCTAAAGCGCATTCCACGTGGTCTTTGGCGACATTGCAAAAAAAAGGATGTAGCCGCTTGAAGAGAAAAGAATATCTTTCACAATGGGAGAATGATATTAAAAGTGGTGGAACGAGATTGGACAAATTTGAGGCAATAGATTCGTGGACCTACGACCGTTTTGTGGAAGCAAGACAGCAATATCAGCAAGTTACGACAAGAAATTTACAACAATGGGCGCTGGCTGCTGATGCACAATTGATCGATTTCAATTTCAAGGTGCCTGATCGATGGGTCACGGCATTCAAATAGAAACACAATATTTCTCAACGAAAAATCACGAAACTGGTTTCGAAAAAAGAGGCGACATCAATGGAGGAAATCTTGGTGTCTGCAGAGACCTTTCGTCGACAGACATGCCGCTTAATACCTCAGTACCATAAGGATTATGTTATAAATACTGACCAAACAGGTAAATACAAGTTTTCTACGTACAAAATGTTTTTACCGATGCAAAATGTATAAATTCAAAATTAATTATATACAAAGTTTTCGAATATTTTTTAATATTAAAAATACTATTTTTTTCAGGATGTCAATATCAATCTGTTTTCAACAGGACACTCACTCAAAAAGGGAATAAAACAGTTTTCGTCAAAAAGTCGGATTTAAATAAAGTGACGCATTCGTACACCGCACAATATTCGATAACATTATCCGGAAAAGTGCTCTCACATGTCTTCGTATGTTTGCAAGAGGCGACCGGTCATTTCGGACCTCGTATTCAAAAATTAGTAGATGGCTATGCCAATACATATACGAACGTCATTGCAACATCATCGAAGTCCGGAAAACTAACAACAGCCTTATACACGGATTTTTTCCAGAAATGTTTTAAAACTTATGTCGGGGAGAATAAATATTTACTTCTTATTGACTCTTGGGGGGGGGGGGGAGGGGGGGTCAGACAAATCCAGAGATGTATGATGAAATCTTTCAGGATGACGAAAATATGCCAACTTGCTCTATAAAAGTAATTCCTCCAAAATGTACTCCTTTGATGCAACCATGTGAAGTTTACTTTTACAGACAAGTTAAAAATTTCATAAAGCGCTTGCAAAATTGCAGCGAATTGTTAGAGCAGAATCGTGAAATTAATTCCCGGGAAGATTATATAAAAATCCATTCAATAATTCACCATCAATTATCGTCATCAATATTCCGAGACATGATTCAATACGCCTGATTTGCCTCAAAATTGGCAGTTACTAGAAACATTTTCATGAATGTTAATGAGACATGTTTTTGTACGGATGTATTGCAAACTCCCTGCGATTGTAAAAAATCCGCTTTTATATGTTGCGCAAGATGTCGCAAAAATGATTGCTTTGTTTGTTTCTACGATAATTATCACTGCGGTTTTTATATATAATTATTATATGAATAAAAATTGAATTTTTCCTAATCGACTTTGTTATTCTCATTAAAAACCCAATGTTCCTCCTCATATACTTTACAATGAAAAAATAAAAAAACCCACCGTTATAAATTGTTTTATTAGAAAAAAAAGAAAACATTTTTTAAAAAAATGATAATAATTAAAAAAAAATAATGTAAATAAATTTTAAAAAATAATGTAGGGATGAGAAACGCTTTTAATAATTGTTGGGATAACAAAAAAAAAGAAAAAAAAAATAAGATCCGAAGGACAAGTGCTTGACATTTTAAACTCATAAGGCGCCTAGGAAATTTTGAATCGATTTTTCTCGAAATTTTCCGAGTAGTGCATCCTACTACGGTAACCACGTAAAGTGCTAGGGGTCCTCTTTCACCACAAAAAAATTCGGCCAAATCCCCTACCCCACGGTCATGCCGTCTCCTTGTAAATTTGTCCCCTTCAAAATGCCGTTCGTTAAATTACATTATCTTTTTTTTGACGGAGCTATTTAACTTTAAGTGCGGCAAGAAATATCGACAGATGTATCCAAACTTTTGAGCGGTAGTGTATGCATCATTTTAGTATATGTTTTATAAGAATAATTATTGATTAGATTTGGTTTTCAATCTTACATGGCTCCTCGAAAAGTTCAGCATCTTGAATTGTTAAGGTTGTCACAATTTTGTATTTGCGAAAAAATAAAGTCATGATGATTAAAGCGAATTACACATGCCACATCGTGTTCTGACCACATTTTAACAATTTTGAATAAGTATTCCAAAGCAAATGTGACATCTTCAATAATTTGATACAGGCTGTTATTATTATAATTCTTTTATCTGTTTTGTTGTATATGTAGAAAAACATAACAGAATAAAATAATGAAAAAAATACGCAAACGTATTGCAGAATGCAAAGCTTTTTAGAGTACCTCCGCTGTGAGACATAATTATCTGTTCAATAGCAAATTAAGGGGTTATATACAGTTGGAAATTTCAGAAAATCGATTTTTTTTTTATGGCATTGTCAGAATGTATATACATGTGAGTACATCCTCTGAAAATTTCAAATTAATCCAGCAAGTAATGTCGGAGTTATATGCTATTTTATGATTAATTTCAAATTTCAAAAAATCGATTTTTTTTGTTGCATTTTTGGAGTCTACATATATTCAAATAGATTCTCTGAAATTTTCAAAGCGATACGGCAAATATTCGTAGAGATACATGCGTACTTGAAAGGACGCTTGGAGCATTACAAAATAAGCGCGCTCCGAACGGCCCGAGCGGCAGCGGTTGTTGTGGCCCGCGTGCCTGAGGTGACCCTTTTCATTGTTTTTGCATACATGGTATATGCGAGAGCTAAGCGTGATCATTTCTTATACCGAAGAAAGGAATTTTGTCAGTCGAACCAGCTCTGCCACAGTGTAAAGTCGCGCGTTCAAATTTTACTCCGTTTTCGTAGTTTTGCGAATAAAAATGCCTTACAAGTGTACCAGACAACGGAGACTATCCGACAAGACGCAAATTTCAAGAGGGAAAAAGCGAAAACAATCGTACAATCCAAAAACAGTCGAGGCCGATGAAAGTAGCTTCAATACATCCGCGAAAAAATTGAAAAATCAGAAGGAGATCTTAGTTCCTCGTGATTCCTCCATTGAATATCGCATTTTCAATTTTATAACGGTCTTTGCAGTGATAAGTGAATACGTCCAGTGTAAAACTTGCAAAGGAAAAGTGCAATTTCAAACGGCTGCACAACGAGGACTCGGTTTTAAAATCGTCATTCTGTGTGATAAGTGCGATCCTCGAGCCATAAACTCTTGTCCTTTCATCAAACATTCTTACGCGATAAACAGACGATTTTTATTTGTGATGAGAACTCTCGGAATAGGATTGAAAGGTGCAGCGAATTTTTGTGGATTGATGGGCATGCCACCTTTTGTGATGCAAGCTACGTACGATTTGATCGTCAAAAATATTCATTCATGCACGCAAATGGCCACCGAAAAACTTTTCGAAAAAGCTTGTGCTGAAGAAAAAGAAGCGTCTGCTCAAAATCGAGGCGATGGAAACTGTGAAGAATTGACAATATCTGGCGATGGAACCTGGAAAAAACGAGGGTTTACTTCTTTATACGGAGTAACATCACTGATCGGTTATTATACGGGGAAAATTATCGATATCGTCGTGAAAAGTTCGTACTGCAAACAATGCGAGGTTTGGAAAAAAAAAAATCGACACTGAAGAGTACAACGAATGGTATGACGATCACAAAGATGTTTGTGCTGCGAATCATAACGGTTCTTCAGGAAAAATGGAAGTCGATGCGGTCGTAGAAATGTTCAAGCGTTCAATGGAAAAATTTAACGTCCAATACAAAAATTACATCGGCGACGGTGACTCGAAAACCTACTCGGGGATTTTGAAAGCTGTGCCTTACGGAAACAACGAAAGTCAA
This sequence comes from Rhimphoctona megacephalus, assembly GCA_963989365.1. Taxonomy (NCBI): domain Eukaryota; kingdom Metazoa; phylum Arthropoda; class Insecta; order Hymenoptera; family Ichneumonidae; genus Rhimphoctona; species Rhimphoctona megacephalus. The sequence goes on along the minus strand of OZ022418.1, from coordinate 6,178,405 downwards.
CTGTGTCAAAAAAAATACCGAGATGACTGTAAATAAAAGTGGGAAAAAAATGCAAAAAAAAGTACTTGGTGGAAAAGGAAAGCTCACAGCCAAACTGATCGATAAATTGACTGTTTATTATGGCTTGGCAATCAGGAGGCACTGTGATTCCGTTGACAATATGTATAATGCAATATGGACAACATATTACCATTATTGTTCAACAGATGAAAATCCTCAACACGAAAGATGCCCGGTCGGAACTGAGTCATGGTGTTGTTGGCAGCGAGCGCGAGCTTCGAATAAATTATCGGATTATAAACACGATTATTCTCCATTTCCACAAGATGTTGCTGACGCTCTGTTTCCGATCTACACGGATCTGAGCAATGAAAAGTTGCTTGAAAGATGTGTTGGTGGTTTCACACAAAATAACAACGAAAGCTATAATCAGTTGATTTGGAAAATCACACCGAAAATAATTCCTAGTGGTTCAAAAATAGTGGAAATAGCAGCTCACATGGCAGCCGGCACCTTTAATGAAGGTACGGCATCACTATTATATTATATGAGTGCACTGGGTCTATCGATTGGGCCCAATGCCCATGCCTATGCCGAAAAACAGGATGCAGAGCGCGTCGCGATCTCTATTTTAAGAGCGCATGAGCGCACGCGCGAAGGAAGAATGGTTCGCCGACGACTGCAATTCGACAATTTGGAAGCTGCTGATGATGCAGAGGGAACTTCTTATGGCCCTGGAATAGATGACTCCTTGTAAGTTGTAAAAAAAAATTTTTATCCATGTGTTCACCACTTATGAAACTTTGAACGCGTTTATCTCGAAACGATGTTTTCAAAGTCGGTGAGCACGATTTCTCAAAGATGGCTCAACCGATCGGTCTGTAATTTTAACACAACTTTCTCAGATATATTCTACTGGGATTGGACGTAGGAATAAGATTTCCGAAAATTATTTCTATTTTTTTTGAACCATTGAACGACCAAAATTCGGTTAAAAATTGAAATTTCGTCTTTGAGGAGCCGTCATTTCATCAAAATTGGAAATTCCAACTATTCCTTCGTCCAATCCCAGCATTTATCTGTCCACTAAACAAATCTCTTTGGTTTTTTAATTTCAGCTGATCCAAACGGGAGATTTCATGCTCACCGCAAGACGCCTTTTTTTAGAGGACCTACAGGAGATCAATCACAGGAGCTATCTGAAGCAATATTTTGTTAAATAAAAAATTGCGATAAAGAGTTAAAAGATGACACTCCATTTACTTCCTTATGCTTTTCCTCGTCAAATGAAATCCCTATCCGGAAAAAATTCGTAAAAAAACGAGTTTTTTTGGCCTTCCAACTGTATATAACCCCTTAATCATTTTGCAGTTCATCAGAAATTGAATATCTTCAGAGAAAATGTAATTTTACATAACGGTGGTCTTTATATTAAAAAAAAACAGTATTTCCTTGATTCTTGCAATGATTTACAAAATCCATTAAAAATACATACGCTCACACCTGTCTGTATCAGTGCGTGCATTTTATTTTAGAAAACCGATCGTCAAGGACTCCTCTTTGCATTTATCGAAGATTCACTTAACTCACTTGACTTCTATTGTTCAGTTACACATGAACATAACTCAGATGAAATACAAAAATGTTTTGCAATTAATAGATTTTGGCGAACTAACAATTACCCAACTATTATAGTGAAACTGTACAACTATCTATCGCAGGCGCATGAATATAAGCTATTTGGAGAAAATTATGTGATTTCTTGTAGCACGCATTCCTGCTTACCAAAAACATCTCACCAGATTGGGAACAAAGATTTAATTAATTGAACGTTACAGATAACTAATTATGATACCTGTATTAAAATTTATTACGAAACGTCTAAACAGAATAATGTAAGTACTATGCGAAAAGTAAACAAATCCCCAAAAAATAGTGAACCTACGTTAAAATATTGAGACAAGAATATTTTCATAAAGCGTATAACATACTAGTGAAAATTGTATCACTGAGTTATCTCCTCATAAAATGTTGCGAGAGATCCCATATCCTCCAGAAACTACCAAATAATTTCAAACCACACAAATAGGTGACAATTTAACTTTCACAAAAACTTGAAAAACTAAATTTGGGATTGAACAAAACGGTATCAACCAAATCGAAAATTGCTAAAGCATAATATGGCCAAGGATGTGGAGATTTCTTATGTTTTATAAAATATTGAAATACATTACCATCTTTCAATGAACGTAGTAATTTCGCTACAATCGCGTCCAAAAGTTGTTTCACTGGTAAATCTATGAAAGCTGGGATATAACTTGCGGGATAATCTAATAATGTTAGTATTATCTAAAAGGAATATAAAAACATATAAAATATTACAAAGAGTACCAAATATGAAGCACAATGTTTTAGAAATAACTACCCTAGCGGTTTCGGCGACCAGCTTACTGGTCGGGTTTGTACAAAAGATGACCAGTTATTCGTGGTCGGACTAAACCGGACGTGACGTTTTCACGTTGGTCGGACCGACCAAGAAACCTTAGTCGGAACATGAAAATTCCGACTAACCGTGGAGCCCAGTTAAGGCCCCGCCAGAAAAAAAAATGATCCAAATGATTCTATAGAAAAACGCTTTAGCGAAATTACACCGTTAATGTATGATACCAATACAAATTGGTCTGCGATTCGGAAATATAGTTTGATTTGTAACAATTGGATAAAAGTTTACCATTGTATGTTGGGCAAAGACGCAAAAGGTACTCAGTGTATGAATTTTTCAAATGGTTGCAGCTAATTAAAATGCTGTACATTCCACCGTTATATCGATACGGTTAAATAAGAAACTTTCAATGCTTTACAAAAAGTAGACAAATAAATACCGAAAAAACAGCATGCATGCGTGCTGCAAAAAGTTTGAGACAAGTACTTTTTCGTAGGCCTCGACAAAAATAATCTCATTTATTTTATTCACCCAAAAGTGTTCAAGTCTGCAAGAAGTTTCGAATGTAGCAAATGATATATATTTAATTGATCAAGCGCATAAAATGATCTATGGTTGTCAAGGAAAAATAACAAGACGCGAAAAAACGGAGAGTCGAAATAGCGAGCGAAAAGATCGGACGTGAAAATGAACAATTGTACCCGAATGAATAAAACTGAAATGATTTATTAACGCGGTGGTTGATATTATTCTTTTATAATTTATCGGTAAAATAAATTATCGCGAGTGAGTACGACATGAAATATATTCAATCCTCCCAAAAAGAATCTCACCTCTGCAAATTTTGAAAACCTCCGAACAAAATTATCAAATCAATTCGAATCGATCAAAAAGACGGCAATTCAATCCCCGTAAAAAAAGAAATTCGAGCTTTACAAAAAGTTACTATATAAATAGAGATCTGCTAAAGCATATGTATATGGCCAAGTGTACGGAGTTTATTAATATTTAGCTCCAAAAAATATTGAAATATATTCCAATTGTCTAGGTAATATAATAAATTTTCCCACGATTCTGAAGTATACTATAGTATAATTTAATTGGTAATTATTTAATAAAAGTTCAACATCGTACCTTAAGCGGGTACGTACAGAGCATTTGTCCGGCCCGAATTTTTTGTTATTAAAATACGTAATTTAAATGAAAGTTGACTTACAAGGAACAGTGCTTTAGTACTCCCCTCCGCTTTGGATAATTTTTTATATGTTGTAGCCCATCGAAAAATAAGAGATACGTATTTTTTTATATCGGCCCAAAAATGGTTTTAAGGGGTGAAATCAACCCTCAAAGTTGGGCATGTTTTGTAGCTTGTACAATGTTTCATATAAAAGCACTCAGCCGATCGAAACAAAACCAATTGCAAAATGTTCCTCACATCAAATAACCTATTTAACATATCCAACTTCTTATGCACTCTTATTGCAGGAGGGTGAACCACCCCCTGATATTCATAATTTTTTAGTATAAAAAAAATTATCAACCGATTTCTATAAAACAAACACCATCTTGAAGAGCAAAAAATAACAAAGTTGATGTGATGGTCGGGAATGAATAAATCGTTGGACTATGTAAATTTGTATTTATTAGGTAAGTCTAATTATTAGGGAGTGTACGTGCGTAATAATTAGTTCGTTCGGTTCGAGAGATGGAGATGAACTGAGAATGGATAGGTGAGAAGAAAGGAGAATGATTTCATGAAGCGGTGGTGGGGAGATGAAGCGGAGAAGAGGTTGAGGCTCGTGGGACTAAGAAAGTGCTGGGTTAGAGATTAGCGGGTATCATAATAAGGGACTGATCATTGGAGTTTCGGTGTGAAAAAGAGTTTGAGCGGATGTGAGGTTTCAGGTTTAGTTGTGGGAAAGGAATTTGTAATATATAGGGTGCTACCGTGACATTGACGTGTCTTTAGATGTTCCCCAGAAAAAAAATAAGGGGTGAAACACCCTTAAAATCCTAAATGCAATTTTAAGCGCCGAAATATAAAAAAAAAATTTAATGGTATTATTACCATTGTATGTCGACTTATATGCTAAAAAATATTTATTTTGCATATACATCAGCTGTTATCATAATTATATTAAGAATTGAATATTTTTACATTTTTTATTTTTATACTGAAGAGTTGGTGTTCGCTCTTTTATCAAATTTTTTCCTCTATTATTACCGCATAATACAGAGTACAATAAATGCGTAAACAACACTTTGATCATTACATATTTATAACAGTATAAAAAAACTTTGAAAAAGTAAAAAAAAAACGCCAAGCATTAAAAGACCACGACCTTAATTATAAAATGACCTTTCTATATTTTTGTTATTACTTTAAAATTCATTTCACCATTATTGCGCATAATAAAAAAAAATTAAATCAATTTTTAACATAGCCAAGAACAGTGAATTAATTACGGATTTGTGCAGGGAATAATGTACACCTTGAACGGTACCTGCTAATGGCTTTTGTCGTCTCAAAGGCTTCCAGAATAATTCTGCGAATATTAAGCGATTGTTATTCTGATTTTAGGCTAGCTAAGGACTATGAACGTACAACAGAATATGACAGAACATGATACAAAAAACAATTATATATAAAAACGCAAATGCGCGTACGAATGCACGCGTTGTATCCATACGTATGTATCGCACAAATTCACTGCAAAGATTACACACATACTTGGCGTGAATGGTTTTCAAATGTAAGTAAATTTGCATTTGAGAATTAATATAACCAAATTGCAGTCTCTGGTACATAATCAATTATCATTCCCAAGGTACGAAAATTTATTTCGATATGCCTGGTTCAAAAGTGGTTACATTGAAAAACGACCTGAGCATTTTGAAAACCCCGTTGAATTTGCTTTTGGTATGTCATTCCAAACGCAATGTGAAATTGAAGGCACAAATGTAGCTGTAGTAAAATGTTCATGGTGTAAAAAGTCACTTTGTTTTAAACATTTCTTCGAAGAATATCATTACTGTTTAAAATATAATCAATAAATTTTAGAATGATAATTGAAATGAAAATATGAATTGAAATCTCTTTATTACTACACGAAGATTCTATCGCCTATGTTGTAATCAAATAAATTTTTGAATTATGTAATGTTGTGTAAAATTAAAGTTATGTAAAATTTCGAAGCATAGATTACGTATTTATATCGGTAGAACCATTTGTAAATAGAAAATCGCGAACCTCACGAACATAAAGGATGTAGGAGTATTCAATTATTTAGATAATTATAACAGCTGATGTGTATGTGAAATAAATAATTTTTAGCATGTAAGTCGACATACAATGGTAATAAAACCATTTGAATTTAAAAAAAAATATTTCGGTGCTTAAAATTAAATTTGAGATTTTAGGGGTGTTTTGGCCCCTTCATTTTTTTTCTGTGAAAAATCTAAAGACACGTCAACATTTTTTTGCTCTTCAAAATAGTGTTTGTTATATTAACATCGGATGATAATTTTTTTCTTTTACAAAAATTTTTATACACAAACATAAAGGATATGGCAGTATTCAATTATTCAGATAATTATAACAGCTGATGTGTTTGCGAAATAAATATTTTTTAGCATGTAAGTCGACATATAATGATAATAAAACCATTTCAATTTTTTTATAAATATTTCGGTAATTAAAATTAAATTTAGGATTTTAGGGGTGTTTTCCCCCTTAATTTTTTTTCTGGGGAAAATACAAAGATACGTCAATTTAATTTTTTCTCTTCTTCACGTTAGTGTTTGTTTTATTGAAATCGGATGATATTTTTTTTTATACAAAAAATGTATGCATATCAGGGGGTGGTTCATCCCCCTGCAATAAGGGTGCATAAGAAGTTGGACATGTTAAATAGGTTATTTGACGTGAGGAATATTTTGCAATTGGTTTTATTTCGATCGGCTGAGTACTTTTATATGAAACAATGTACCAGCTACAAAACATGCCCAATTTTGAGGGTTGATTTCACCTCTTAAAACCACTTTTGGGCCGATATAAAAAAATACGTGTCTCTTATTTTTCGATGGGCTAAAACATATAAAAAATTTATCGAAATCGGAGGGGAGCACTAAAGATCTTTTCCTTGTTAGCACTCAGTTTTATCTTACTTACAATTAGAAATCATCTTAAGGCCTTACATACATCCAGAATTTTCAAAAAATCGATTTTTTTTTACAGATTATTATTCTCTATAGTTTTAGGCGTATTTCTGTGTAAATCGATTGTACAAATTCCCCATAGATCGAAAGTTATTGTAGAAAACGTGACTGCCCAACGAGAGTCTGATGCGCGCAGGTAGATGTCCCTTGTTTGAGGCAGCTGGCCTTTACCCTCGGAGCCTTTTAGCGTATCGGTTCTTTTGTTATCCTACGGTATGTATAGGAATGTTTATAAAGCATTATGAGAATATATTCAGATTTCTGAAATTGAAGGTTAGTTCTCTTTGATCGTTCGAAGCGAGCAGTTGTGTGTCGTATTTGTGATTTTCGAAAATGTTAAAACGGCGCAGTCTAGATCGTAAAGGCAGTAAACGTGAACGATGTTCACATCCTAAAAAGAAGAAGCCTCCTCAGAGACCAGATAAAATGGAGAGTGAAACAAAATACACTAGTTCTGCTGCAAAAAAATTATCAGAACAATTACATGAGGTTTCATTCGACTCAACCTTCTCATACTGTATTTTCCAGTTTACTGTGGTTTTTGCAGCTATTTCGGAGTGTGTGGTCTGTCGTACATGTGATGGCGATATTAAATTTTTAAAAGCAAGTCCCCGGGGACTTGGTTTCAAATTGAATGTTTTTTGTACAAAGTGTGACGATAATATCCAGAGTGTTTTTTCATCGTCTTTGATAAACACTGCATACGAGATAAATCGACGCTTCACATTCGCTTTCCGACTGTTAGGAAAAGGATTGAAGGCAATGCAGCTTTTTTGTGGTGTCATGGATTTAGCATCATGCATCGCACAAACAAGCTTCGATTCAATTATGAAAAATGTTGAAGAAGCTTCAACAGTTGTCGCTAAAGCGTCTATGAAAGCTGCTGCTGAAGAAAAAGTTCAAGAATGTGCCAATCAAAATAAACTACAATTATCTCAGAATGGAATTATTGTATCCGGCGATGGCACTTGGATGAAGAGAGGCTTTTCTTCGCTTTTCGGAGTTACAACATTAATTGGTTATTTCATGGGAAAAGTTATCGACTTTGTGGTAAAAAGTAGATATTGCAAAGAGTGCGAAATTCACGAAAAGCAGAAAGGTACGGCTGAGTATAAATCGTGGTTAGAAAACCATCAAGAACATTGTGCAGCAAATCACACAGGAAGCTCTGGGAAAATGGAGCCAGATAGTGCTGTGGAAATGTTTCAAAGATCATTAGAAAACTATGGGATTAAATATGAATATTACATAGGTGATGGTGATACAAAAACTTTTTCAAGCATCACGAATGCTCAGCCGTATGAAGACCTCGAGGTAAAAAAGAAAGAATGCGTGGGTCATGTCCAAAAACGTATGGGTAAGCGTCTCCGCCAAGTCGTCAGCGATAGCAGAAAATCGACTTATCAATGAAGAGGAATCAACGACAAAAAAAAATGCAAAAAGTACATCGAATCAAAGCAAACGAGTTAGTTTGGGAGGACGTGGAAAACTTACTGCTAAACTAATAGACGAGCTAACTATTTATTACAGTTTAGCAATAAGAAATAATATTGACTCTCTGGAAAATATGAAAAATGCCATATGGGCGACATTGTACCAAAAATCATCAACGGACGAAGAACCTCAGTATACTTATTGTCCACCTGGAGAAGAAAGGTGGTGTGATTGACAGAGAGCAAAAGCCGAAGGTACATTAGATACATACAAGCACAAAGCCGCTTTACCTGAAATTGTACTGCAGGCAATAAAACCCATCTAAGAATCATTAAGTAACGATCAATTACTGGAAAAATGCTTGGGTGGATTTACACAAAATGTCAATGAGAGTCTCAATTCAAAAATTTGGAAGACTGCACCCAAATGTAGTCCAGGTAGTAAGAGAATAGTTGATATAGCTACCAATGTTGCTGTATGTACTTTTAATGACGGGGCAGAGGCTTTATTAAGAATAGAAAGATTACTTGGAATAACAATTCGATACGAGGGGCACCACTATTGTCTTGGAGAAAATGCGAACCGGCTAAAACACGCACGAATCAATACTACTAAAGCAACAAAAGAGGCCAGAACAACTCATCGATTGGACAAAAATAAACAACAACAATTGTTTACTGACAAGGAAGGCATACAATATGAAGCTGGAATGGGAGATTAAACATAAGCTAAAAAAATAAATTAAAAAATTCATAAAGTTCTTGCTTTAGCTGCGCGCGACCTCCAGCGAAACGCACTTGAAAATTTAAATGCATTTTTCTCAAAACTATTTTTTCTGGCACGGTCTGCATGATAACTCATACAGTTTTTAATATTTTTTGATGCTTTTTTTTTAACATTTAACATTGTTTTCTCTATAGTCTGTCGAGTCGGATTTTTGATGTTGTGATTAAAAAATTTTATAAACATAATTAAAGTATGACATTTATGACACAAAATGCACACTTTTTTTTAAACTGCCGTAAATTGCCAAAATTTTTCGAATTTCAAAAATCCGGCTCGACAGACTATAACTACAACTTTATTTTACAAGAATTTTTTTACGTTTTGCAGATCCATCAGCATTTCAAGAAGAAATGATGCAGACCGTGGAGCAACTTTTTTTTCATAGTGCTTCGGGAAACGTGATTTTTTATGTTGTAATTTTTGAAAAAAAAATGAAATAAATTTTTTTATAAAGTTTAAATACTAATAAACAATGTGTAAAAATTATTTTTATTAATTTCTATTGCTATCTCTTCTAAAAACAGTTTTTCTTTTAGCGCGTTTTAGGCGCTGCTGGACGTATGTAAGACCTTAACGGGAGAAACCAGTTTAGATGCCGAAATTTTGATGTTTTTCGTGAATATTTTTTAACAGGGAAGGAATAATCAGAATTTGTTTAAACTTAGAGGATATTTTATCCATCTTTTGAAGTACACTTTGTAATTTTTTCAAGTCATTTCCGACAGAAATAGTGGAGTTAGAAGCTGCTGTCCATGGACGATTTTTTTTCAACTGGTGGGCATTCTAGCTCAAAAAGTTATTGACCAATCATTCTGAAAATTTGTATGAATATTCTTTATTCAATTACAATCTATATGAACCTTATTATTATTAAAAATATTTTTTTTAATGCAAAAAAGGTGAAAAACATGGTATAAAAACATGACATTGTGTTCAAATACCTCAAAAACATGCAATTTTCAACTTTTTTTTATCACAATTAGGTTCATATTCTTAGGAAATATGTTGTTAATGAAAAAAGACAATTGTAATGATTACAGATAAAAATTGTGACTTCAAGAATGCCCACCAGCAAAAAATTCGGATGGAGATCGTCCATGGACAGCAGCTTCTAACTCCACTATTTCCAGCGGAAATGACTTGAAAAAATTACAAAGTGTACTTCAAAACATGAATAAAATATCCTCCAAGTTTAAACAAATTCTGATTATTCCTTCTCTCTTAAAAAAATTCACGAAAAACACCAAAATTTCGGCCTTCTAAACTGGTTTCTTCCGTTAAATGAAAGATCATGCAAATGGTTGGTTAAAGTCTCGCGAATATCTATTTTTTGAGAAAAAGCTTGTTACCGCTGATGCAGCTATTTCTATCACACACATTGCGACTCAGTCGGTGTGTCATCTCACCTCAATTGTTATCAAGACACTCGGTAGAGTCTCGGGACAAGTACATTGACAGCTCTGTCGTCTGCTGGTCCCAGGCTCGCCGAGTCTATACTTTCTGTGAATAAAGCGATTCGTGGTGGTGGGGGTAAAAATAGCATGTCATTTCGTTTAATTACGAAGCTCAGGAGTCATTTGGCATATTGAAAATTGAACTGGAGACTAATTGAGAAATTCCCCTTCGACTGAGCCTAAAATCAGCATGATCGGTGGCGTAATTGCTGAGAAAAAACTTTGCACAGACTCAAGATTATGCTAAAATTCTAACACATCGAAGGATTTGACGTGTCCGTATATGACACCATCAAAGGCCTCTTGAGGCCCACCAAAACCCATTTCCACCAAAGCCAGTCTTCGGCAACGAAAACAACGAGCTTTGATTGGTCACGACTGTTGTATCTTTCCACTGTACTCATACCACGAAAAGTTTGAACGTTGTTTTGGAAGTGAGAAGTGCGAACTGCGGAATGCGTAGTGAATAAATTTAGAAAAAAATTTATTTTGTAGTTCATTGAAAATATTATTCCGAACGGAATAAAATAATATTTTTTTCGTTCCGCTTACCCGCAGCATTTGCCTTATTTTGAAATCGTAAGCGAAATAAAAAACATAACCTCACCCGCCGATGAGGTTACCATATTTTTTCCAGCTCGTGGCATTTTGTTATTTATCAAAGGATTTGGTAGTCTTTCGACTAATAAACATATAAAATAGTGTAGAATTGTGAATTTGTATGCCAGGATGAGTGTTGCATGGAAATATCGCTGATGTGTTAGGTGTAAAAGTCAAAAATTTTTGACCAAGTGTTGATAAACGAAAAATGCGAATACATGTATTTAAAAAAATCATTTCGAAGTTCAGTGGAAAAAATATAGTTTAAAAAAACTAAAAAAACACGCTTTTAAAAAATATCGAACTAAAAAGTTTAAAATAATTTTAAAAATAAAATTATGACAATAGTACATAAAAAATACTAGTATAATTGAGGGAAAAGCGTGGGGCGCTTTGTGCTATAATTATCGTATATCAAGCGCCCCACGCTTTTCCCTCAATTATACTAGTATTTTTTATGTACTATTGTCATAATTTTATTTTTAAAATTATTTTAAACTTTTTAGTTCGATATTTTTTAAAAGCGTGTTTTTTTAGTTTTTTTAAACTATATTTATTTTTAACTTTTTAGTTCAACATTCTTTAAAAGCGTGTTTTTTAGTTTTTTTAAACTATATTTTTAATAAATAGTAGCTGTAGCTATCTACAGTATGTACGTTTTCGAACGAAGTATCACAGTATGTAATATATGGCCAATATATGGTATGACTCATCGTTATGAACTCGAATGTGTTTCATCAGCGACCTCGGAATCCCCTGAGTACTAAATATCAAGCAATTCGAATGAACTTTTGCATTTTTGGTCCGCCATATTAGATCCGCCATTTTGAATTTGAAAATTTTGAGGATGGAATCGTAATCAGCGACCCCGAAAACCCCCGAGTACCAAAGATCATGCGGTTTGAATGAATTTTTGCATTTTTGGCCGCCATATTGCATCCGCCATTTTTAATTTTGGAATTTTGAGGGTGGAATCGTAATCAGCGACCCCGGAAACCCCCGGGTGCCAAATATCAAGCGATTAAATGAATTTTTGCATTTTTGGTCCGCCATATTGGATCCGCCATTTTGAATTTAAAAATTTTGAGGGTGGAATCGTAATCAGCGACCCCGGAAACCCCCGAGTGCCAAATATCAAGCGATTCGAATGAATTTTTGCATTTTTGGTCCGCCATATTAGATCCGCCATTTTGAATTTAAAAATTTTGAGGGTGGAATCGTAATCAGCGACCCCGAAAACCCCCGAGTACCAAATATCATGCGGTTTGAATGAATTTTTGCATTTTCGGTACGCCATATTGGATCCGCCATTTTGAATTTTGAAATTTTGAGGGTGGAATCGTAATCAGCGGCCCCGAAAACCCCCGAGTACCAAATTTCAAGTCGATTGGACTAAAAGAAATAAAAAAAAAAAGAAACAAATGGTTAAAAAAAGAGAGTTACAGACAAACTGACAAACTGACAGACAAACAAACAAACATACAAGTGAAGCTAATATAAAGCGTGTAAAAAAGTGTCAAGCATTGAATTTATACGATAAAGCTATACGTGTGCCAAAAATATTTATAAGTAACTTGATACCCAGTGGTGAGAAAAATAGGTTCACTAATCTATATCTTCGAATTTTTTTTATAAATCTCAAATATTATATCTCAGTTAGGAAAGAACACGCAAATATTTTATGTTGATGAATTAATATAAACGATCGAAATCTTTGATCAAATAAACGTGTGCGAAGTAGATGTGTTGTGCCATGATTATGTTAAAAATTTGTCCTACTTTTTCTCCATACATTTTGGTTTTGTCCTTCGGTCACTTTTTTTTGCCTCATTGGTACGCAATGGATCCATACCAAGTTTTATCATTTTATCGGAGAATATGTGTGCTGTACATTTCTACTTCTTTGTTTTGACTGCGGCAACATGAATTGAAAAATTTGTTACAAAAAGTATTTGGTTGCTCATTTATGGATGGAATCAAAATGTCTGTCTTTGTAACGCAATGGATATATCCGAACTTCAAAAATTTTGTTGGACTCAATGTATGCTAAGTTATTCACTTTGCTGCTTCGGTTGTGGTGTAATGAATTCAAAAAGTTGTTTGAAAAAGTCTTCAGATGTTTTTTTTCTGATGGTAACAAAATACGTGTCATTAGGATGCAACGGATGCCACAAAATTCGACAATTTTTTGAAGCGACATGTGTGCTAAGTATTTCCACTTTTTATCTCTATGACATTATGAATTGAAAAATTTGTTACAAAAAGTCTTCAGCTGCTCATTTTTGGATGGGATCAAAATTTCTGACTTCGAAACGCAATTGATATATCCTAAATTTCTGGGTTTTGCTGGGTCCAATGTGCGCTATGTTTTTTTTGCTTTTCCGCTGTAGTTGTGGGACAATAAATTTAAAAAGTTGTTTCAGGAAGTCTTCGGGTGCTCTTTTCTTGATAGTATCAAAATTTGTATCATTAGAATGCAGCGGATACCTACAAACTTTTAAAATTTTGTGAAGTAACATGTGTACTAAGTATTTCCACTTTTTGGCTCCGATTGTGGCATTATAAATTGAAAAATTTTTATTTAAAATGTTTTCCTCTACAGTCGCTCTGGTTGCGATGATATCAAAATTTGCACGAAGGTACTGCAACTGATACAACTAAATTCATTCCATTTTCTTGGGCATGATCCTGGTTTGAGTTTGTCCGTTATGTTCAATATGTTGTTATGAAGTACCCATAACAAACTATTTGAACTTTTTGAAATTCAAGGAGAATATCGAAATACTTATAACTTCTTGATCTCATGGTATTGACTTCATCAACGGTATTGACAAATATCATGATTTCACCTCGTTGTTCATAAAAATATGAATAAAAAGATGTATAAACTTTTTTCACAATAGATTTGATGTTTTCTCTAAAATTACGTAAAACGGTTTTTCGATTTTTCATTCATTGAAAGTGAAAAATTTCGGAAAAAAATCTCTTCCATTTTTATCAAAAACAAGCTGAAATCGTAATATTTTTTACCACAAATATACAATTGTAACAAGAAGGTAGTGCTGTTCAAATATGTTTATTCAATAGAAAGAAATTCCAATAGCTATAAACTCTACAAAAAAATTCTGCCTACTCTGAACTCGCGCTCAAAAAGTTTGTGAATTCGAAGAGTTTTTTAAAAACTAATTTGCTATCAGTAATTTTTATGTCAAACGCTATTAGTAGAAGATCTAAGTAACCACTGGTGCATGGTCAAAAGATCAATGCAGGCTGTGAATGTACCGTCAAATTTGTATCCAAAGTTTTAAGATCACGCAAATTTCACACAAAATAATCAAAATAGCCCTTTATGTTTTGAAAAAGAGAATCCTGACCAAAAATCCCGTCCCCGGGGAAAAAACCTTGGACAAGTATATTTGTTGACCCCTGTTTCCATTTGTTTTCACAGAAAAAAACTACCCAAAAAAGTACAAAATTTTTAAAAATTTGGCAAGATTGAGATAGAAAAAAGAAGATTGTTTCTATAAAATAACTATACTCCAAATGACAAATAGAAATGAAAAACATTACATATTTTATCGAGATCCCAAGAAAAAAAGCAACAATGCCCATCGTGAGTGTCTGGTAAAAAACAGAGTCTACAAGTAAATGATCAATTTGCGCATAAAAAAAATAATTACTTTACAAAAACAGAAATGGAAAAGCCAATGATTTACGTTCAGCACTAAAACTTATAATATCAATAATAGGACAAGTATTTTATTGTCGCTTGAGGATGGAATATTTAAAAAAAAGCAAAAATTAGTTGGTTATTGAAAAAAGTCACCAATGTACAAAAATAAAAATCGGTCAAAAGAACAGAGTCCAGAAAAAAAAATCGGGATGAAAAAAAACTTGAAGAAAAAAATTTCAAACGAAAAAAATTAGATTGAAAAAAAAAATTCGGCCGAAGTACTTGGCGATTTTATAACACATACAACATTACGTGAAATACATTACGTGATCCAAGCTAAGCAAGAAAAGACACTCACGATGGGTATTGTTGCTTTTTTTCTTGGGATCTCGATAAAATATGTGGAGTTTTTCATTTCTATTTGTCATTTGGAGTATAGTTATTTTATAGAAACAATCTTCTTTTTCCTATCTCAATCTTGCTAAATTTTTAAAAATTTTGTACTTTTTTGGGTAGTTTTTTTCTGTGAAAACAAATGGATACAGGGATCAACAAATGTACTTGTCCACAGTTTTTTCCCCGGGGAGGGGATTTTTGGCCAGGATATAACTTCTTTTTTTCTGAACAGCTCCGAATCCTAGAATTTTTACATGATAACAGATAATCCTTGAATATATACGCTGACATAACTAGTAAAACCCTAGCTCAATATCAAATATGCAATGCGATGCTATAAAGAAAAAGAAAACGAACTTAGTACAGCTTGCACAAACAAAACGCAGAAATTCATTTCAGTTAACACCTCGCGTTTCCTGCAATATATTGAGAAATTCGATACATATATTTGGTGCGTCTCAGCAATGTGCATTTCACTAATATGAGAAAAACATGAGCGAAAGGCCAAAAATGAAACCGTATAGAAATATTTGTGGAACACTTTTTTTTTAACAAATCATATCACAATACACACTAAAAACTTGAATGAATATTGAATTTTTACATTGTTTTCTCATGCTTTTATTTCCACTTATATCTTTTGCACAAGCCTGACCGAGCGATGCAATTACATTATTGCTGAATTTCTGATCCTTCGACTGGTTGTGAAATATGATAACAGATGATCCTTGAATATTTACGCTGACATAATCAGTAAAACCCCAGCTCAATATAAAATATGTAGTGCGATGCCAAAAAGAAAGAGCGAAGGAACTTAGCACAGCTCACAGTAACGAAGCGGTGATTCTTGTATGCAAAGGAAATAAGGCATCTCTTGTTTCCGCAAGGAATAGCAAATGCTTCATTGCTTTAAGTTTCACCAGTTTTTTTTAGATCAAATTGTCGAAGCAGAGAATCTCAGCCCAATTCACAGCTCGCAGCGCCTTCAGTATATTGGTAAATTTCTTGAAGCTGAAAAGAAAAATCGAATGAACTGAGCACAACCTGCAGAATATTGGAAATTTTATGTTTATTTGTAGACCGCACCTGAAAAGTATTGAAAATCATGATTTCACGACAAAAGTTATTTGCCAAATTTTTATAATTAAAGTATTTCATCAACAATTAATATTTTTACAGGTTTTTATTTATGAACACATGATACATCTTGTCACCACTATTTTCATACACTCACTTTTGGAAAAAAAACAAAGTCTTTTGATCTGTAAGAAAAATTTAAGTGACATGATTAAAAAAAAAAATTGTTTCGTTCCAAATTGAAACTTCAACATCATTATTTACGAGTTCACACATTTTCAGAACGTATAACACTGATTTTTAAGGTTATGTTCGTTGTATTTTCTAGCACTTATTGCGGCCACACTAATTAACGGTTTTATTCGGATTATTTTATACGGAAAAATAAAAATGATAACCTCAACGAGTGGTGAGGTTTGTTTCTATTTGGCTTTTCTGGAATCCGAAACAAAAATGATTTCACCAGCGGGTCCGAGGTTATCTTTTTTAATTTCGCTGATGATTAATTCCGAGATATTAAAAAATATTATTATCACATTTCGCAATATTTATATATTACCGTTTTTTCGCACTATTTATATATTTAAACTATTTATGAATCACGATTTTTCACGAATCTAAAAACACGCGATTTACACGACTCGCACTTTACACTGTCAAAAGTCAAAACTACCGTCACACTGGTTAAACATTCAAACTTTCCGTGGTATGGGTGCAGAGGAATGTAGTCACAGGGACACGTTCAAAAACATCACTCGTGTGCACACTGGTTTACCGGTTTGGGAACACAGGGAAATGACCACACTCGTGACCAATCAGAATCTCGATAGGCACGCTGAGGCCTTTCATTGTGACATATACAGACACGTCAAATTCTTCGATGTGTTGGAATTTTTGCATAATTATCAGCCTGTGCAAAGTTTTTTCTCAGCAAATACGGCATCAATCGTGCTGATTTAAAGCTCAATCGAAAGATTTTTTCTTAATTAGTCTCCAGTTCAATTTTTAAGTCATCATCTGTCTCCTGAGCTTCGTAATTCGAGAAAATGACTCAGTTTTTACCCCCACCACCGAAATTTACTTTATTCAGAGATAATATACTCTGGCGAGCCTCGGGCCAGCAGACGACAGAGCTGACAAATGTACTTGTCGCGAGACTCTACCGAGTCTCTTGATTTAAACCGTTATGCGGGATTAATCATAAAAAAATAAAAATTAAATAAGACAATACCAACAATGAAAAAGTGCTTACTTATAACCCTTGTCTTTTGAGAGAGACCCCTGATTTTTACTGGAATGAGCAATTTTAATAAAAAGTTATGGGCCGAACAAGTACTCTGTGCATATACGCTCAACGTACGGTGGTGAACGTTCATCAAATTATTACCAATCAAACAAAACTGTGCTATCATACATGGACATAAATTAAAGTTTTTTTTTAACATTACAAAAGCACGGGATCTTATGCGAAACTTCCTGTTCCTGCTTGTTTTTCGTTGTTTTAGCCGCGGCGCCGGCAATGTTGTTTCATTAGATCATATAAGTAAATACTATTTGGCAACATTGGTCGCACTATAGCCAAAACAAATGTAGCTACTCGACTTAGGAGATCCCAGAAGCAATGCACCAACTGCATGCCCTACGTTGCCGGTACGCCCATGTTGATATCTTCTCAGTCACCAAAGAATAACTTGTCCTAGTACTGTTACCATAAATTTTACTGCTCCACGTAACTTAGATGGTGACCTTTTTTCATTTTTTTCTAGACTATTGATACTTCTTACACACCAATTATAAGTGGTATTTTTCTCATCTTGATAACGCTAATTTTGTAATGTTTTGATTCCTATTTTGTTCTATGGAAATAAATTCAAAGTAATATTTATTGCGAAGTCTGGTTTTTTGGCCGGATATTTCGTGATCTACATGGTTATTTTCCCTGCAGAATATGAATAAAATTAGTAAATATTAAAAAAAAAATTAAATAGGGTTTTGGATTTTTTGTGATATCATAGAGAAACGAGAGACCACCAATGTACTTGTCCAGGTTTTTTCCCCCCGGAAGGGGATTTTTGCTATTTGATATCACTTCTTTTTTCTGTAGTGTTTTCATATATTTCGCTTTATATAGACTCCAATAGAGTCCGTATATAACAAAAAAACTTACATCATGTTTGCATCATTACATCATCGATTTATTTTAATGACAGGAATCAGTACTGTTCACACTACTAATTCGACATAAGAGAATGAGACAGATTTTCTACCATAAATTCATTGTTATTGAGGTTGTTTAATTATAAGAGCGTTCCGTTCTTGTGATAAGAAAAAAAAATAATGTTTTCAAAAGAGTTAACTACAGACTCGAGGTATTTTCGAGATGTTAGTAATTCGTTGATAGGTTATTATTCGATTATAGCTTGGCAGGAAAGTGTTATAGAAGAGACCTCAAGTACCAGTTTTTTCCCCAAGGTAAAAATTCAGAAAATTAAGTACTTTATCATTAGCTTTCAAGTTGTGTATTGGGATAAGTCATTCAGGGGCGAAAAAACAGCAATGATATTAGCAATTTCGGTCTAAGCTATAAATAGATAATTATATTTAACTTTATTGTCAGAAGGAGCCTCAGAATTATTATTCTTTCAAAGATGAAATGACGGAAGAATATGATGCATCATCCTTGGCTTACAAATTGTTTTATAAAACATAGAAATAAATTAGATTAAAAAAAAATTCGGCCGAAGTACTTGACGAATGTTTTTTCAGTTAATTCACAAAATGTATCGGTCATGATGACACCTCGCCAAGTACTTCGGCCAAAATTCTTTTTCATCTAATTTGTTTTCGTTTGCAATCTTTTTTTGCTTCGGACTCTTATTGATACAGAGTTTTTATTTTCATTCTGCATGGTAAAACAACTTCATTTTCGAACTTGATTCTTTTCTCTATCAACATTCAACATTATTTGAAAATTTTATGTCGCACGATAAAGCCTCCCGTACTTGGCAACATATGTTTTAGTATAGCTCAATTTATTTTATAACTTTTTGCGAAACCCAATCTTAGCTTTTCGCGAGGATTAACTCATTTTGTTTTGTGTGATTTGAATTTATTTGATACATTTTTTGAAAGTGGTCACTTTTCTTACTTTTTGATACGATTTGATTTTCTCAGGGATTTTTGCGAGAAAAGGTTTTTGCAGTGTATGTATATTCGTGGAAAAATATGGGAACGGGGGTTAACAAATGTACTTGTCCAGGTTTTTTCCCCGAGGGGGATTTTTATGCATGATATGATTCGTTTTTTCTCGTTATTTTCAAACATCTCGCTTTATATAGATTAGAAAAAGATTATATTAGGAAATTATCACTTTTTCATTTCCAAACCCTGACCCCTTCTACTTCGAGTCAGGTTTTTTCCCCATGAAATGAAGGGACACGTGTTTTGGAATTTTCAATTTGGCAATTTTTTTTATTCTCGAGCCAGTCAAATTTTTTTGACATTTCGATTTACCCTTCTGGAATCAGGCTAAAATAAGTCGAGAACTGGGAGTCTGATACAAAAATTTACAAAGCTTTTGGGGGCAAGTTAGAGCAGTCAGAACTTTTCCATAGAATTTGTAGCTACTTGAATTTGTGTTTATCAAATAAACATATTAAATAGCAGTATCTCCTTGTTATATTTGTAGATTTGTGGTTTAAAAATATTTCGCTTATTTCAGCTTGTTGATAAAAGTCACTTTGTTTCAAACATTTATTCGAAGAATTTCATTACTGTTCAAAATATAATGAATAAATTTAGGAATGATAATTAAAATGAAAATATGAATTGAAATCTATTATTACTACTCGAAGATTCTATCGCCTATGTTGTAATCAAATAAATTTTTGAATTATGTAATATTGTGTGCAATTAAAGACATGTAAAATTTCGAAGCATTAATTACGTATGTATATCAGTAGGACCGTCCGAAAATTGAAAATCGTGAAACTCATGACCATAAAGGATGTAGGCGCATTCAATTTTTCATATAATTATAAAAGCTGATGTACATGCGAAATAAACATTTTTTAGCATATATGTCGACATACAAATAATAGTAAAACCATTTGAAGTTAAAAAAAAATATTTCGGCGCTTAACATTAAATTTGAGATTTTAGGGGTGTTTTCCCCCTTAATTTTTTTTTCTGGAGAAAATCTAAAGATATGTCAACTTTATTTTTTTTGCTCTTCAAAACAGTGTTTGTTATATTAAAATCGGATGATAATTTTTTTTTTATACAAAAAAATTATAAATATCAGAGGGTGGTTCACCCCCCTGCAATTTGGGTGCATAAAAAATTGGACATGTTAAGTAGGTTATTTGATGTGAGGAACATTTTACAATTGGTTTTGTTTCGATTGGTTGAGTGCTTCTATATGAAACAACATACCAGCTATAAAACATGCTCAACTTTGAGGGTTGATTTCACCCCTTAAAACCACTTTTGCGCCGATATAAAAAAATGCGTATCTCTTATTTTTCGATGGGCTACAACATATAAAAAAATGTCGATATCGGAGGGGGACACTAAAGTACCTTTCCTTGTGAGTATGTTACATAATTTTTACTCGAAGCTTTTCCATAACTGTGATTTGGTAAAAGGATGACAAACTTGAGAACAAGTACTGATTCATTCACGGAGCATGTGATATCAATGTTATATCTAATATAACACACGGTACATAAAATTTCCGTAAATGTACTGAAACTGTGTTTGTTGGGATATCTCTGATTTTTTTTTTAGGCTAAAAAAATAATATTTTATGAAAAGAGCATTATGGATCTTTGATTTTCAATTTTTTTGAATAATTAGTCGAATGTACAAACTTTTTGAGCGCAAGTTCAGAGTGGGCAGCCTTTTTTGTAGAGTTTACAGCTGTATGAATACTTTGAATTTGAATAAACATATTTGAATAGCTCTTCTTGTTATATTTATATATTCACGTTTACAAATATTATGATTTCACCTCGTTACTAATAAGAATGGAAAAAAATGTACTTGTTTCAGAAATTGTTCATTTTTCATAAACGATAAATCAAAAAACAAATTTTACGAAATATTAAAAAATATATGTATATGTGTAATCTATTATGAAAAAAATCTATGTACTTATTTATTCCTATTTGTATCAACAACGAGGGAAAATCGTGATATTTGTCAGTGATCAAAAAAGTTGAAAATTGCATGTTTTTGAGGTGTTTGAACACAATGTCATGTTTTTATACCATGTTTTTTCACCGTTTTTGCATTAAAAAAAAAATATTTTTAATAATAATATCATCCCAGAGTAAGGTTTATATAGATTGTAATTGAATAAAGAATATTCACACAAATTTTCAGAACGATTGGTCAATAGCTTTTTGAGCTAGAATGCCCACCAGTTGAAAAAAAGTCGTCCATGGACAGCAGTGTTACGTGCAGAAAGCACGGGTTACTTTACCTTATTATTATTATTTTTTTCAAAAGAAATTTGGGATCGGCTTACCTTCGTCCCATACGGGCCCGGGACTCACCTCGACTGGTTCAATGTCTTAATTATTAGGAGGGGTGATGATAAATTCCAAATATTTTCTTTACGAACAGGAGTTAATTTCAAGCATTGAGTTTTATTCAATTGAGGATAAAACTATGAATTTAAAGATTCCGCAATTACAATGGTATAAAGATAACTTACGTTTACCGCTTGAGTCGCTCGCGATCTCTGGTTTCGGCCGACGGCCACGCTACCCGCTCACACACACACACACACTTATTTTCTACGAATAGCTTATTTACGGAATTATAGATTTCTTTATGTGACAATGATGCTGGGTTTATTATGTTTGATAATATATAATATATAGTATAGGAGAATAGAGAACGAAAGTGTAATTATGATTAAATAGCGTCTCTTCGCGCGCAAAACAATCGGAGAATTATTAATCTATGCGCACCACCGCCGGCGGAGCTCTTCCGTGCACACGGGGGTCCCGTTTAAATAAACCCACTCCGACGGGGGAATTATGGTCGCCACGATTCACTCACGACTCGAGTGTTTCTCAAACTCCTGGTGAACCCGAGGGAATTGCACTCGATTAAGACTTTATTTTTACGAGAATAGAATTTTCACGAGTCTATGCGGAACCACCGATTTGGATTTACGTTTCCGCCGCGACTTGCTACGCTCGGAGCTCGATTTCCACCTCAGGATAATTCCGTGACTTGATGAGAACTGACTTCCTTAATAACGATATTCATCGCAATCGAGGCTATTCGGAAATTCGTCCTGAGGTGGGGGCGGGTTTCAATTTCTCGGGACTCATCCACGATTGGTTGGAACCCGCATGAGCTGATTTTCGCCTCAGCATTTCCCGAGTGGCTGTAATCGTGGATCATCAGACCCAGGGCTCGTGCAGGCGCTGTCGCTATGCGAGAGTGAACAACAAGAGCCCTGGTCAGCCGCGAGTGCAGGGGCACCCGTCGGAATGCTCAGCGCACACATGCGCTGACGGTGACAAAAATGCAAGGAAGCGTTAGCGTCACGCCACTGTCTTTACCTTTGGGGAAAAAAGTATTCTTATAGACAGGGTCGTGACAGCAGCTTCTAACTCCACTATTTCTGGCGGAAATGACTTGAAAAAAATATAAAGTGTACTTCAAAACATGGACAAAATATCCTCCAAGTTTAAACAAATTCTGATTATTCCTTCCTTGTTAAAAAAAATTCACGAAAAATACCAAAATTTCGGCCTCCTAAACTGGTTTCTCTCGTTAAACTCTTATTAAGTTCTCGTGTTGTGCGGCATTTCCTAATTTCGGTCGTTTTTGGTAAAAACGTAATGGCTATGCGAAACAAAAATTGAACAAAACTTTTTGAAAATCAAGATTGAAGTTTAAGGTGCCCTCTTTTAGATTCTGATTGAGAAAACTCATTGACAAAATTCCTTCTGTAAATGGGGTCGAACTGTAGAGGTAAAATAAAAAGGTGAAAAACGTTCATGTTCAAATAACGTACCAGATGTATGAAATGTCATCAAAATTTTTCAGAAAACGCGAAATGAAGCTGAATTCCTCCCCTTTCAAATGCCGTTTATTGATTTTGTTTATCTACACTTCCGGCGAAATGGCATAAAAAATGGCTCCGAGACATTTTCATTTTTGTCTGGAAACTTTTTGCTGATAGTGTTTAAAGTTAGTTGACTGACAGACGGATAATACTTGTCTTCAGCGATCTCTAAATATAAAAAAGCATGTTATTGTCGTTACAGAGGGGTTTTTACATACAAAAAGATTGCATTTTACATATGTTAGTTGGTGGAAGAATTTGCATAAAGTCTTCACTGTCTTCGCTTCGAATCTGGCGCTCACGGACGGTTTAAGACCGAATTCCGAATCGAAAACTATGCTACGCATAGCATTGAAGATCAGTAGAAACATAGCTGGAAGGGCAAGGTCGGCCGTCAACGATAGGAAAGTTTTTTTCACGAAAAACCTACCTCCGTGCATAAAGTACACGTGCGCACTTGCCGCAGGGTTAATGGATAAAGATCATTCAATGCAGTTGAAATGACTTTTCCACCACACCTTCATGAAAAGTTCGATTTCCCTCCTTGCATAAGTCGGTATGGTGAAAAATAGTATACGCATCATAAAAGGGAAAGAGGCCGTCTCAAACCGCGTGCTGCGAAATGCTGCTATGGGCATGCATTTTGTACGCGGTTTGCCATAGCCTACTTCCCCTCCCTACTACTGTAGTTGGGCAAAACGACGCAATTTATTTTTGAAAAGAGTTCATTAATTCGTCTGGTGTACCAGGATTACCAGCACATAAATCAAGGCTTAAGATCGGTGCTCCAATCATGCTGTTGCTGAATTTGAGTACTCCGAAGTTTTGCAATGGAATTTAGCTTTCAGTCGCATATTTACAGCGTAATGTCGTAGAGGCGATTATATTGACAGAATGTGCTAGGGTCGAAGGGGTATTCATACGTAGGATCTCAGTAATACCAAGCAATTATCCATTTCAGTTTAAGCGATTGCAGTTCCCAGCGAGTGTGTGTTTGGCAATGACGATAAACAAATCTCAAGGTCAAACGTTTCGCAATGTCGATATAGATTTGCGCACATCTTGCTTCTCTCACGGAAAACTATATGTGGTGCGTTTATAGACTAAAGCACTTATGCGTTTGTGTGCCAAGTAATACTACGCTCAACGTATAAAAAGAGGCTTCAAGCTAGGACCGTTATTCAGGCTTGAAAATCATTTCAAAATTGTAAAGTTTTATATTAAACATAATTTTATATTGATTCGTTATATTTGAGAAATTTCGAACATGAGCAGAGCCGAGGGTATAGCTATGTGATATTGAGATCTGACAAAAGTCGAATGATATCTGGTGTTAAGTTTTAAACTACAAAATGGATGCACATTAAGGTAATGCAAATGTTGTGCCCGCGAAGACCGTCACGTGGGGATGAGTTATCGAGGACGGGTATTTTGGGGATTTGGGGATAATTGAGCCAAAACTCCAAGTCAATACTTAAAACAAGTTAACGTAGGTTTATTGATAAAGTTAAAGATAAAAATACAAAGTCAAGGTGTTTTTGCCTTGAGACCAATTCTTCTAGAATATGTCGTAAATTGTCGCAGACTGCCGAATTTGGGTATTGTCTCTGCTTTTATTGATTTACGAGTTTCCCCCAAATGGTATCGATTTTACCCCTTCTATTGATTTATTAGTCGACTGTCGAACGTTCTCGAATGTTCGGTGGCGTAATGCCCTGTCAGCATTCTAGGGTGCTCTCGATCTGGATCGACCCATTTTGACGATCGATCGTAGGAATGTGCTGTCTTACAATTTTACTTATGTTTCCTGTTGTCCATCAAATTATGTTGCAATTGATTTCAGTTAATTTTATGTTGCTATGCGGGGCACAACACAAATAAAATCGATATTTTTTTTCGATTTGGTTCGATAGCTGTTAGCACTTGTCAAAAAAGTAACTCTCCCAAAATTTGAGCTCTTAAAAAATTTTTTTAGAGGTCGCTCAAATGACTTTTTAATTTTTTTTCGATCTTGGCTGACAATCACGATTTAGAAATTTCGATTTTTCCATTTCGCATCAAAAAATATCAGTACCTGATGAAGCAGTGGTTCTCCCAAAATTTGAGTCGACATTAAAATTTTTCATTTTTCAATTCTGGCTGAAACCATGACATAGAAGTATAGATTTTTCGGTGTCACGACAAGAGATATCATTACTTTATAAAAAGTGAATCTCCCAAAATTTGGGTGCTAGAAAAAAAAGTTAGAGGTTGCGCAAGAGATTTTTTTATTTTTATAATCAATTCTCGCTAAAATTCATGATATAGAAATGTTTATTATACGCTGTTGTAACAAAAAATGTTGGTATCCAATGAAATAGTTGTTCTAGAACAATTTCGATCCTTGTAGAAAATGTAACAAATCTTACAGGCAATTTTTAATCATTTTTATTAATTGTCATGATGTTTTTTGCTAAAAATCCTCATGAAACAGATTTTGAACAAAGAAAGCAATTAAAAAATACGATCGGAAATATGTGTTGTAATAAATATAACACAAATTCGTTGGAAAATTATAATAACTTTTTAAATATAAAACTAGAATATAGAATATTTTCCTTCTTGCGAGACAAGCATATTGTGCCTACATTTTTTTTCACGGCTTGGAGCAGATATAGCTTAGCATGGTCACAGCGTTGCTGTTTACATTGATGTCCGCGCAACAATGTAATGAGTACGCGTGTACTTTTTGAAGCAAAAAAATACGCACACAGTCGTAAGATAAGAACTACATATAACAACAGCGCCACTAATTCTATGACTGTCCGTGAGTTTCTTATACCAGTCAGTGAGCTGCTTAGTTGCTGTAGTAATCCACATTTGTGGAATCCAGTGTATGAAATGTTCATTTTTAGAACACAATTTCATCTGCGAGTTGAAGAAATAAATGGTCTTCGAGAAATGTGTATCTTCCTCATTTCGTTCTACGTGAAGGCGTGGTTCATTGTTCCAATTGCTGTGAAAGCGCCGTTCCAAGACTTATCGTTCATGCAGGCTCTTGTAAGGAATACGTTTAGTGAATCGAAAAGTCGAATTGTCGACGTAACAATTTCTAAAGCGGCGGCCAATAAATTCTCCGGACATTTATGGTATTTGTCGGAAAAACTCGCGCCGTTGGTTTTTTTTGACAAAGCTGTTCCTCTCGAAACCAAATTGAAAATGGCCATATCGATAAAAAAAATCAAAAGTGTGGGTCCTCGCACCAAACGAATACCCATTAAAGTCAATCATTTGGAGCAATTACGCTTGAAAGATTTAAGTGATTTAAGTGCTTTTTGGACATAGATCCTAATTTGCGGGAAACAAATGATGACTATAATGAAAGCTTGAGAACTTTTAGAAGCTTACAAGTAGTAAACGACATTGCCGAGCGAGGTGTATCTCTTATTAAAAAGTTCAATGGTTTTATAACGAAAAAAGCAGATCAAAAACAGTACCTTTTGCAAGATGTTAACGAACATCGACGAAAATATCCCATTCCTGAGAAAAAAAATTATGTTGCAACCACAATTTCAAGTTGATGATTTAAATACTTTAATATATTGGTGCGTTATTAGAATATTTAATCCGAACAACTTGGAATTCTAAAATACGACTGTAATGCTACACTAGGCACAATAATTAAAGGATATTAAAAAAATTCCAAATTTTTAGGTGATTTTCAACGGGCTGTAACTCGGAGGCAAATGATCGTACAGAAAATTTAAAAAAAGCAAATTATAGCCCCAAGTGTCTAGTTTCAGGACCTATGCTTGATTTTTTTTTAGCTCAAGCGGTTCATGAGTAATTCCAAGAAAACGATCGAAAAAAAAATTTGCCAAATTTTTTCCCTCTTTCAAAACGGTGTACGGGCTTCAAATAATTTTTTCACGTAATCCTACTATAACGCACTTCTAGGAAATTTTATTCCCTTTAATTTGACCTGCTCACAAGCTCTGTACGATCATTTCTCGCAGAGTTATCATCGATCAAAGCAAAAAAGTCATTTTTGAGTTTTGTGATTGATTACTCGGGGAATAATGATCGTACAGGAAATAAAAGGAGGGTTTTGTAAACGGCAAATGATTCTCTATAAAATACTATCAAATGTTATCCATGAACAAAAAATTTTCAAAGTGATAATGTTAACTGAAAAAAAAGTAATAAAATGGAAAATTAAAGGATATTTGGATAATTTTGTATAACTTTGGATATAATGGATAAATGAAGGATATCATCGGTAATTTTTCAACCTCAAAATGTCCTGAAAAAACTCTAAAAATTTCAAGGCGCTGCGATTTTTTTTTTCTTAGTGCCCCAAACGTTCAATCTCTCATTTCTGCCGAAAATCACCATAACGAGCAATTTTTCAGTTTTTATCCATTTTTTTCACTTGAATTTTTTTTTTTACGACAATCTATATTTCTTGGATAAAAAGCATTGAATTCTGAAAAAATTGGAAAAAAACTTTTTTCAAAAAAAATTTTTTTTTTCGACATGAAAAAAATTTTTTCAAAAAATTTTGTTTTCTCAGCATCTTCACAATGCTTTATTATTGTAAAAAGAATATGCCCGATTTTTTTTTAACGTTGTCATTTACCGCCGGCATTAGCTTAACCCGAAGCGTACCACGTGGAGGTTGCACGGTCGGATTTACGCTTCTTACACGCGCGCGTGTGTGTGGATCTGTTTGTCTATCTATCTGTTTGTCTGTCTGTCCGTCTGTCAGTGTCTGTCTGCTGTATTTGTGTGTGCGCGCGTATTTGTGTGTGTTTTTGTCTGTCCGTTGTCTGTTTGTTTGCCTGTCTGTCCGTCTGTCGGTGTCTGTCTGCTGCGTATCTGTGCGTGTGTGTTTTTGTCTGTCCGTCTGTCTGTTTGTTTGCTTGTCTGTCGGTGTCTGTCTGCTGTGTGTGTGTGCGTGTGTGGGCGTGCGCGCGTACGTGTGTGCGTGTGCGTGTGTGTGTGTGTGCGCGCGTGCGTGCGCCCGTGTGTGTGTGTTTTCCGGGCCACAGTTCAGTACCGAGTAGTATCACCTCGGTTCCGGATCATCGGAACCGAGGTGGCGTGTGCGCACGCGCACGCGCGCAAGCACGCTCGCACACGCGCACGCACACGCATGCACACACGCACGCGCGCGCCCACACACACACACACACACACACAGCAGACAGACACCGACAGACAGGCAAACAGACAGACAGACAGACAAAAACACACACACACAGACACACAGCAGACAGACACCGACAGACGGACAGACAGGCAAACAAACAGACAGGCATACAGGCAAACGAACAGACAGACAGACAGACAAAAACACACACACACCGACACGCAGCAGACAGACACCGACAGACGGACAGACAGGCAAACAAACAGACAGACGGACAGACAAAAACACACACACACAAACAGCGCGCACACACAGACACAGCAGACAGACACCGACAGACGGGCAGACAGACAAACAGATAGACAGACAAACACACCCACACACACGCACGTGTGTAAGAAGCATAAATCCGACCATGCAACCTCCACGTGGCACGCTTCGGGTTAAGCTAATGCCGACGGTAAATGACATCGTTAAAAAAAATCAAGCATGTTTTTTTTACAATAATAAAGCATTGTGAAGATGCTGAGAAAACAAAATTTTTTGAAAAAATTTTTTTCATGTCGAAAAAAAAAATTTTTTTTGAAAAAAGTTTTTTTCCAATTTTTTCAGAATTCAATGCTTTTTATCCAAGAAATATAGATTGTCGTAAAAAAAAAAATTCAAGTGAAAAAAATGGATAAAAACGGAAAAATTGCAAGTTATGGTGATTTTCGGCAGAAATGAGAGATTGAACGTTTGGGGCACTAAGAAAAAAAAATCGCAGCGCCTTGAAATTTTTAGAGTTTTTTCAGGACACTTTGAGGTTGAAAAATTACCGACGATATCCTTCATTTATCCATTATATCCAAAGTTATACAAAATTATCCAAATATCCTTTAATTTTCCATTTTATTACCTTTTTTTCAGTTAACATTATCACTTTGAAAATTTTTTGTTCATGGATAACATTTGATAGCATTTTATAGAGAATCATTTGCCGTTTACAAAACCCTCCTTTTATTTCCTGTACGATCATTATTCCCCGAGTAATCAATCACCAAACTCAAAAATGACTTTTTTGCTTTGATCGATGATAACTTTGCGAGAAATGATCGTACAGAGCTTTTGAGCAGGTCAAATTAAAAGGAATAAAATTTCCTAGAAGTGCATTATAGTAGCATTACTTGAAAAAAATTGTTGAAGCCCGTACACCGTTCTGAAAGAGGGAAAAAATTTGGCAAATTTTTTTTTCGATCGTTTTCTTGGAATTACTCATGAACCGCTTGAGCTAAAAAATTTTCAAGCATAGGTCCTGAAACTAGACACTTGAAGCTATAATTTGCTTTTTTAAAATTTTCTGTGCGACCATTTTCCTCCGCGTTGAAAATCACCTAAAAATTTGGATTTTTTTAAATATCCTTTAATTGTTGTGCCTAGTGTATTATATCACATATACAGTGGCGTGCAAAAGTTTCGGGCCACCATATTTTTTCCAGTTAATTGATAAAATATTTTATTTCTCCACTCGTTCATTGTTAAAAATATTCAAGAGGGTTAGAATGAAGGTAACAACGTCGTATATTATATTTAATTATGGCGTATTTTTCGTGTACTACGTGGAATGACTTTGGTCGGTGTGCAAAAGTATCGGGCCACTATATCGCTGCAGCTTCGTACGCACGGGTTGTTTACATTTTTTTCCTCATTAGTTTCAAAACATGTTCTACAATGGAAAATCCTTTCTGCCACAATGCCGAAACACACGAATATTCAGCTTCGTGAAATCGTGTTAAAACTTTCGTCAGAAGGAGAAAGTTCTCGTGATGTTGCGGAGACTATCTATTGGCAAAAGTACCGTTAATCGTATTATTACTAAATATAAATTAACAAACTCACTGTGTGACAAAAATCGGAGCGGTAGACTGCGAAAAACTTTGAATCGCGTCGACAAAATTATAAAAAGGAAGTGCATTGTAGATCCACGAAAAAGTGCTGCAGATGTTTGCCGGGAACTGCGAAGTGAAAATCTAGCTGATGTTAGTCGAAGTACGGTATCTCGACGTCTCAAAGCTGCGGGGCTGATTGGACGTGTTGGTGTAAAAAAACCATTGATTAACAAAAAGAATAAGAAGGCTAGATTAGACTTTGCGAAAAAATATCAGCGCTGGACGGTATCAGATTGGCGGAAAGTACTTTTTTCCGATGAATCGAAATTTCAATTAATCGAAAGTGATGGTCGGAAGTACGTAAGACGTCCAGCAGGTACCAGATATAATGTAAGGTACCAAATTCCTACTGTAAAACACGGTGGCGAAAACATTAAAGTTTGGGGAGCATTTTCTGATGATGGCGTTGGTCCGCTGGTGGAAATTCATGGCAATATGGACGCTTCAATGTACAGGGACATACTACAAGATCATACGCTCCCATTTGCAACAAAAAATTTGCCGCGTGGTTGGGTTTTTCAACACTATAATGATCCGAAACACGCTTCGCGTCTTGTTAAAAATTTTCTTCAAAGCCGGAAAGTCCCCCTTCTTGATTGGCCATCGCAGTCACCGGATTTAAATCCTATTGAACACCTGTGGCAAGACCTCAAGCATCGTGTTGGAATGAAAAATTACTCCAACAAAACGGAATTGTGGAACCATTTGCGAAGTGAATGGGAAAAATTGCCACAAGAACGAATCAAACAACTAATTGAGTCTATGCCTCGTCAGTGCGCTGCAGTCATCGCTGCTGAGGACATGGCAACAAAGAGTCGAGTGGAGAAGACCAAGACATGCTTCCTTATTTTTCAAGTTTTTTGTTATTTTTTTCATACCCAACAGTACGCGGCCCAATACTTTTTCACAGCCAGTCATAAAAAATGGTTGAACAATTAATGATTTAAGATCGATATCAATGTATACAACCTATTGTTTCTAAATATAAGTGATTACGTATTATCATTACTCGTTTGTTTTTCTCCCACCACCATATTTTTGTTCAATGTGCATAAAAAATAGGGTGGCCCGAAACTTTTGCCCGCCACTGTATAACGTATCAATAAAAACCAAAAAATATTGTTCAACTCGTTATTTTTTTATTCCTTAGCCAAACCAATGAACTAATATTATAATGACTAATATGAAAAGTTACTTGCGAGATCTCTACATTTTTTTTTAACGTCCCAAATTTTGGAAAAACGCTTTTTTTAACAAGTGCTAGCATCCTTTGCTGCAACAATGTAAAATCGAAATTTCTATACCACAATTTTCAGCCAAAAATGAAAAAAAAATTTAAGTGGCTTGCGCGGCCATTAATTTTTTTTTTTCAAGGACCCAAATTTTGGGTGAATCCCTGCTTCATCAAATACTTATATTTTTTGTTGTGACACGGAAAAATAGAAATTTCTATACCATGGCTGTTAGTCAGGATCGAAAAAAATATTAAAGTCATTTGAGCGACCTCGAAAAAATTTTTTTAAGAACTTAAATTTCGGGAGAATTACTTTTTTGATAAGTACTAACGCTATCGAACCCAATGGGAAAAAAAAAATATCGTTTTTATTTGCATCACCCTAATTCACATATACATCTAACACACTCACATGTTACTCGTAAATGTTACACATATATGTATATTTGCACCCTATTTGACGCCATATTGACCTAGCCACGGTTCCATGTCAAATCCCAATACGCAGTACACATATTTTTTATTTAGGTTTTCAAGAGTGGTTTTTAGTAGATAAAGATCCCACACAGTGACGTAGTGCAGACCTTACTCAATATCTCATAAAAGATTTTCCACAATCCCGTCGGAAGAAAAAAAAATTAACATGACATTTCCATAAAAAAAGATACTATTTGCTTCAGCTAAGTGTGCTGAGAATGAGGTCCGTACATTCCTACGACTTTTTATATTGCAATATTTTCCAAATGTCTTTTCACAAGATATTGGCTGCTCTACAATAAAGTCCATTGAGCCATGTCCGTAAATTCAACATTTTCCGAAATACCTATTGATATTTCAAGTGAATATTATACGAAAATATTTATTTAAATGCCTGTAACGCCTAGGTTATTGAATGCATAACAACATTTTTAATGACGACTTTATAGAGAAATCAGTTTGCTACAAAAAAAAAGTCCTGTAACAGTCAAAAAAGACAGTTACACTATCTTTTAATGATCTACTATAAAATTCAACGATATTATGAGTACGCGAGAAACGTTATCAAATTCAACGCGTTTTTCTCGAAATGGATTTTTTTTCGTAACGGCACCAAGCAAAAAATTTCAATTATAGTCGGATTTTGAACATTCTTTCGGTATTTTACTCTATTAGTCTCGCTATCGCGTTACCCCTAATTGTTCATTTTTATTCATCCATTCATTTTTTATAAAAAAATATCCCTTTGAGGCACGGTGGGGCTTGCGTTGTCCCACCTTTTTTTGTACTTTGTACAGTTTTTGGACTTTATAGAGAAATCAGTTTGCTACAAAATAAGTTCTGTGATAGTCAAGAAAGACAGTTAAACTGTCTTTTAATGATTTATTATAAAATTCAACGATATTACGAGTATGCGAGAAACGTTATTAAATTCAACGCGTTTTTCTCGAAATGGATTTTTTTTTTCGTAACGGCACCACGCAAAAAATTTCAATTATAGTCCGATTTTGAACATTCTTCCGGTATTCTGCTCTATTAGTCTCGCTATCGCGTTACTCTTAATTGTTCATCTTTGTTCATCCATTCATTTTTTATAAACAAATATCCCTTTGAACCATGGTGGGACTTGCGTTGTCCCACCTTTTTTTCAGTTCATTAATTATTTAACTACTTTTACCACAACTAATAATGCATTTTTCATTGGTGCATGGTTCGTCGGATATTCATGAATATACAAAAAATATGTACATTCATTATTTGTTAATGGCATAAATCCCATGTATAAACAAATAATTAAAATTCGTACATTTCCATTAAAAATGCATTTTTTGCTAATCTACTATGAAAACCGCAATGGCAATTTTCTCACAACCTCAATATGCTTCAAGAAATTGTTCAGAATTTTTTTAAAATTTTCCGGTCCGTAGTTTCTGTTATACTAAAAAAAATACAATCATTTCTGTACTAAATACAAATTAACAATGGGATTGACTGAAAACTTCAGCTTGCTTTCGAATTTTTAGTTCAGATTCAGAATCAGCGACCCCAAAACCCTATGCATGCACACTTTCAAGTAAATTGTACGTAACGAAAAATGTATGCCCCAAAGGGTCAATGCAAAAAAATCGTGTTAGTTGTAACTTCATGTTCAAACCATTATCGAAAATTGTGGAAAAATTTTTTTCACTTGCAAAAACCTATAATAGTGCCCCACGAGTGGTATTTTCTGGCATTATAAAGATGGCAGTATAAGTCATATATATATTTAATGAAATTAATTTCTGAAATTCGATTTGAACATTAAAGATCACAATATTTTTTTTTGTGTGGGATTAGAGAAAAAAGTTCTTGAATATCTCATATTTTTCATGAGTTTTGATGGAAGAGCATTGATACTGCCCTGGGCCGTTGAATTCGCAGAACTAGGCTCGCTATAATATTGAGAACAGCATTTAGATTGAGAAGACAAGGGGACCAGGCAGATAGAGAGAGACCACCAAATAGATATAGGGAAAACAAAGTTTATTCCCCATGTTTCGGACCCTTTAAATGCACTTATGTCACTTATCAAATTCAACAGGTCCGTAAAATGTAAATATTTCCTCATGCTCAACGAAACAGTTTAATATGTCAACTGGATGTTGCTTTCAAATACGTGACTATGGCTTTTATCAAAATCATGGATTCTAAATATCAAGGTTCGAAGATCGTGAAAAACAACTTTGAAGATTCGTAAGGGTTTCGATAATGATGTATTTAGAAATTTTGGATTGTGATAGAATTTCTAAATACATCTTCATCGAAACTCTTACGAATCTTAAAACCACACGATGTTAAGACAATATCAAGATTTTTTTAAAACTACATTTTTTTAATTGGCTGAAAGTATCACTCCAAAACTATCCAACCTATCTTGAACAAATTTTGCACACAACTAAAAAACACCATTGCCTACTACCTAAACCTAGATGTTTTTGCAAATCACTTTAAAAAAGTATTTTTTCATAGTGAAACATTTTTAAAATTCGCTTAAAATTCAAACTTTTCTTCTCAACAAGGTATAATTCTTTTTGATTTATTATTTTTCCATTTTTATTTTAGGTTCAGTTAGTAATCATGGATGTAAATTATATAAATTTCCAAGCCGGTTTGTTTCAGATAAATACAATGGAGGCTAAAGCTTCAGTTATTCGAAGTCACCCACAGACCTTCTTGAAAGCCAGTACCATATGTATAATAATTGATAGTTGCAAGTATGTATAAATTAATGCCGAAGTGTCAAGAATTTAACACTAGTTAAAAAAACCGACGTTTCAAAAAAAAATCCGAAAATTCATGCGTTATTCAGCCTTTTAATTGGATCTCCCCCTTAAGAGGCATTGAATCATACATACTATTAACCCCATAGGAGTATGAAGAAAAACATAAACAATCGTTAAAAAAAGACTACTTTTCGTTTAAGCCTTTTTTCGTGTTTACATCATAAAAGTAACAACTAGGTACATATACTAAGCTCCAAGGGTATGGCGTAGCACAGATTAAAGAAGAAACTTTGGGCGTGGCTTTTGTATCGGTCCCACTTTTGTTGAATCCTCGCTCTTAATGCGTAGCTTTTTATGCTTTTCAATATGGGAGTGGATGGAGAAGATGGAAAGTGCAAAACAAAACGATATAAAAAAGCCAGGTTAAGCATTGGAATGAAAGTTGTTCAAAAGGTTCATACGAGCGCGAGGTACAGACTAATCTACCCAATCAGTTTATTAGTTAGGCTTAATACTAATACGTAAAAGTAAAACGGATCTCAATCCCCGAAGATATTAGAGAGAACTTGTGAACAAGAGTTATAATGGTTTCGAATCTTGGTCATACCGTGGTAGTAGAGGGCTCCTGAAGCATTAAGAGGCGGTGGACTAGGCGCGGTTGCGCCTGCGGTTGGACTGTGAGGACCCCAGCATGTTTGTTGACTCGCCCTGTTGCCTCCTCTTACATCGATGTTGTTGCTGTTAGTGTTGCTCGAAGTTGACGTAGTGATAGTGCTTGTCGCTATAGTATCGCCAACTACGTCAATTTCTTCGTCCTCGGTGTCAAGAACGAATCTTCTACTTTTTGTTTGCTCATGGACGGTATTAGTAATCTGCTCATTGATTATTAGTTCACTTGACTCAATCTCCTGATGCAAGTCAGACGTAACATCGTCATCATCTTGTCTGTCGGGCCATGGATAAGCCTTCCACTTTTTGGCCATCAAACAACGGGGCATTTCGATTGATAATATTTAATACAATAAAAAGTCGTATTTTTATATGTATATAGTTCTCCTGCTATTTTTTTTTAAGTGGGGATAGTGCTGCTGCTGCTGGTGTAGCTTTTCTGATGCGCAGGTAGAGCTTTTGTGTTATCGGTAATTTTTCCGCCGATAATAGAGATTGGTGGTAATATCAATATCCCATGGATGAATTAAAGGTTCAACACGAAAACGAGAGTGCACGCAATATTGTTGTTTACTAAACGCAATTTTATGAAATCTTCTGCCACGTTTAACACTGTGCACATTCTTTAGATGCGTTGAAAACCGAAATTTATGAGCACTCGTGGTATTTATTTTTCGAAAATGAGAATTCCAGTTACCAGCACTGTTATTATTAGCTGCAGCTAGATAGCCAGCAGCAGCAGCACAAGTCAAACCTAAACCCCCGGTACCTGAACGATCACCGTGTCCTGGTGGACCGTCGAGGCAACCGCGACGACGTCTTCGACGATTACGCTTTCCACGGAAAAGCAGAGTTCTTTGAAGCGACCCGAAAGCCAGCTTTGGTGGAGTGATTGGAATATGGAGTCTCGTCATCGGCTCAACGATTCTTGGACCTCGAGTTCCTCACCATGCCAGTGTGCCAGGACTCTATTGTATGCGATAGCGTCCACGACCCACGGCTCAACTGTTTCCACTGCTTTCGTCGTTTTTATTTGATGTTTCTCTTCTTTAATGATAAAACTGCTCATCAGAATTACTGTTGTCGTTATTATTATTATTATTGTTGTTGTTGTTGTTGTTATTGTTGTTGTTATTATTATTATTATTAGTGTTTTATCGTTTTTATAAGGATATTATGGTTTTATGCCAAGTGTACTTAATTTTTTTCTTCAGGTATTAGCTTTGTCTTTTTTGCATGATTATATAGTGCACGTAAATTCACAAGAATTGCTTCTTATAAATCACCGCTACCGACAACGTCGATGACGGAGACGAGGACGACATTGATAACGACGACGGATCACAATTGCACAAACACTCCACGGTTTCTGTCTCAAGCAAAACGACAGTAGCTGTAATGTACTTTCAGTTTTTTTTCCTCAACGCCCTCGGAGCCTCTCGTCCATGTATGTTTGCAAGCCCTGTACGCCTGTTGGTCCTTAGGTCTGTTCCACACTCGATCTTTTCCTCCCTTCCATTCCATTCCTCTCTCTCTCTCTCTCTCTCTCTCTCTCTCTCTCTCTCTCTCTCTCTCTCTCTCTCTCTCTCTCTCTCTCTCTCTCTCTCTCTCTCTCTCTCTCTCTCTCTCTCTCTGTCGTGCGCACAGAGTCACGCACTCATTCTTGCTACGTGCGTGTTTTTCTCTTTTTCTGTCTCTCCCCTCTTTTTGACTGCGCTCGTCGAGCTCCCGCCACAAACAGGGGAAGGTCTGAGTACCCTACTGCTGTGGCGTTGTCCGGACAGTAAGTAGAGAATTGGGGTGCAAGCGCTACTGCCAGGCGGCACCCCTCACACACGCCTGCTACGCTCTCGCGCACCCTTCCTCTACGTTCTCTCTCTTACTCTCTTTCCCGTTTCTCTCTTTGCCTGACGTTCGTGCCGTCGCTCAATTCTACCTCGCAGTCTCTTATAGTTCACGATCGTCCACCCCACTGTCGGTTCACATGCGCGGACAGCGACGCGCTGATTCAATGCTCCTACAGCACCCCCTAAGCGTATAGATGCGGGTAATTCGGTGACGTAGTTGTGGATAGTCGATGGACAAGGGGAGAGAGGAAGGGAAATGGGTGATGTAGATATTTTCGCTGAACTAATATCGTCCGAACAGATAGAAAAATATTCAGGAGAGAAAGAGAGAAAATTCAAATCTTTTTATTTTCGGAACATTTACCATTTTTCAATACATATATAGCATATGCAAATTTAGAATAAATGGGTATTTTTATGAAACTGTACGTTTCCATATGAGCTGTTATTCGTCTATCGTGAAATAACTTTTCCGACATCACTGTTTTTAAAATACAATATTGCATAATTTCTTTTCATGAAAAAAATTAATCTACGTAAAATACTTTTGAGCAAATTAGTTTACAAGTCATAAGAAGTAATTATTCATTAGTACTTTAACAAAATATTTCTGTAAGTCATCGTTAGTCTCCGTACAAAAGTGGGGATAGCAGGGTTTCGGGCGCACGCGCGCTGCGCCTCCAACACTGCGGCTCTTCCCCTACTGCCCCTTATTTTCTCATTGGCTTTAACCATTTCATCCCCTCATTGCGGAAGCACAGCTGTGTTCGTTGTAAGCGTAAAAGCGGCAACGTTCTTCTTGGTCGAAAAGACAATACGATCATATGTATGGGTAGGCAAGCATGTCTACGTTGGTGGTGGATTTTCTAGCGATACTCGTAAAATAGTGCTATTGTCTTGGATAGATGCCGATGCTCCGTAAGAGGGTAGTGGTGAACGAGAATTTTTGGAGCCACGAGGCTCAAGAGGCCAGTGGTAAAATTTTGTCTCATTCTATCTTCTCAATTTGATCCCAGACTTTATGAAATGCTAGCTACTAGGATACTAGCTCATGCCGGAGTTAGAGGAAATACGAAAAGCGCCCATTGCGTGCATATAGAATGGGGTTGTATTAGTGCTGGTGACTACTTTTACAAAAAAGACTACTTTTGCAATAATGGCAGTACGCGAAAATCTCTTGTCTCAGTAGAGATACTGCCAATGAGCTTTATGAAGTGGGTTAGTTGTAAATTATATCTGTAATCTCTTATTCTTTTTATATATCTATATGAATATTCTAAAATATATACATGCCGTACCACGTTCAGCACTAGGCCGCCAATCATTTTTTTCGTTCCATTCTTCCATACCCTAATTAATTCTCCATTCATATTATCGATGTAAATTATGTAATGCAAGGCACCACGTTTAACAATTGTATATGTGTGCGTATATATACATGAGGCATTCCACGCTATTTCGATTTATGTTCCTGAAATTTTTTTATAAAATAGTACTCCATGGTAGGAATATACACACCAATTTTTAGATTTTTATCTCACGTCTATCAAGAATTACAATTTTACAAAAAATCTAGATTTTAGAAAGTCTGGAAACGTTCTAACGCCGATATCTCTTCAACTAATCGATATATCAACAAATGTCAATATATCGATTTTTTTCGTTTCGGTTCATACTTTCACGAAAAAAAAAGAAAAAAATTATCAATCATCGTTGCCAATGTTTTTTCTGCATCTGAAGTAAAAACTATTTTTTTAAGACGATTGTCATTTATAATTTTTTTCAAAAAAATCTCTAATGTAGTATGACCAATTATACGATTTTTAATGCTGGCCTGCTCGTGGGTCCATTTTTCCTTCTATTTTTTATTGAATAACCTAAATTTTTCTAAATAAATTTTGAAGTTTTTTGTATGAATCATATTTTAATCAAACACATAACCAATTGCATAATTTTTAAGTATAGTTTGATTGTAATCAAATGAGTGTTTCTAATTTTCGTCGAAATTTTTTTGTCAATTTTTTTTTATCACTAGTAATAGTGGTAAGTA
Organism: Rhimphoctona megacephalus; assembly: GCA_963989365.1. Lineage (NCBI taxonomy): Eukaryota > Metazoa > Arthropoda > Insecta > Hymenoptera > Ichneumonidae > Rhimphoctona > Rhimphoctona megacephalus. Next base: position 6,139,136 of record OZ022418.1, on the reverse strand, counting down.
TTAATTATAGTACACATTTATAATTAGTAATTATAATACTCATTATACAATTCTTAGTCAGATCCAATAAGTTAAAGATTTTTTTCCATTACTTTCCTAGAAGAAATAATAGAAATTTAAAAATTTTCATTCCTTTCATTCATAAATTCTAACATAATTCACAATTTTTATTATTTCGTCTAGGAAAGTAATGGGAAAATATTTTTTTTTAAAGAAATAATACAAATTCTCACATAATTCAAAATTTCTATTATTTTTTCTAGGAAAGTAATGGAAAAAAATTCTTCAACTTATTGGATCTGACTAAAAATTGTAAAATGAGTACTATAATTACTAATTGTATACGTGCACTATAATTAATACTTACCAATATGACTAGTGATAAAAAAAAATTAACAAAAGAAATTTCGACGAAAATTGGAAACAACCATTTGATCAGAATGAAACTAGGCTTAAAAATCATGCAATTGGTTATAGTTTTGATTAAAATATGATTCATACAAAAAACTTCAAATTTCTATTAAAACAATGTCATTTATTCAACAAAAAATAGAAGGAAAAATGGGCCTACGATCGGACCAGCTTCCAAAATCGTAGAATTGGTCATATTATTTTAGATCTTTTTGAAAAAAATAAAAAATGGCAATCGTCGAAAGTACGAAAGTGACTAGGGTTCAAGAACCCAGTCTAACGTGAGAATGCTCATAGATGCGGAGCACAGATGTCGCAACGGTTATTTTCGTCGATAATTCGACGTTTACAGATTTGGTGACAGTGGTTCTCAACTAAATTGAGATACACGAATACGAGACTTGTTTTGAATGTAAGCGACGTGATTCCTTCTCAAATGATCATTTTGGACGGCTTGTTCTTAATCTTTACCATTAAAAGGGTTATACATAGCAATAATCTAGAGCGATTAGCTTACTTTGATAATAATTAATAAATATTAATGAGTAAATGAACAGAATAAGAAAAAATGGAGCTATAATTAAGAATAATAATCATTGTTACTATTATTCAATATTGATAAATAATTAATAATTTTTGTTATAAATGTTTTATTTCTTTATTTATTATATTTAATACTATATTTTTGTTCCTGCGTATGACGGAACGAATGAGGCGAGGGGGAAGGGTGCACGGAATACTCAAGTATTATATGCATGTATATATTTGTGAGGTTCTTAGATCAATTTTTCAATTAATAGATAACAACAAATTGTAATGACACCTGGCTTTTGTTATTTTGTTTAAACATATTTTATCAGAACAATGACTGCTGGGTTTCAGCTCTCAATATCTAATAATAAAAAGATAATTATTTAATTAAAATTAAGCTGGAAAGTGGAAAAACAAATATTAATATATAGACAGGGTAAAACACCCAGTCGCCAGCCATGTACCAGTAGTCTGCCTTGTATGAGTGGGAAGAGTGTGGAAGATGTCTTCGGCACTCTTCCCACTCATATAAAGTATGGACAGAGGCCGACTACTGCTACATGGCTGGCGACTGGGTGCTTTACCCGACGCAAAGTTGCTTGCCCCAAGCAAAACGTTATAGAAATTACGTGGATGACTATTTTAATTTTGACAGAAATGAGGCTATTGTTGTTAAATATTAAGAAAAATTTTAAACCACATTTTTCTACTCCGTAAAACTTTGTCAAGCGGCCCTGATAAGCATGTACCATTTTCCACCAATAACTTCGAAATACATCCGTAGCAGATTGAGTCAGAGCTAGACTCAAATCCCGAAGGTGGTGAGATCGATGCCACCCTCGAGCAGCTTTTTTTTTGTAATGTACCGAATGTTAACAAATAGTAATATGCGAATAATTATTTTTTCTTTAATAATTAAATTAATTAATTATTATTTCTAATTATTATTTTTTTGTGTTTCTTTCATGTAGTGAAATATGCGAATAATTGATTCTATTCAATTATTTGAAATAAACGATTATATTGTTGGTAAATATTAAGAAAAAATGCACTACTAGACTAATAGACTAATAGACTAAAGTACACTAATAGAAATAAAAAATCGCGTTAGATTTATAAAATGCATACTGACATACTAAACACCTTAAAATGTTCTTAATTATACTAAATCTATGAGTCTAGCCTAGTCTATTATTCTATTAGTCTAGAATTACTCTAGTAGACTACTAGTTAATTTTTTCTGAACATTCAACAACAATATAACTATTTATTTAAACACGTACTAGATTGTACTTAATCTAATACAGTTTTAAAGTATTTAGTACGTACGTTAGTACGCTTTTTGTAAATCTAGTACGTTTTTCAATTTTTGTTAGTCTAGTCTAGTCTATATATTAGTCTCAAATTAGTTTAATAATCTAGAAGTGGAATTTTTCTCAATATTTAATAACAATATAATCATTTATTAGTACAACGTAAAATAGGCACATATTCATTTTCGCTCTGCGTTATATATTATTTCATGTTGGTTATGGGAATAATTAGATTTGTCAAAAAATTTAATACAGAATGAATAATTCGCATATCTAACTACATGAATGGAATTAAAAAAATTAATAATTAATAATAAACAATTTATTCTATTAATAATAAATAATATATATTTTCTATTAATAATAAATAATTAATAGAAACAATTCTTGAATAATAAAAGGAAAATAATTATACGCATATTACTATTTATTCACATTCGTTATATTATAAAAAAAAAAAACTGCTTGAGGGTGGAATCGATCTCACCACCTTCGGGATATGAGTCTAGCTCTGACTCAATCTGCCACGGATGTATTTGAAAATTAATGGTGTAAAATGGTACATGTTTATCAGAGCCGTTTGACATAAAGTTTTACGGAGTAGAAAACTATGATTTAAATTTTTTTTTAATATGTAACAACAATAGCCTCATTGCTATTAAAATAAAAACAGTCATCCACGGAATTTCTATAACGTTTCCGCTTGGGGCAAGCAACTTTGCGTATCTACATATTAATATTTATTTCTCAACTTTCCAGCTGTATTTTAAATAAATAATTACCTCTTTATTATTAGATATTGAGAGCTGAAACCTAGCAGTCATTGTTCTGATAAAGTATGTTTAAACAAAATAGTAAAAGCCAGATATCATTACAATTTATTGTTATTTATTCATTGAAAATTTGATCTAAGAACCTCACAAATATATACATGCACATCATATTTGAGTATTCCGTGCACCCTTCCCCCTTTCCTCATTTGTTCCGTGATACACAGGAACAAAAAAATCGTATTAAATATAGTGAATAAAGAAATAAAACATTTATAACAAAAATTATTAATTATCGATATTGAATAATAGTAATAATGATTATTATTATCCTTATTATTCTCAATTATAACTCCATTTTTTCTTATTCTGTGCATTTACTTATTAATATTTATTAATTATTGTCATAGTAAGCTAATCGTTTCAGATTATTGCTATGTATAAACCTTTTAATAATAAAAATTAAGAACAAGCCACCCAAAATGATCAATTGCGAAGGATTAACGTCGCTTAGATTAAAAACAAGTCTCGTATTCGGGTATCTCAATTTAGTTGAGAACCTCTGTCACCAAATCTGTAAACGTCGAATTATCGACGAAAATAACCGTTGCGACATCTGTACTCCGCATCTATAAGCATTCTCTCACGTTAGGCTCGGTTCTTGCGCCGAAGTTATATCGAAGTTCATTCGAAATATCGGTAATGTTTTAACCTATTAATTTCGAAAGTGTTGAGTGCAGGACGTGTGGACCATAAGTGTAAATTTCGGAAAAACAATTTTTTGAGGTTCAGTGATATGCATATAACGCCCGTTTTCTCCAACGTTAATCGGAGTGTTTAAACTCAGTTCATCCTATATCAAAACGATGTCAAAAAAATTGAACTGAGTTTAAACCGCATCAGAGAAAATGACCCTAAGAGTCAAAAACTTTAAATGCCTGAGTGTTGATAAACGGCAAATGCGAATTTGTGTATATTAAGAGTCATCGAGCTCACGTGACCAACTCAAAATCGAGGGTAGCGCCTCTCGTTGTAAAAGCCTGAATTAGTTGCGAATCGGTACTAGCGCACCTAACGGTAAATCTTTCAACTAATCTGAAACGTCAGTGTTGGTATGGCAGAATATTGATTTTCACCGTTGTTACGCCAGATCAAGTGAGTGCGACAGAGATAGCGATACACAGCTGATTGCTTCCCTATATCATATTGAAGTTCTAAAAACCATGTCAGACCCGTCACCGTCGTATCTCATGACAGATTTTTTCTAAGTGTCGTGATTTTTTTTCAAGGCACTTTTTTTTCGGTCCCGACACATATAGACTATTCGATAGAGAATCGAATGAAACGTGTTTCTAACCTATCGTAGGAGGAGTTTTTTTTTTCGAAAAATTTCAGTCAAAATATCCTCGATTTTTTTCGAAGTGTCGTGATTTTTTTTCAAGGCACTTTTTTCGGCCCCGACACGTATAGATTATTCGATAGAGAATCGAATGAATCATGTTTCTGACAAATCGTGGGAGGAGTTTTTTTTTTCGAAATATTTCAGAGCAGATTATTTTTTGTCATGATTTTTTTTCAAGGCACTTTTTTTTCGGCCCTGACACGTATAGACTATTCGATAGAGAATCGAATGAAACGTGTTTCTGACCTATCGTAGAAGATTTTTTCTTTTTTTTTTAATTTCAGTCCAAAGATCCTCGATTTTTTTCTGTGTCGTGATTTTTTACAAAAGTACTTTTTTTCGGCCCCGACACGTATAGACTATTCGATAGAGAATCGAATGAAACGTGTTTCTGATCTATCGTGGGAGGAGTTTTTTTTTTCTAATAATTTCAGAGTCCAAAGATCCTCGATTTTTTTCTAATTGTCGTGATTTTTTACAAAGGTACATTTTTTCCGGTCCCGACACGTATAAACTATTCGATTGAGAATCGAATGAAATGTGTTTCTGACCTATCGTGGGAGGAGTTTTTTTTTTTCGAAATATTTCAGAGCAATGATCCTCGATTTTTTGTCGTGATTTTTTACAAATGCACTTTTTTTCGGTCCCGACACGTATAGACTATTCGATAGAGAATCGAATGAAACGTGTTTCTAATCTATCGTGGGAGGAGTTTTTTTTTTCGAAAAATTTCAGTCAAAGATCCTCGATTTTTATCTTAGTGTCGTGATTTTTTTTCAAGGCACTTTTTTTCGGCCCCGACACGTATAGACCATTCGATAGAGAATCGAATGAAACGTGTTTCTGACCTATCGTGGGAGCTTTTTTTTTAAAAAATTTCAGATTCCAAAGATCCTCGATTTTTTTCGAAGTGTGATTTTTTACAAAGGTACTTTTTTTCGGTCCCGACACGTATAGACTATTCGATAGAGAATCGAATGAAACGTGTTTCTGACCTATCGTAGAAGATTTTTTTTTTTTCGAAAAATTTCAGTCCAAAGATCCTCAATTTTTTCTGTGTCGTGATTTTTTACAAAGGCACTTTTTTCGGCCGCGACATGTATAGACTATTCGATAAAGAATCGAATGAAACGTGTTTTGACCTATCGTAGATTTTTTTTTTTTTTTTCGAAAATTTTCAGAGTCCAAATATCCTCGATTTTTTTCTGTATCGTGATTTGTTACAAAGGCACGTTTTTTCGGCCCCGACACGTATAGACTATTCGATAGAGAATCGAATGAAACGTGTTTCTAACCTATCGTGGGAGGAGTTTTTTTTTTTGAAAAATTTCAGTCAAAGATCCTCGACTTTTTTCCAAGTGTCGTGATTTTTTTTCAAGGCACTTTTTTTCGGCCCCGACACGTACAGACTATTCGATAGAGAATCGAATGAAACGTGTTTCTGACCGATCGTGGGAGTTTTTTTTTTCAAAAATTTCAAAGTCCAAAGATCCTCGATTTTTTTCTGTGTCGTGATTTTTTACAAAGATACTTTTTTTTCGGTCCCGACACGTATAAACTATTCGATAGAGAATCGAATGAAATGTGTTTCTGACCTATCGTGGAAGGAGTTTTTTTTTTCGAAATATTTCAGAGCAATGATCCTCGATTTTTTGTCGCGATTTTTTACAAAGGCACTTTTTTCGGTCTCGAAATATATCAAGAGACTCGGTAGAGTCTCGGGACAAGTACATTGACAGCTCTGTCGTCTGCTGGTCCGAGGCTCACCGAGTCTATACTTTCTCTGAATAAAACGATTCGCGGTGGTGGGGGTAAAATTGGCATGTCTTTTCGTTTAACTACGAAGCTCAGGAGTCGTTTGATATAACGAAAATCGGACTGGAGACTAATTGTCAAAAATGCTTTCGATTGAGCCCAAAATCAGCATGATCGGTGGCGTAATTGCTGAGAAAAAACTTTGCACAGGTCAAAATTATCAATTTTTCTATCATTGTGTGAAGGATTTCGACGTGTCTATATACAACACCATCAAAGGCCTCTTGAAGCCTCTCGAGTTTCTGATTGGTTGGTGTCTGTATCTGTGATAACACCATCAAAGACCTCTTGAAGCCTCTCGAGTTTCTGATTGGTTGGTGTCTATATCTGTGATAATACCATTAAAGGTATGTGATCTGTGGTCGTGTTCGTTCGTTGGGTCTCATCATTTTGATGTGAACAAGTGCGCATGCGCATAATGATGCGCAACACGCAACTGCGCAATGAAACGAGTCATGCGCAATGTGTGAATCTGTGTGAAACGGAATTCAAAAAATAAATGATGAAAACAGTGCTGGACGTGTGGAAGAGTTTGGTTATAAACAATAATAAATAACCGTTTTAACGCGCATTCGTCGTAAAATCGGGAATCAGTGACAAAATTCGGAAAAATCAATCGGGATAAGTGATAAGTGACAATAGTATTTGTTAAGATGTTTTTTGAGGTTTGAAAGTTTGATCGAAGTTTCGTAAAAACAGTGCGGGATGTGTGAGTTTAGTTAAACAATAACCATTTGACGGACACTTGGACTAAGTGTCGAAATTATTGGAAAGTCGTCGTCAGCGATATTAAAGTTTAATCGGAGTTTCGTAAAAACAGTGCGGGATGTGTGAGTTTGGTTAAATAATACTTATAATCGTTGAAACGTTTTTACGTGTTCATTCGCCACTTGTCTATTATTCTTCGTTTGTGTCAGGCTAGAAAAAATGTGTGATATCCATTATAAATTTGGAACTTTGGTTGTAGAAAGTGAAACGATTCATTAATTCGTACCAATCAATCTCATGGTTTTCTTCGAGGATGAATTACGAAGCAAGGATTATTGTTAGTTAATTAGGGATTGACTCGAGCTTTCCTCAGTTGGTATGACGATAATAATGCAGCGTCTCTCTTTCTGATCATTTATTTGTTTAGTCTTTTGATTATTTTGAAGATGCCTCAGAGTACGTATTCGCGTATATACGCGTTAATTCGACCCTTCATCATCGGCATTCGGTAAGAATGAAAAGAGATCGCTGCTGAAAAGAAAAGACCTTGATTTAATTAATAAAATCTCAAATTGGACAATTTAGTATTTTTATTTTTTGTAAGCTGTGGGGTTAGTTGTGTTAAGGTAAGGTATTCTATTGGTAGGTTTAGTTAACAATTAATTAATTTGTTATCCGAGACTTTGCGTTCGGGGACTATGCTAGGCGGATCAGGTAGACAGGAATGCTAAGACGTCACTCTACGATGAGATTGAATGTTATGCTTATTATTGCTCTCTCCGCTTTGTGCGGATCTTCGTGCTAGGCGGGATATAATGCAATGATAGGCATGGGTTCTAGGTGCGTGCGTGTGAGTAGCGAGTGTACCTATCTTCCTGCGTTGGCTTTCTATATGTGTGTGTGTGAGTTGGATGAATTTTCTTTATTGTAGCGTTAAGCGAGATGATAATAATGCCGCTGGTACTGTAGGGCTCCGAACATTGATATTTTGTTTCACTGGCAATTTAGGTAAAAAGATGCGTTTAAAGGTAGCGAACTGTGGATTCGTGGTTTATTTAAATCAATTGCGTGTGAGTTGTTCTCATGCGCTTGACGCGTCAGTGAAGCTGACGGGGCAACTGCAAGGAGAGATTCGAATTTCCGAAGAATTGTTCTACTCTCACAGCTTAGGGATCTTTAAGGATCAATAGACGATAGGTTGCTGAATCCTAGCGTCTCAAATGTCAGTCAAGCCGACGTGCAAAGTATTCCAAATTCGAGTAAGAAAAACCGATAGTGATCCTCAATTGACTCACAATGATTAACTTTTAGTGCAATGTTAAGAATGAGTACGAGTGCTTTGATTCTTATCGGGAAAGCCGTGGGATAGACTATGCAATGTCTCGCTTTAATAGTGCAATGGCAATTTTGGAATTGTTGAGTTTTTGATACTTTATCCACACGGAGCACAGTAAATCTGATAAATGATTTTTAGCAAAGAAACTCAAAAGTTACTAAACTCCTACCTATTAACCACCAGGCTAACAACAAATTCTCCAAGTCCGACTTCTAGCGCAGTGCTAGGGCTTTCTAAGAGAATTTGTCCTCTACTCACGAACTTGGATGAAGTGATGGAGAGAATGCTCAATTTAATCGATGATCATTACTTGTATGCTGAAGATGTGTAGAAGCAATAATTATGGGAGCATCTCTGCGCGCCCTTAAATAATATTTGGGGGCTGTAGGGGAGATTCCCTTCCTCAGGTCTTCGAGGATCGTTTTGGTGGGGTTTTTGTGCCCCGTTGCGTGACTACGGTGGTCAAATTCGCGTCTCCTATCTCCTCTTCGCGATTAGTTATTGCTTGTTCCCCTTATTCGCTTGGGATGGTGACCATTGACTCTACGAGTATTAGGATGTTAGGAGTTTGAGGAGTTGTAACCGCGCGATTGGGGCGAGAGCAAGATCAGTCAGCGTGCCTGATTGATAGGTGTTACGTGAGGCGTGTGTTACTTGCTGGCCGCGGTGACGTAGGTAGGGCGGGGACTGTCACTGGTCTTGGATTGATTGTCGGTAGGATCGATGGGTGTGATCGATAGTGGGACTCGCGTGAGCTCGCGCGCTGTTATTCGTTATGTAGGTGTGCTCTTTAGGTGAAGGAGTTTACCGGGCGTTTACCTGTGACGGCGAGGCATGGCGTCCCGTTACAAAAGATATATTATTTTTTTCCCCCTTTCGATCGCGACTAATTAGAATCTCGTGGCTTAAACAGTATTGAAAATATTAATGTTTTTTCACGAACAGTTGTTAGGTTATAAATATCGTGGTTAGGTTCGATCGACTCCTGGTTACAGCAATAATAAGAAAGTGATGGTGTGAAAATAGTCAAGTGCTTTTAATCAACTTTCGAACATTGTTGAAATGAATATGTATTTTTTTATTATTTTTAACCCTGCAGTTTTTATTTTCCACATTTAACTCTACGACGGAAACGAAAGCGATCTCTTTACTCTTTCGCGATTAAATGTTCCTCGTATAAGATTTCTTGAAAAATTATTCTTTTCGTTTCTTTGATAACTATGAAATAGTGTACGTTGAACTGTTAATCATGATTGGTGTGAATCGATGTAAATGTGGAAAAGAAACTCTATAAAACTAATAATGAGTGTCAAAGAAATGTATATGGCAAAGTTTGTTACTATCATGCCGAGTTTTGAGCAGTGTCTAATAAATATTTTTTTTAACTCTACACCGTTGACAATTTATTTTATTGGTCTCTTTCCTCTTCATTATAAAATGTTCCTCGCTTGCCATAACAAGATTTGTACATCATAAAATGTTCCTTGCATGATAATTTTTGGTCCATTTCAAAAAATTTTCGACGTCGTTTTTCTATCCAAAATATGGTGTAGAATCATCTCGCGTTTGATGAATTAATAGACAAATACACTGTCAACCTGCATCTGGATATATATGGATGCATCTGGATGATAACCATAGTAAGTAATGATATATCTTTATGTTAAAATGGCTCGTATAATATATCTTTATGTCAAAAGACTATGGCGGTATATACTCCATATCCTGGTATTAGCAAAATTTGTATCTTTGGATTGCAACGAATACCTATAGACTCTGGAAATTCTGTGAAGTGACAAATGTACCAAGTATTTCCACTTTTTGGCTCCGATTGTAGCATTATGAATTGAACATTTTGTTATGAAAATTCTTTGGTTGCTTATTTGTCAATGGGATCAAAAATATTGTCTTCGGAACACCATGGATATATGCAAAATTTCAGAATTTTGTTTGGCTCAATATGCTCTATATTTTTTCACATCCCCGCTTTAGTTGTAGCCTAATGAATTTTAAAAAATTGTTTCGGAAAGTCTTCCGATGTGTTTTTTCCGACATTATCAAAATTTATATCTTTGGATTGCAACGAATGCCTACAGACTTTGGAAATTGTGTGAAGCGACAAATGTACTAAGTATTTCTACTTTTTGCCTCCGATTTTCGCATTATGAGTTGAAAATTTTGTTATGAAAATTCTTCGGATGCTCATTTGTCGATGGGATCAAAATTATTGTCTTCAGAACGCCATGAATATATGCAAAATTTCAGAATTTTGTTTGGCTCATTATGCGCTATATTTTTTCACTTCCCCACTTTAGTTGAAATATTATGAATTTTGAAAAATTGTTTCAGCAAGTCTTCCGATGTGCTTTTACTGATATTATCAAAATTTGTATAATTGCATTGCAATGGATACCTACAGACTTTGAAAATTCTGTGAAGTGACAGATGTGCCAAGTATTTTCCCTTTTTGGTTTCGATTATGGCATTCGGAATTGAAAATTTTGTTATGAAAATTCTTCGATTGCTCATTTGTCGATGGGTTAAGAATTGCTGGCTTCGGAATACCATGCATACATGGAACATTTCAGAATTTTGTTGGGCCCAATGTGCGCTACATTTTTTTATTTCCCTAATTTAGTTGTAGCATAATGAATTTTGAAAAATTGTTTCAGGAAGTCTTCTTATGTTTTTTTACTGATATTATGAAAATTTGTATCATTGGATTGCATTGGATACCTACAGACTTTGAAAATTCTGTAAAGCAACAAATGTACCAAGTATTTCCACTTTTTGGCTCCGATTGTGGCATTATGAATTAAAAATTTTGTTATGAAAATTCTGCGGTTATACTCATTTGTCAATGGGATCAAAATTATTGTCTTCGGAACGCCATGAATATATGTAAAATTTCAGAATTTCATTCGGCTCTATTGAGATATATTTTTTCACTTCCCCACTTTAGTTGTAGCATAATAAATTTTGAAAAATTGTTTCAGAAAATCTTCTGATGTGTTTTTACTGATATTATCAAAATTTGTATCATTGAATTGCAACAGATACGTACAGACTTTGAAATATCTGTGAAGTGACAAGTGTGCCCAATATTTCCACTTTTTGGCTCGAATAGTGGCATTATTAGGACTTGAAAATTTTATTATGAAAATTCTTCAATTGCTCATTTTTGGATGGGATTAAAATTTGGCTTCGAAAAGTAATGGCTACATGCAAAATTCATAAACTTTATTGAGCCCAATGTGTGGTATGCTTGAGTTGTAGCATGACTAATTCAAACAATTGTCAGAAAGTCTTTGGTTCCTTTTTTTCTGGAAGTATAAAAATTTGTTTCATTGGAACGCAATGTATACTTACAAACTTTGGAAATTTCCTGGAGCAACATGTGTGCTCAGTATTTCTACTTTTTGGCTCTTATTGTGGCATAATGAATTCAAAAATATTTTCAAAAAGATTTGCTCTACGGATGCTCTGGTTGTGATAGTACGAAAATTTGCACGAAGATAATGCAACTGGTACAACTCAACTCGATCCATTTTCTTGGGTATAGTACTGATCTAAGTTTGCCCGCTTTATTGAATTTAATGTTTTAAAATATCCATAACATACTTTCTAAACTTTTCAAAATTCAAAGATAATATTAAAATATCTGTAAGTTCTAGTTTTGAGGCTTTCACGGCCATTATTGTTAGAAATATCAAAATTTGTATCATGGGAATGTAGCCAATACCTACAAACTTTTAACATTTTGTGAAGCGACATGTGCACCAAGTATTTCCATTGTCTATCTCTGTGCATTAGGAATTGAAAAATTTATTACAAAAAGTCTTCGGCTGCTCATTTTTGGATTGGATTAAAATTTATGTCCTCGGAACGCAATAGATACATCCAAATTTTCTGAACTTTGTTGGACTTAAAGTGCACTATGTTTTTTCACATTTCCACTTTAGTTGTGGCATAATAAATTTAAAAAGTTGTTTCATAAAGTCTTCGGGTGCTCTTCTTCTTCTGATAGTATCAAAATTTGTATCATTGGAATGTAGCCGATATCTGCAAACTTTGACCATTTTGTGAAGAGGAGACATGTGTGCTAAGTATTTCCACTTTTTAGCTCTGATTATGGCATAATAAATTGAAAAAATTTTATTCCAAAGGCTTTCCTCTACAGTCGCTCTGGTTTTGATGGTATCAAAATTTGCTCAAAGCTAATGTGACTAATACAACTAAATTCATTTCATTCTCTTGGGTACGACCCTGGTCTGAGTTTGTCCACTTTGTTCAATATATTGGTTTGGAGTTCGCATAACATACTATTTGAACTTTTCTATATTCAATGAGAATATTGATTCCACCTTGTTAATAAAAATAAGAATGAAAATATGCGTAAATTTTTTCATAATAGATTCAATATGTTTTCTCTAAACATACGTGAAACTGGTTTTTTATTTTATCATTAATCAAAAATGAAAAATTTCGAAAAAGGTCGCTCCATTTTTATAAACAAGCTGAAATAAGCGTAATATTTTTTACCACAAATCTACAAATATAACAAGGAGATACTGCTGTTTAATATGTTTCTTTGATAAACACAAATTCAAATAGCTACAAATTCTATGGAAAAGTTCTGACTGCTCTAATCTTGCCCTCAAAAGCTTTGTAAATTTTTGTATCAGACTCCCAGTTCCCGACTTATTTTAGCCTGATTCCAGAAAGGTAAAGCGAAATGTCAAAACAATTTGACTGGCTCGAGAATAAAAAAAATGCCAAATTGAAAATTCCAAAACATGTGTCCCTTTATTTCATGGGGAAAAAACCTTACTCAAAGTAGAAGGGGTCAGGGTTTGGAAACGAAAAAGCGATAATTTCCCAATATAACCTTGTTCTAATCTATATAAAGCGAGATGTTTGAAAAGAACAAGAAAAAACGAATCATATCATGCATAGAAATCCCCCTTGCGGAAAAAACCTGAGCAAGTACATTTGTTGACCGCCGTTCCCATATTTTTCCACGAATATACATACACTGCAAAAACATTTCTCGCAAAAATCCCTGAGAAAATCAAATCCTATCAAAAAGTAAGAAAAGTGACCACTCTCAAAAAATGTATCAAATAAATTCAAATCACACAAAACAAAATGAGTTAATCCTCGCGAAAAGCTAAGATTGGGTTTCGCAAAAAGTTATAAAATAAATTGAGCTATACTAAAACATATGTTGCCAAGTACGGGAGGCTTTATCGTGCGACATAAAATCTTCAAATAATGTTGAATATTGATAGAGAAAAGAATCAAGTTCGAAAATGCAGTTGTTTTACCAACCAGAATGAAAATAAAAACTCTGTATCAATAAGAGTCCGAAGCAAAAAAAGATTGCAAATGAAAAAAAATTAGATGAAAAAGAATTTCTGCCGAAGTACTTGGCGAGGTTGTCACCATGACCGATACATTATATAAATTAAGTGAAAAAACATTCGTCAAGTACTTCGGCCGAATTTTTTTTTAATCTAATTTTTTTCTATGTTTTATATAACAATTTGTAAGTCAAGGATGATGCATCATATTCTTCCGTCATTTCGTCTTTGAAAGAATAATAATTCTGAGGCTCCTGACAGTAAAGTTAAATATAATTATCTATTTATAGATTAGACCGAAATTGCTAATATCCTCGCTGCCATTTCGCCCCTGAATGCCTTGTTCTAATACACAACTTGAAAGCTAATGATAAAGTATTTAATTTTCTGAATTTTTTCCTTGGGGGAAAACTGGTACTTGAGGTCTCTTCTATAACACCTTCCTGCCAAGCTATAATCGAATAATAACCTATCAACGAATTACTAACTCGAAAATACTTCGAGTGTGTAGTTAACTCTTTTGAAAACATTATAACTTTTTTTCTTATCAGAGAAACGAAACGCTCCTATATTTAAACAACCTCAATAACAATGAATTTATGGTAGAAAATCTGCCTCATTGTCTTTTATGTCGAATTAGTAGTGTGAGCAGTACTGATTCCTGACATTGTAATAAATCGATGATGTAATGATGCAAACACGTTGTAAGTTTTTTTGTTATATACAGACTCTATTAGAGTCTATATAAAGCGAAATATATGAAAATACTATAGAAAAAAGAAGTAATATCAAATAGCAAAAATCCCCTCCCGGGGAAAAAAACCTGGACAAGTACATTGGTGGTCCCTCGTTTCCCTATGATATCACAAAAAATCAAAACCCTGCTTAAATTTTTTTTTTTTTATGTTTACTAATTTTATTCATATCCCGGAGGGAAACCAACTATATAGATCACGAAATATCCGGCCAAAAAACCAGACTTCATAATAAATGTTACTTTGAATTTATTTCCACAGAACAAAACAAGAATCAAAACATAAAAAAATCAGCGTTGTCAAGATGAGAAAAATACCTCTTATAATTGGTGTGTAAGAAGTATCAATAGTCTAAAAAAAAATGAAAAAAGGTTGACATCTAAGTTACGTGCAGCAGTAAAATTTATGATATCAGTACTAGGACAAGTATTTCTTTGGTGACTGAGAAGATATCAATATGGACGTACCGGCAACGTATGGCATGCAGTTGATGCATTGCTCCTGGGATCTCCTAAGTCGTGTAGCTACTTTTGTTTTGGCTATGGCGCGACCAATGTTGCCAAATAGTATTTACTTATATGACCTAATGAAACAACATTGCCTGCGCCGTGGCTAAAATAACGAAAAACAAACAAGAACAGGAAGTTTCGCATAAGATCCCGTGCTTTTGTAATGTTGAAAAAAAACATTAATTTATGTCTGTACATGATAGCACAGTTTTGTTTGATTGGTAATAATTTGATGAACGTTCACCACCGTACGTTGAGTGTATACGCACAGAGTACTTGTCCGGCCCATAACTTTTTATTAAAATTGCTCATTCAAGTGAAAATTCAATTGGAGGTGCTTTTCGTTGCATGCGTTGCTTTTCGCTGTCAGAAATTTATAATAATATAATAAAATAATTATAATATATAATAAAAAGTTATGGGCCGGGCAAGTACTCTGTGCGTATACACTCAACGTACGGTGGTGAACGTTCATCAAATTATTACCAATCAAACAAAACTGTGCTATCATGTACAGACATAAATTAATGTTTTTTTTCAACATTACAAAAGCACGGGATCTTATGCGAAACTTCCTGTTCTTGCTTGTTTTTCGTTATTTTAGCCACGACGCAGGCAATGTTGTTTCATTAGGTCATATAAATAAATACTATTTGGCAACATTGGTCGCGCCATAGCCAAAACAAAAGTAGCTACTCGACTTAGGAGATCCCAGAAGCAATGCATCAACTGCATGCCATACGTTGCCGGTACGTCCATATTGATATCTTCTCAGTCACCAAAGAAATACTTGTCCTAATACTGATATCATAAATTTTACTGCTGCACGTAACTTAGATGTCAACCTTTTTTCATTTTTTTCTAGACTATTGATACTTCTTACACACCAATTATAAGAGGTATTTTTCTCATCTTGATAACGCTGATTTTTTAATGTTTTGATTCTTGTTTTGTTCTGTGGAAATAAATTCAAAGTAACAATTATTATGAAGTCTGGTTTTTTGGCCGGATATTTCGTGATCTATATAGTTGGTTTCCCTCCGGGATATGAATAAAATTAGTAAACATAAAAAAAAAAATTTAAGTAGGGTTTTGATTTTTTGTGATATCATAGGGAAACGAGGGACCACCAATGTACTTGTCCAGGTTTTTTTTCCCCGGGAGGGGATTTTTGCTATTTAGACTATTCGATAGAGAATCGAATGAAACGTGTTTCTAACCTATCGTGGGAGTTTTTTTTTTTTTTTGAAAAATTTCAGTCAAAGATCCTCGACTTTTTTCCAAGTGTCGTGATTTTTTTTCAAGGCACTTTTTTTCGGCCCCGACACGTACAGACTATTCGATAGACAATCGAATGAAACGTGTTTCTGACAAATCGTGGGAGGAGTTTTTTTTTCGAAATATTTCAGAGCAGATTATTTTTTGTCGTGATTTTTTTTCAAGGCACTTTTTTTCGGCCCTGACACGTATAGACTATTCGATAGAGAATCGAATGAAACGTGTTTCTGACCTATCGTAGAAGATTTTTTTTTTTCGAAAAATTTCAGTCCAAAGATCCTCGATTTTTTTCTGTGTCGTGATTTTTTACAAAGGCACTTTTTTTCGGCCCCGACACGTATAGACTATTCGATAGAGAATCGAATGAAACGTGTTTCTGATCTATCGTGGGAGGAGTTTTTTTTTCTAAAAATTTCAGAGTCCAAATATCCTTGATATTTTTCCAAGTGTCGTGATTTTTTACAAAGGTACTTTTTTATCGGTCCCGACACGTATAAACTATTCGATAGAGAATCGAATGAAATGTGTTTCTGACCTATCGCGGGAGGAGTTTTTTTTTTCGAAATATTTCAGAGCAATGATCCTCGATTTTTTGTCGTGATTTTTTACAAAGGCACTTTTTTCGGTCCCGACACATATAGACTATTCGATAGAGAATCGAATGAAACGTGTTTCTAACCTATCGTGGGAGGAGTTTTTTTTTTTGAAAAATTTCAGTCAAAGATCCTCGACTTTTTTCCAAGTGTCGTGATTTTTTTTCAAGGCACTTTTTTTCGGCCCCGACACGTATAGACTATTCGATAGAGAATCGAATGAAACGTGTTTCTGTCAAGTCGTGGGAGGGGTTTTTTTTCGAAATATTTCAGAACAGATTATTTGTTGTCGTGACTTTTTTTCAAGGCACTTTTTTTCGGCCCTGACACGTATAGACTATCCGATAGAGAATCGAATGAAACGTGTTTCTGACCTATCGTAGAAGATTTTTTTTTCTAAAAATTTCAGATTCCAAATATCCTCGATTATTTTCTAACTGTCGTGATTTTTTACAATGGTACTTTTTTATCGGTCCCGACACGTATAAACTATTCGATAGAGAATCGAATGAAATGTGTTTCTGACCTATCGTGGGAGGAGTTTTTTTTTTCGAAATATTTCAGAGCAATGATCCTCGATTTTTTGTCGTGATTTTTTACAAAGGCACTTTTCTTCGGTCCCGACACGTATATACTATTCGATAGAGAATCGAATGAAACATGTTTCTAACGTATCGTGGGAGGATTTTTTTTTTTTTTTCGAAAAATTTCAGTCAAAGATCCTCGATTTTTTTCTAAGTGTCGTGATTTTTTTTCAAAGCACTTTTTTCGGCCCCGACACGTATAGACTATTCGATAGAGAATCGAATGAAACGTGTTTCTGACCGATCGTAGAAGATTTTTCTTTTTCGAAAAATTTCAGTCCAAAGATCCTCGATTTTTTTCTGTGTCGTGATTTTTTACAAATGCACTTTTTTCGGCCCCGACATGTATAGACTATTCGATAAAGAATCGAATGAAATGTGTTTTTGACCAATCGTAGATTTTTTTTTTGTCGAAAAATTTCAGAGTCCAAAGATCCTCGATTTTTTTCTGTATCGTGATTTGTTACAAAGGCACTTTTTTTCGGCCCCGACACGTACCAAGAGACTCGGTAGAGTCTCGGGACAAGTACATTGACAGCCCTGTCGTCTGCTGGCCCGAGCTCGCCGAGACTATACTTTCTCCGAATAAAACGATTCGCGGTGGTGGGGGTAAAATTGGCATGTCATTTTATTTAATTACGAAGTTCAGGAGTCATTTGGGAACTTAAAAATTGAACTTTTAGCTAATTAAGAAATTCTCTTTCCATTACGCCGAAAATCGGCATGATCGTTGGCGTAATTGCTGAGACTTTGCACGGGCTCAAGATTATGCAAAAGTTACTAACACATTCCTGGATTTAATGTGTCTGTATATAACACCATCAAAGGCCTCATGTCCCCGGGGCGAACTTCACGGCAGTGTCGCGAACTGACGTCACATGATAATATCTATATCTATATATTGTACAACCATCTGCCAGTATTTGATGGTATAAACGAACGGAGTTTCGACATTACGAAGTGCGGGATAAATAAAAAAAACGTGCTTGTATTATAATCTTAATATCAAGAGTGAAATATTAAGAGTGACAGTTTTAACGTTTACTGGACCTAGTCTTATCGAGTGTATATACTTTTACCGCGGAAGAGTGCGAGACGTACGATCCAAAAATGATTTCTTTAATATAAATTCAATGACAGCAATTTAGAGTTTCATTCAAATTCACGTATTTTTTATTTTTTTCCCCCTTTCGATCGCGATTAATTAGAATCTCGTTGCTTAAACAGTATTGAAAATATTAATGTTTTTTCACGAACCGTTGTGAGGTTATAAATATCGTGGTTAGGTTCGATCGACTCTTGGTTACAGTAATAATAAGAAAGTGATGGTGTGAAAATAGTCAAGTGCTTTTAATCAACTTTCGAACATTGTTGAAATGAATATGTATTTTTTTATTATTTTTAACCCTGCAGTTTTTATTTTCCACATTTAACTCTACGACGGAAACGAAAGCGATCTCTTTACTCTTTCGCGATTAAATGTTCCTCGTATAAGATTTCTTGAAAAAACATTCTTTTCGTTTCTTTGATAACTATGAAATAGTGTACGTTGAACTGTTAATCATGATTGGTGTGAATCGATGTAAATGTGGAAAAGAAACTCTATAAAACTAATAATGAGTGTCAAAGAAATGTATATGGCAAAGTTTGTTACTATCATGCCGAGTTTTGAGCAGTGTCTAATAAATATTTTTTTTAACTCTACACCGTTGACAATTTATTTTATTGGTCTCTTTCCTCTTCATTATAAAATGTTCCTCGCTTGCCATAACAAGATTTGTACATCATAAAATGTTCCTTGCATGATAATTTTTGGTCCATTTCAAAAAATTTTCGACGTCGTTTTTCTATCCAAAATATGGTGTAGAATCATCTCGCGTTTGATGAATTAATAGACAAATACACTGTCAACCTGCATCTGGATATATATGGATGCATCTGGATGATAACCATAGTAAGTAATGATATATCTTTATGTTAAAATGGCTCGTATAATATATCTTTATGTCAAAAGACTATGGCGGTATATACTCCATATCCTGGTATTAGCAAAATTTGTATCTTTGGATTGCAACGAATACCTATAGACTCTGGAAATTCTGTGAAGTGACAAATGTACCAAGTATTTCCACTTTTTGGCTCCGATTGTAGCATTATGAATTGAACATTTTGTTATGAAAATTCTTTGGTTGCTTATTTGTCAATGGGATCAAAAATATTGTCTTCGGAACACCATGGATATATGCAAAATTTCAGAATTTTGTTTGGCTCAATATGCTCTATATTTTTTCACATCCCCGCTTTAGTTGTAGCCTAATGAATTTTAAAAAATTGTTTCGAAAAGTCTTCCGATGTGTTTTTTCTGACATTATCAAAATTTATATCTTTGGATTGCAACGAATGCCTACAGACTTTGAAAATTGTGTGAAGCGACAAATGTACCAAGTATTTCTACTTTTTGCCTCCGATTTTCGCATTATGAGTTGAAAATTTTGTTATGATAATTCTTCGGATACTCATTTGTCGATGGGATCAAAATTATTATCTTCAGAACGCCATGAATATATGCAAAATTTCAGAATTTTGTTTGGCTCATTATGCGCTATATTTTTTCACTTCCCCACTTTAGTTGAAACATTATGAATTTTGAAAAATTGTTTCAGGAAGTCTTCCGATGTGTTTTTACTGATATTATCAAAATTTGTATAATTGCATTGCAATGGATACCTACAGACTTTGAAAATTCTGTGAAGTGACAGATGTGCCAAGTATTTTCCCTTTTTGGTTTCGATTATGGCATTAGGAATTGAAAATTTTGTTATGAAAATTCTTCGATTGCTCATTTGTCGATGGGTTAAGAATTGCTGGCTTCGGAATACCATGCATACATGCAAAATTTCAGAATTTTGTTGGGCCCAATGTGCGCTACATTTTTTTATTTCCCTAATTTAGTTGTAGCATAATGAATTTTGAAAAATTGTTTCAGGAAGTCTTCCCATGTTTTTTTACTGATATTAGCAAAATTTGTATCATTGGATTGCAACGGATACCTACAGACTTTGGAAATTCTGTAAAGCAACAAATGTACCAAGTATTTCCACTTTTTGGCTCTGATTGTGGCATTATGAATTAAAAATTTTGTTATGAAAATTCTGCGGTTGCTCATTGGTCAATGGGATCAAAATTATTGTCTTCGGAACGCTATGAATATATGCAAAATTTTAGAATTTCATTCGGCTCAATTGAGCTATATTTTTTCACTTCCCCACTTCAGATGTAGCATAATAAATTGTGAAAAATTGTTTCAGGAAGTCTTCTGATGTGTTTTTACTGATATTATCAAAATTTGTATCATTGAATTGCAACAGATACCTACAGACTTTGAAATATCTGTGAAGTGACAAGTGCGCCCAATATTGCCACTTTTTGGCTCGAAAAGTAGCATTATTAGGACTTGAAATTTTATTATGAAAATTCTTCGGTTGTTCATTTTTGGATGGGATTAAAATTTTGCTTCGAAAAGCAATGGCTACATGCAAAATTCATAAACTTTATTGAGCCCAATGTGTGGTATGCTTGAGTTGAGGCATGATTAATTCAAAAAATTGTCAGAAAGTCTTTGGTTCCATTTTTTCTGGAAGTATAAAAATTTGTTTTATTGGAACGCAACGTATACTTACAAACTTTGGAAATTTCCTGGAGCAACATGTGTGCTCAGTATTTCTACTTATTGGCTCCTATTGTGGCATAACGAATTCAAAAATATTTTCAAAATGATTTGCTCTACGGATGCTCTGGTTGTGATGGTACGAAAATTTGCACGAAGATAATGCAACTGGTACAACTCAACTCGATCCATTTTCTTGGGTATAGTACTGATCTAAGTTTGCCCGCTTTATTGAATGTAATGTTTTAAAATATCCATAACATACTTTCTGAACTTTTCAAAATTCAAAGATAATCGAGGGGCTGCTTACTCGCTAATTCCGTGGCTCGTCGATTTCCAAAAGAAATCGATTTCTTGTGATTTCGACTACGATTTTCACGATTTCTGAATCTATGAGATTACTTGTGATTTCGTGTGATTTATGCTGATTCTAACGATTGCGAGTGATTTCTAAATTTAAAAAATCACTGATTTCTAGACTGAAGAACATTGATTAATTATTATAGATTAACAATAATTATTTTATGGTTAGGGATACGTGGATACTCCATCAATAACACAGTAGACAAAGAGATGCTTATTACCCTGCTTAGAAAATCCGATAGATATCGATTGAAACCGATAGGAACCCATAAAAATTCAGTTGAAATGAATGGATCAATAGGAGAGTGATATGTCCTCCGATTGGAAGTCAATCGGCATCAATGGGTTTGAATCAGCCTGTATCATTAACCGAAATGAATTGGAAATAAGGCATTAAATGGAGTACTTAATTGGAAATATACTTATTGACTGTACTATTAGTTTTTTGAAAAGGAGAATTCCGATACATTTCCAATTCAAATTCTGAATCGGTCGCAATAGGAAAATTCTGCGATAGGTTTTTTATGAGATCCAATGAGAAATGAATGGGAAACGGTGTGTCAAAAATTGCATGCACTGTCAATCGGAATCTATGGAAAATTCACATTAAATAGAATATCTAATGGGAAATAGTCGAATTGACAAGTTTATGGGATTGAAGGAGATTCCTGAAAAGATGAATTTCAACTCGATTCCAATTTAAATATTGAATCGGTTGCAATAGGAATATTCCGTGATACGATGTTCATGGGATCCAATCGGAAATAAATAGGAAGCGGTGTATAGAAAACTGCATGAACTGTCAATCGGAATGTATGGAAAATTTCGTATTAAATAGAATATCTAATGTGAAATAGTCTAGTTGACAATTTTATGGGTTTGAATAATTTTTATGAGATCCTATCGGAAATGAATGGAAAGCGGTATATCGAAAATTGCATGCACTGTCAATCGGAATCTATAGGAAAATTTGTAATAAATAGAATATCTAATGGGAAATCGTCCAATTGACAAGTTTATGGGTTTGAATGAGTTTCGTGAAATGGTGAATTCCAAATCGATTCCAATTTAAATACTGATTCGGTTGCAATAGGAATATTTCGTGATACGATATTTATAAGATCCAATCGAAAGTGAATAGGAAGCTGTATATATCTATCTGAAATATTGAATCGGTTGCAATAGGAATATTGCGTGATACGATTTTTATAAGATCCAATCGGAAGTGAATAGGAAGCAGTGTATATATACACTGAATAGGAAGCGGTGTATATATACACCGCTTCCTATTCACTTCCGCTTATAAAAATCATATCACGCAATATTCCTATTGCACCCGATCCAGTATTTAAATTGGAACCGATTTGGAATTCACCATTTTACGAAACTCATTCAAAATCATAAACTTATCAATTGGTCGATTTCCCATTAGATATTCTATTTAATACGAAATTACCTATAGACTCCATAGTTTTCTATAGAAAACTGCATGAACTGTCAATCGGAATATATGAGAAATTTCGTATTAAATAGAATATCTAATGGGAAATAGTCTAATTGACAATTTCATGGGTTCGAATGAGTTTCTTGAAAAGACGAATTCCAACTCGATTCCAATTTAAATATTGAATCGGTTGTAATAGGAATCTTCCGTGATACGATTTTCATAGGATCCAATCGTAAATAAATAGAAAGCGGTGTATCTTTCTATAGGAGGTGACCAGAATAAAAGTGGAGTTTACCCATTACTTCCTATCACATTCCAATAAGGCAAGACCCATTATTTCCGAATCCTACACTGTAAAAAAAAATTATTTGATCCAAGTAATCCAAATTAATCGAGTTCAATTTACTGAACGCAAGTAGATTTTTCTTTGCCATAAATAAAAATAGACATTGCGACAAGTAAATCATTTTTTTGATGGCATTTATTTGGTCCGAATAATCTAATTCACTCATATAAATCGAAGGTATTTGGTGTAAATACATGGAATCTATAGACAACAAGGCCAAAGATTTATTATAAATAATTAATATTTTTGACTCTATCGTTTTATTTAATCAACGCCAATTCGAGTGATTGGCTGCCAATATGAAGTAATATTTTCAATTGGATAAACCAAAATCATTGGAAACAAGTAATCGATTTGTTTCTATCCCAATGATGCCGTATCTGTTCGCAATTTTTTTTAACCATAGTTCTGGTAGGGTGATTCTTTGATATAGAAACAAATATAAATGAACGAATTTCTTTCGATGCTTGGAGGGAACCATAGAGTTAAGATGTTTTTTCTTACAAATACGAATCATACACTCCTTTTAAGTGTGTATATTTGCTTAAATTTTTTTTCCAAGCGATCACCTCACGATTTTTTTTCTTTACTAAAACGAATATTAATGCTACGACTTCTCATTATAATAATAGTTAAAACAGAATAGTAAAAACGAATTTCAATAAATATTGTTTTACAGATCATGCATTGGCTTTCTTACTCCATGCTGGACTTGAGATTTATGTATCATTTTTTAACTTCAAGTTCTCATGTAGAGGATGGTGTAATAGGTAGCGTCCGTGCTGGTTAGGTCGTAGATGGGTTGGTAGGTCGGATCGAATCCCCGTGTAGGTAGGAAAATTATTCCGTGAAAATGAATGTCAGGGTGATAGGCATATTAAAATGTGATCAATAATAAAAAAATATGAACTTTTAGTTGAAAAAAAAACGATTTTTTGTTTTCAGTAACCCGTTCATTTCGATCTTGCAACTGTGCATTTCTCTAAATAATTTTGTATTTGCCTCTACTAACCATGATGTTTCGATCAAAGATATATTTACTTCATGCGAGTACTGGATTACTGGATAATATACAAATAAATAATTTACTTCGTTCAAGTAAATTTTTTTTGGAGCCAGAAATTCTTTTTGACAATGTAAAGCAATCTCATGATTCCAATTCGTTTTTCCTTGCTTTAAGTGTTTTTACCGATTCATTCCCATTGAGGAAGTCTATGGGATTGGAACAGTTAAATAGGGTTCTCTCCCATTGAAAAAGTCTATCGGAAAGGGGCATTTGAATAGGTTATTTCCTGGACAAATAACACCGTTGATTCGGATTCATTTTTTTCTATGGGTTTCAATAGGATTTTCTAAGCAGGGTGCACAAAGAGATGATTATTGTACCAAGAGAGATCTGTCACGAGCAAACATCAACTGGTCCGTTACGAGTGAACCTCTGAGACACGTTCGGAACGAGCAAATGCATGTTCGAACGCGTTTTTAGTTTTAAATAATCAGCATATACTTATACATAAACGTTGGATAAAGGCTTGTTCGTTTGAAGAGGGTATTAGCGATTCCTAGTGATTCCCGAAATCCTGTGATTTCTTTGCGGTTTCCCACGATTTCCTATATACTTTGAGAAATGATAAGAAAAACAGGAATCATGTGACTCGCGCGATTTCCAGCGACTTCTAGCGATTGCTTATCCGATTTTTTATAAAATGGTTCAAAGATTTCCTAAGTGAGCAGCCCCTCGAAGATAATATTAGAATGTCTGTAAGTTTTAGTTTTGAGGTTTTCACGGCCATTATTGTTATAAATGTTTGAGGCTTCTGGAAGCCTCACACATTTATATCTGTAAGTTCTTATTCTAAATGGTATTTGCAAGTATCATAAATTAACTTTGATGATAAAAATAAGAATGAAGAAATGCATAAACTTTTTTTTTACAATGAATTCCATATGTTTTCTGTCCAATTACGTAAAACTGGTTTTTTGATGTTTCATTTATCTAAAACTAACAATTTCGAAAAAAAATCTGCCTTCCAATTCTATCAATAACAAAGTGGATTAGTAATATGTTTTATCGCAAACACAACACAATGAGAAGAAGTTACTTGAAAAGTTCGTGCATTCAATTGGTTTTTTGAAAACTAATTTGCTTTGAATAATTTTTTTATCAGACATCCAGTTTCTGACTAATATAATAACTTTGAACGATGAATAAAAATGAATGAAAAATAAATCATGTTTGAAATGAATCAAAATTGAATTTTATTCAAAATTTCGAAGTATTTTTTTGATGCGTTGATATTTTCCAGAAATAATCTTTTTTTTCTCAGGTTGGCTGTACGATGTGCTAAATTCTTACGATCCGGGTTTTTTCATCGCGGGTGGTATGATTGGAATAATTGGAGCAATGTTATTTTTAATTCCACCGACACAAAAAAGATTGCAGAAAAAAGCGGACAGAGAGGACAAACTAAAGAGAATAGATGTTATGTCTTAGCGAAAAATAAACATGCATAAAAACCCCCTCGGGGAAAAAACCTGGACAAGTACATTTGTTGACCGCCGTTCCCATATTTTTCAACGAATATACATACACTGCAAAAACCTTTTCTCGCAAAAATCCTTGGGATAATCAAATCCTATCAAAAAGTAAGAAAAGTGACCACTCTCAAAAAATGTATCAAATAAATTCAAATCACACAAAACAAAATGAGTTAATCCCCGCGAAAAGCTAAGGTTGGGTTTCGCAAAAAGTTATAAAATAAATTGAGCTATACTAAAATATATGTGGCCAAGTACGGAAGGCTTTATCGTGTGACATAAAATCTTCAAATAATGTTGAATGTTGATAGAGAAAAGAATCAAGTTCGAAAATGCAGTTGTTTTACCAACCAGAATGAAAATAAAAACTCTGTATCAATAAGAGTCAGAAGCAAAAAAAGATTGCAAACGAAAAAAAATTAGATGAAAAAGAATTTCGGCCGAAGTACTTGGCGAGGTTGTCACCATGACAGATACATTATGTAAATTAAGTGAAAAAACATTCATCAAGTACTTCGGCCGAATTTTTTTTTAATCCAATTTTTTTCTATGTTTTATAAAACAATTTGTAAGTCAAGGATGACGCATCATATTCTTCCGTCATTTCATCTTTGAAAGAATAATAATTCTGAGGCTCCTGACAGTAAAGTTAAATATAATTATCTATTTATAGCTTAGCCCGAAATTGCTAATATCCTCGCTGCATTTTCGCCCCTGAATGGCTTATTCCAGTACACAACTTGAAAGCTAATGATAAAGTATTTAATTTTCTGAATTTTCGCCTTGGGGGAAAAACTGCTACTTGAGGTCTCTTCTATAACAGCTTCCTGCCAAGCTATAATCAAATAATAACCTGTCAACGAATTAATAACATCTCAAAAATACTTCGAGTCTGTAGTTAACTCCTTTGAAAACATTATAACTTTTTTTCTTATCACAGGAGCGAAACGCTTCTATATTTAAACAACCTCAATAACAATGAATTTATGGTAGAAAATCTGTCTCATTCTCTTTTATGTCGAATTAGTAGTGTGAGCGGAACTGATTCCTGACATTGTAATAAATCGATGATGTAATGATGCAAACACGTTGTAAGTTTTTTTGTTATATACAGACTCTATTAGAGTCTATATAAAGCGAAATATATGAAAATACTATAGAAAAAAGAAGTAATATCAAATAGCAAAAATCCCCTCCCGGGGAAAAAAACCTGGACAAGTACATTGGTGGTCCCTCGTTTCCCTATGATATCACAAAAAATCAAAACCCTACTTAATTTTTTTTTTTTTATGTTTACTAATTTTATTCATATCTCGGAGGGAAACCAACTATATAGATCACGAAATATCCGGCCAAAAAACCAGACTTCATAATAAATGTTACTTTGAATTTATTTCCACAGAACAAAACAAGAATCAAAACATAAAAAAATCAGCGTTATCAAGATGAGAAAAATACCACTCCTAATTGGTGTGTAAGAAGTATCAATAGTCTAGAAAAAAATGAAAAAAGGTTGACATCTAAGTTACGTGCAGCAGTAAAATTTATATCAGTACTAGGACAAGTATTTCTTCGGTGGCTGAGAAGATATCAATATGGACGTACCGGCAACGTATGGCATGCAGTTGATGCATTGCTCCTGGGATCTCCTAAGTCGAGTAGCTACTTTTGTTTTGGCTATGGCGCGACCAATGTTGCCAAATAGTATTTACTTACATGACCTAATGAAACAACATTGCCTGCGCCGTGGCTAAAATAACGAAAAACAAGCAAGAACAGGAAGTTTCGCATAAGATCCCGTGCTTTTGTAATGTTGAAAAAAAACATTAATTTATGTCTGTACATGATGGCACAGTTTTGTTTGATTGGTAATAATTTGATGAACGTTCACCACCGTACGTTGAGCGTATACGCACAGAGTACTTGTCCGGCCCATAACTTTTTATTAAAATTACTCATTCCAGTAAAAATCAGGGATCTCTCTCAAAAGTCAAGGGTCATAAATACGCACTTTTTCATTGTTGGTATTGTCTTATTTAATTTTTATTTTCTTATGTTTAATCCCGCATAATGGTTTAAATTCTCTTTTTCAAAACATAAAGGGCTATTTTGATAGCTGGCGCCCAAGAACGTCAAAGTGAAACGAACGGAGGGGGATTATTTTGTGTGAAAGTTGCGTGATCTTGAAACTTTGGATACAAATTTGACGGTGCATTCATAGCCTGCATTGATCTTTTGACCATTCACCAGTGGTTATTTAGATCTTCTACTAATAAATAGTAGCTTTCCAAAGTATAAGAACTTTCATTGCTGGCAATAGTGGTTTACTGAGTCGCAGACTTTCACAGACTTCAGAAATTTCATAACTGACTGCACCTTATGTTAATGTAATTTTATGATGACTACGAACACCATTTTATTCCGATTGAATCGACGTCGAATGTTGTGTATGATACAAGGCCATTTTGAAATTCGCAGAAGAATTGATTTTCTTATAAATTTCTGACCGCGAAAAGCAACGCATGCAACGAAAAGCACCTTCAATTTGATTTTCACTTGAATGAGCAATTTTAATAAAAAGTTATGGGCCGGACAGGTACTCTGTGCGTATACGCTCAACGTACGGTGGTGAACGTTCATCAAATGATTACCAATCAAACAAAACTGTGCTATCATGTACGGACATAAATTAAAGTTTTTTTTTTTTAACATTACAAAAGCACGGGATCTTATACAAAACTTCCTGTTCCTGCTTGTTTTTCGTTATTTTAGCCGCGGCGCAGGCATGTTGTTTCATTATGTCATATAAGTAAATACTATTTGGCAACATTGGTCGCGCCATAGCCAAAACAAACGTAGCTAGTCGACTTAGGAGATCCCAGAAGCAATGCACCAACTGGATGCTCTACGTTGCCGGTACGTCCATGTTGATATCTTCTCAGTCACCAAAGAAATGCTTGTCCTAGTACTGATATCATAAATTTTACTGCTGCACGTAACTTAGATGGTGACCTTTTTTCATTTTTTTCTAGACTATTGATACTTCTTACACACCAATTAGGAGTGGTATTTTTCTCATCTTGATAACGCTGATTTTTTAATGTTTTGATTCTTGTTTTGTTCTGTGGAATTAAATTCAAAGTAACATTTATTGTGAAGTCTGCTTTTTTGGCAGGATATTTTATGATCTATATGGTTGGTTTCCCTCCGGGATATGAATAAAATTAGTAAAGATAAAAAAAAAATTTCAGTGGGGTTTTGGATTTTTTGTGATATCATAGGGAAACAAGGGCCCACCAATGTACTTGTCCAGGTTTTTTCCCCCGGGAGGGGATTTTTGCTATTTGTTTTCAATATTTCAACCCAGTTGAAGGATGAGTTGTTTACCGAATTTTTTTCAGAAATCGTTCTAATCGCAATTCATCGACCTCCCTGAGCGATACATGAAATAAAAAAGATGAGAATGCCCATACAGCCGGTGTTAGAATATTTTCAAAATTTCAACCCCCTTGAAGGGTGAGTTGTTTATCGAATTTTTTTCTGAAATCGTTCTAATCGCAATTCATCGACCTCCCTGAGCGATACGTGAAATAAAAAAGATGAGAATGCCCATACAGCCGGTGTTAGAATGTTTTCCAAATTTCAACTCCCTTGAAGAGTGAGTTGTTTACCGAATTTTTTTCTGAAATCGTTCTAATCACAATTCGTCGACCTCCCTGAGCGATACATGAATTAAAAAAAGATGAGAATGCCCATACAGCCGGTGTTAGAATGTTTTCAAAATTTCAACCCCCTTAAAGATTGAGTTGTTTACCGAACTTTATTCGGAAATCGTTCTAATCGCAATTCTTCGACCTCCCTGAGAGATACATAAAATGAAAAGATGAGAATGTCGATAGAGACGATGTTAGAATATTTTCAATATTTCAACCCTGTTGAAGGATGTTGATTACCGAATTTTTTTCAAAAATCGTTCTAATCGCAATTCATCGACCTCCCTGAGCGATACATGAAATAAAAACGATGAGAATGCCCGTACAGCCGGTGTTAGAATATTTTCAAAATTTCTACCCCCTTGAAGGTTGAGTTGTTTATCGATTTTTTTTCTGAAATCGTTCTAATCGCAATTCATCGACCTCCCTGAGCGATACATGAAATAAAAAAGATGAGAATGCCCGTACAGCCGGTGTTAAAATGTTTTACAAATTTCAACTCCCTTGAAGGGTGAGTTGTTTACCGAATTTTTTTCTGAAATCGTTCTAATCGCAATTCTTCGACCTCCCTGAGCGATACATGAAATAAAAAAAGATGAAAATGCCCATACAGCCGGTGTTAGAATGTTTTCAAAATTTCAACCCCTTTAAAGGGTGAGTTGTTTACCGAATTTTTTGCTGAAATCGTTCTAATCGCAATTTTTCGACCTCCTTGAGCGATACATGAAATAAAAATGATGAGAATGCCCATACAGCCGGTATTATAATGTTTTCAAAATTTCAAGCCCCTTAAAGGGCGAGTTGCTTACCGATTTTTTTTTCTGAATTTGTTCTAATCGCAATTCTTTGACCTCCCTGAGAGATACATAAAATAAAAAGATGAGAATGTCGATGGAGACGATGTTAGAATATTTTCAATATTTGAACCCTGTTGAAGGATGTTGATTACCGAATTTTTTTCAGAAATCGTTCTAATCGCAATTCATCGACCTCCCTGAGCGATACATGAAATAAAAAAATGAGAATGCCCATACAGCCGGTGTTAGAATATTTTCAAAATTTCAATCCCCTTGAAGGGTGAGTTGTTTATCGATTTTTTTTCTGAAATCGTTCTAATCGCAATTCATCGACCTCCTTGAGCGATACATGAAATAAAAAAGATGAGAATGCCCGTACAGCCGGTGTTAAAATGTTTTACAAATTTCAACTCCCTTGAAGGGTGAGTTGTTTACCGAATTTTTTTCTGAAATCGTTCTAATCGCAATTCTTCGACCTCCCTGAGCGATACATGAAATAAAAAAAGATGAAAATGTCCATACAGCCGGTGTTAGAATGTTTTCAAAATTTCAACCCCTTTAAAGGGTGAGTTGTTTACCGAATTTTTTCAGAAATCCTTCTAATCGCAATTCATCGACCTCCCTGAGCGATACATGAAATAAAAAAGATGACAATGCCCATACAGCCGGTGTTAGAATGTTTTCAAAATTTCAAGCCCCTTAAAGGGCGAGTTGCTTACCGATTTTTTTTCTGAAATTGTTCTAATCGTAATTCTTCGACCTCCCTGAGCGATACATGAAATAAAAAAGATGAGAATGCTCATACAGCCGGTGTTAGAATATTTTCAAAATTTCAACCCCCTTGAAGGGTGAGTTGTTTACTGAATTTTTTTCTCAAATCGTTCTAATCGTAATTCATCGACCTCCCTGAGCGATACATGAAATAAAAAAAAAGAGAATGCCCATACAGCCGGTGTTAGAATATTTTTTAATTTTCAACCCCCTTAAAGGGTGAGTTGTTTACCGATTTTTTTTCTGAAATCATTCCAATCGCAATTCTTCGACCTCCCTGAGCGATATATGAAATAAAAAGATGAGAATGCCCATACAGCCGGTTTTAGAATGTTTTCCGAATGTTTAATTAAAATTATATACATAATTTTAATTAAAGAATTCGCGAACTCTCCTAGGGAATAGGAACCGTGCGTGGGCTATAGAGAGCGGCACCTATGCTATTTTGTTGTAAAGCTTTGGTAGCGTCCCGCGTATAGCGAACACCGCCCCAATTGCTGATTAGCGCCAAATGCATAATTAAAATTATGTACATAATTTTAATTCGAGAATTAGAATTTGGGGTAATTAAAATTATGTATATAATTTTAATTCTCGAATTAAAATATGGAGTAATTAAAATTATGTACATTATTTTTATTCTCGCATTAAAATTTGGAGTAATTAAAATTATGTACATAATTTTAATTCTCGAATTAAAATTTGAGGTAATTAAAATTATGTACATAATTTTAATATTTTTTAATATGTACATAATTTTAATTCTCGAATTAAAATT
The DNA here is from genome assembly GCA_963989365.1 of Rhimphoctona megacephalus. Taxonomy (NCBI): domain Eukaryota; kingdom Metazoa; phylum Arthropoda; class Insecta; order Hymenoptera; family Ichneumonidae; genus Rhimphoctona; species Rhimphoctona megacephalus. The sequence goes on along the minus strand of OZ022418.1, from coordinate 6,107,348 downwards.
TGAGGTAATTAAAATTATATACATAATTTTAATTCGTTCAAATTTTAATTAATCTAAATTTTAATTCCAGAATTACAAAATAAATGAAATTGAATTTGCAAATATTAATTCGTACAAATTTTTGTTCAGGAAATAAGGGGAGAGTACGATTTTCGGGGCGCCTAGATTTGGCGATTGATTCTGAATATTTCGACCAAAATAAAAACAATTTCAAGAATAACGATTTTGCCGTTTCGGCTCCCTGAAGGAGATATGAACATTCGAAGTTGGAAAAAAGCGTTTTTGGCCTACATTGGATCATAGATTTCTGACACGCGCGATGACCCAAACCCACCCTACTATTTCCACATATCCAGCTATTCAAAAAAAAACCGCGCGATGACCTAAACCCACCCTACTATTTCCACATGTCCAACTATTCAAAAATCAACCGCAAGATGACCCAAACCCACCCTACTATTTCCACATGTCCAACTATTCAAAAAACAACCGCAAGATGACCCAAACCCACTGTGTATCGATATTTCGAAAACCGTTCGAGACATCAAATTTTGTTACTCTTCATTTTCGTTTTATTTTGACTCTAGGACGCAATATCCGTAATCAAATTTTGACGACCCGGAAATCGTACTCTTGTCGGAAATAATATTTGAATAAATTAAAATTTGAACGCAATAAAATTTGCATCAATTAAAATTTGAGCGAATTAAAATTATGTAGACTATTGTAACTAATCTGAATTTTAATTGAAGAATAAAAATTATGTATACAATCTTAATAATATCGAAAAATTGAATTAGGCTCCAAAATTTAATTCGAGAATTGGAATTATGTATACAATTTTGAGACTCGAATTTAAATTTGAATGAATTAAAATTTTGTACATAATTTTAATTTCTGAATAAAATTTTACGGAATTAAAATTATGTACTTAATTTTAATTGAAACATTTTAATTATGTACATAATAAAAATTGTTAATGAATATTTTGTCTAGATATAATGAAACCTTCGTGCGATTTAAAATTTAGTTTACTTCATTGAATTATTATGACTGTGGTATTTCAATTTGACTTTGAAGATTTATTCTGCCGAAGTATAATTTTAATTCACAGAATTTTTATTCGGTCGTAATAAATTTTTGAATCGTCAATTCGTGTGATGTCGTACCACAATATTAATTTACTGAATTATTTTGCGACTCATTAAATTTTAGTCTCACAATTTTTATGACTGTTGAGCTGAATAAAAACGCATTAATTTTTTCTTATAACATAATAAAAATGAATTAAAATTATATCTTTGCAAAAAATTATTTCCACGTTTTCTGTATCCTTCACTGTGCATTTTGAATTTATCTTATGTCTAGACATAAAATTAATTCATTATTTTTACTCTTGAATAAATTAAAATGGTTTCGGAAATTATCAGTTTCAGTTTTAATGAGATATTGTATTTTCATTTGAAGTAAAAAATTCATTATTATTCATTATTATTCATTATTCATTACTCATTATTCATTCCTAATATTATTTTTTGCGACGTATTCAGTTCTCATAATATTAGGGAGAAATTATTTTGTTCAATATTTCGTCGATACTATTTGTCATAGGGGTTTTCCGTGGCGTAAATCTCTCTCTCTCTCTCTCTCTCTCTCTCTCTCTCTCTCTCTCGCACACATACACACTTTCATACGTACATTCATTACATTGTATTGTTTTTTTCGCGAAATAGCCAATATTTTGTGCAAATAAATTCAATACAGTAATTCGATCTTTCCTTACCAAACATATTTGATCAAAAAAGACTTATTTAATGTGCACTTACCGTTGACGAGACTTTCGCGAATTGCTCAATCGTTGTCTTGATGGTAGCGGATACTGCGATCGTCCTAAGATTTTTCGATTCATTTTCCTTTTCACACTTTATATAATCTCTCACAATAACTGCACGATATTTCACGGTTATTCCCACGGTAGCCCACACACTAATTTCTTTAATATCAAATAAGTCGCAGCAAGTGTAAAATGTACTGATTTGCAAGGCGTCAACAATGCGGTTTTTGACATAAAAATAATATCACGCGGCACCGGTCGGTATCGTTCAGAGGCGCTACGAGCGAAAAGGGGTGGCGAGGGTGTTTCGTCAGTTCGCCGAAATTGTTACAAACACTGCCAGTCAACATTTTGCAACGCGCTGACAGGATGCCAAAAAGTAAGTGAAAAATTTTATTCGTGAAACAAAATTTACTTGGCAATTTTTGTCGTCGATTTAATTAATGTCTACGAATGATCGCATCCTATTCATATATTTATGTTTTCTTTTCCAGAAAGAGCGAACGTACGGAACGTGAGGCGGAGGCAGCGGAAGAAAGAAAAACGGGAGGAGAAAAAAGCGGCTGCCGTAAGTATAACTTTTCATAAGCATATCTTCTCTATGTCTATATATGGGGCATTCCACGCCAAATCGACCTACGTCAGACCCTTCCATTCTTTGATTTGGCTGAAAATTTTATATGTTGTATGACCCATTGAAAGAAGCTCTTGATTTTTTTCTGATTTTTTTGTCCATACATTTGTGAGATATAATTTTTTTTTTCAAAATTCAAGGTTTTTTTCTTTAAATGACTGTAGCTCTCTCAAAAATCGACCAAATCGAACTTCTTTTTTTTAGAAAGGTTGGTTTTTCATCGTACTATTAGAAATAAAATACGGTAATTATGCGGAAGTGGGGCTCCACCTACAATCGGGCTGAATTTTTTTTTTTACATTCTTTATGAATAAAAAACATGATAGGAAGCAATATTATGGTGGCGCATGACCTTTTTAACCAACAAAAAAATAAAAACTCACTTCAATTAACGATATTACAAATGTTAGTTTTAATTGGTAACGAGCTCCCAAGGGACTTGTACACACACACACACACACACACACACGCGCGCGCGCGCGCGCGCGCATTTTTATTTTTTTTATGGGGTAGAAAGTCTTCCGCCACTATAATATTACATGGGATATCATTTTTTAATGATAACAAATGCTAGAAAAAATTTTGGAACTGTTTTGTTCTCCATCGTGTTGTTGGAGAAAAGAGTTCTCCTTCAATTTTGTCAATGTTTGAAATTTTAATATTATTACGTTTATGGTGTTATTATGGTGTTAGAGGTCATGTGCCACCATAATATTACGTATTACACCATTGCCAAGTGATAACAGACATGGAAAAAAAATTTAGAACCATTTTGGGATGGAGCCCCACTTCTGTATAATTACCAAAAATACGAAAGGATAATTAATATTTGTATTCCGTATTTTTTCTCAATTTAAAGCAATTTAAAGCAAAAAGAACATTGGTTTTAAGATGTTTGCCCATTTTTATTTTTTTCAAAAAATTCACAAAAAACTTTGACCAATTATATAATTTTTGAGATCAGTCTCATAGTGGGCAGATTTTTTCTTATATTTTTTTTCTTATTTTGAAAAGAAGTTTCATTTTTTCCAATCAATTTGGATCAAAATGAACTTTTTTTTATAATGTAGGTTTTTAACAGACTTTTGGAAAAAATTGCGAAATAATGATTGAAAATCGTCCCCTATGTTTTTTTTAAATGTTTAAGCAAAAAGTCATTAAATTTAAGATGTTGGACACTTTTGATTTATTTCAACAAATTCACAAAAAAAACCTTGACCAATTAAATGATTTTTGAGACCAGTCCCATCGTGGAGAGATATTTTTTCATATTTCTTTTCTTAGATTCAAAAAAAATTTCATTTTTTTTAGTCAATTCGTACCAAATAGAACTTTTTTATATTAGCAATGTTGGTGTGAAACAAAATATCAAAAAAATAGTTCGATTTTGTCGGAATTGACTGAAAAAAAATGAATTTTTTTTTTCAAAATAAGAAAAAAATATAAGGATAAATCTGCCCACTATGAGACTAGTCTCAAAAATTATATAATTGGCCAAAGTTTTTTTGTGAATTATTTGAAAAAAATAAAAATGGGCAAACATTTTAAAACCAATGTTTTTTTACTTTAAATTGCTTTAAATTGGGAAAAAATACGGAATACAAATATTAATTATTCTTTCGTATTTTTTTTCTAACAGTACGAGGAAAAGCCAATCTTTCTTAAAAAAAAGTTCGATTTGGTTGATTTTTGAGAGAGTTACAGTCATTTGAAGAAAAAACATCGAATTTTGAGAAAAATCACATCTCACAAGTGTATGGTCAAAAAAAATTGAAAAAATCAAGATAGCTTCTTTCAATGGGTCATATAACATATAACATTTTCAGCCAAATCAAAGAATGGAAGGGTCTGACGTAGGTCGATTTGGCGTGGAATGCCCCACATATATATATATATATATATATATATATATATATATATATATATATTGCTACGATATTACAGAAACATTGCCATAGAATATTGTAAACATTTTTCCATAAGAAAATGGCGGAAATATTACTAGCTAATATTTCCTTATAAAATAAAAAAATGATGGTTTTTCTTTGCAGGAAAGAATGTCAGGGGCAGAAAGTTTTGTGGGTGAGCCGGAGTCCGGTGAAATCGGGGCTTCCAGGACTCCAGTTGGAGAAACCGCTTCTTCAACGGCTGTGCTGGTAGTCCTGGAGGTAACGATTTCACCGTCTCCAGCCGCACAAAACTCGGCAACATCAGCGGCATCGAACGACGTAGCTGGGACGAGCCGCGTACCGCGACCGGAAAATGTAAGTGTTATTCGATGATAAATATACACTACCGGCAAAAATTTTCTGGACAGAACTGCGAAAATTTCTCGGAGCCTTTTTTATACAATTCGCCAGCAGTCCATATAAACGAATTTAATAAATTAAATTAAACGAGTAGGATTCTGGTTTAATTTCGTTTTTTTATCATTTTCTACGGGTTATATTCAAATCTGGTATGTTATTTGGGACATGGCCGCTTCACACCGCTTTTTTCACTCGTACAGTTTTTTCTGACTAACAAAATCGAAAGGTCAAAAAAATGTAAGAGTTATTAATTATTAATAATTATTTGTTCCTTTGCCGCATAGATATTAACGCCGTGCCGGAGTGAGCAGGCCCTCCGACCGCCCTCGTCGGACGGCGGTCCGATTGCGAAACGGCCCCGCTTGGCTCTGCAGGGACAAAAACCGGGAACCGGCCAGCCGGATGACGAGCAAGGCCGCGGTGGTTCGCGAGGCCACGGTGCTTGGCGAGGACTGGCTGCTTGGCGAGGCCGCGGTGGTTTTTGGGGCCACGGTGGCTGGCAAGGCCGAGGTGCCTGGCAAGGTCGAGGGACCTGGCAAGGCCATGGAGGAGGGCAGGGTCACAACGCGGGGATGGGCAGGGGCTCACTGGAAAAAAACACCGCCGTAAAAAACATTTTTTACGGCGGTGTTTTTAACATCAATAAGATGTAGCGGGCGCATCAATAAAAAAAAAGAATTGAATACACTGGGGTTATGTTGACATTTTCCTATCCCTATCCTTTTTACCCTTATGTTACTATATACTTAGAATTTTTCGGGAAAGCTACAAATCCATCTCTGAAGGATTATGAATTTTAGGTGATTTTCTTTCGAATGGTATGGGCGTGTCGGGGCCGAAAAAAAAGTTTCTTTAAAAAAAATCACTACACTTAGAAAAAAATCGAGGACCCTTGGACTCTGAAATTTTTCGAAATAATAAAAGAAAAAATCTCCTCCCACGAGAAGATAGGAACACGTTTCATTCGATTTTCTATCGAATAGTCTATACGTGTCGAGGCAAAAAAAAGTGCCTTGAAAAAAAATCACGACACTTAGAAAAAAATCGGGGACCTTTGGACCCTGAAAATTTTCGAAAAAATCTCCTTCCACGATAGGACAGAAATACGTTTCATTCGATTCTCTATCCAATAGTCTATACGTGTCGGGGCAAAAAAAAGTGCCTTGAAAAAAAATCACGACACTGAAAAAAATCAAGGACCCTTGACCAATTTTTCGAAAGTATAAAAAAAAAATTCTCCCACGATAGGATAGAAACACGTTTCATTCGATTCTCTATCGAATAGTCTATACGTGTCAGGGCCGAAAAAAGTGCCTTTGAAAAAAAAAATCATTATATATCTTACCTGATAATTAATTATGGAAAAAAAAAATAATTAATAATAATAATAATACTTCATTTCTTAAATAATTATTAATTTTAATTAATATTAGTTAAATTATATAAAAAAAAGGTTACGGAGTGAGGAATCGAACTCACGAGCATCGGCGCCAGAGTTCGGACTCACCCAGGCTGCCATGAGCCACTTCGGATAACAATAGTAGAAAATAGTACAGGCTCATTAGGACCGCTTAATATACGCAGGTTTTATACAGCAGACAGCAGTGGTTGGATTTTTTTTTTACATGTAACAATAATTACTTTTTCGGGATCAAAAAAAATCACGACAGTTAGCCAAAAATCGATGACCTTGAGATTGAAATTTTTCTAAAATTTTTTATTTTAATCGCCTTTCACAATAATATAGAAACACGTTTCATTCGATTCTCTATCGAATAGTCTATACGTGCTGGGGCCGAAAAAAAGTGCCTAAAAAAAATCACGATACTTGGGAAAAAATCGAGGACCCTTGGACTGAAATTTTTCGAAATTATAAAAAAAAAATCTTCCACGTTAGGACAGAAACATGTTTCATTCAATTCTCTATCGAATAGTCTATACGTGTCAGGGCCAAAAAAAGAGTGCCTTTAAAAAAAAATCACGACACTTAGAAAAAAATCGAGGATCTTGGACTGAAATTTTTCTGAATTATATAAAAAAAAATCTCCCACGATAGGCTAGAAACGCGTTTCATTCGATTCTCTATCGAATAGTCTATACGTGTCGAGGCAAAAAAAAAGTGCCTTTGTAAAAAATCACGACACTTAGAAAAAAATCGAGGATCTTTGAACTGAAATTTTTCGAAAAAAAAAAACTCCTCCCACGATAAGACACAAACATGTTTCATTCGATTCTCTATCGAATAGTCTATACGTGTCGGGGCCAAAAAAAGTACGTTTAAAAAAAATCACGACACTTAAAAAAAAATCGAGGACCTTGGACTGAAAATTTTCTGAAATATAAAAAAAAAATCTCCTCCCACGATAGGACACAAACATGTTTCATTCCATTCTCTATCGAATAGTCTATACGTGTCGAGGCAAAAAAAAGTACCTTTAAAATAAATCACGACACCGAAAAAAATCGAGGATCTTTGGAATTAAATTTTTCGAAAAAAAAAAAAAACTCCTCCCACGATAGGGCACAAACATGTTTCATTCCATTCTCTATCGAATTGTCTATACGTGTCGGGACCGAAAAAAAGTGCCTTTAAAAAAAACACGACACAAAAAAATTGAGGACCTTCGGACTTTGCAATTTTTCGAAGTGTCCTCAATTTCATGCTACCGACGGTACTGCCTGTCCGCTTTTACCGTCAAACAGAACTAGCGAACCTGTCGTCAAAAGCTGGAACCCGCAATCCACGGCGTAAAGTGCCAATATAGCCGCCGGCACGCGTTAGACGCCTCATATCCAATTTCCCGGATTTCTCTTTCAGTTTTCATTGAAATCGCGCAGGAAAAATTTTGAAAAGTGCAGTGATGTGGTATAAATCTGGGGCTGGTCCGTTTCATTGTGCAAGATGTGTGTGAAATTCGTGATAAAACAATCCTTGTAAGTGATGTAAAAGTTGTCATGCCCCGAGCATATCGCCTCGTATTTTCGTGAATTTATTGTGGTAGTAATAAACATCTGGGATAAAAAATTGGACCACACCCAGAATCGCGTAATTAAAACAAATTTATTTATATTTCTTCTAATTGCGTAATCTCAATATTCGCGACGAAATCCGGGAAATACGATATTCAGTTTGTTTTTTTGCTACCTGGCGCTGCATATGCTATCGCTCGATGACTCTTAACCCTTTGAAGCATAGTGACATACTGGTGTGTCACCTACTTCCACTCTGTTTTTCTTCAATAAAAAATTTTTTTAGCGCATGACGAATGTAAATGTATATTTAGGATATTAGGAGATCAATTGTTACTACCATATGACTATTAAGGGTTTATGTTTCATTTAGTGGATGTTAATAATAAGTCCAGTACAAAAAAAACACGTTTTTTAGACAATAAATGTAATTGTAGCTAATCCGGCAGGTAAACAATAAACAAAAAATGAATTCAGAGATGTTTTTTGGGTCGCTGATTACGAATTCGAGCTCAAAATCCAGAAATTCAAAATGGCGGATCCAATATGGCGGACCAAAATGCTCAAAGTAGCTTGATGAAGATGAAATTCGGTATTCGGAGGTTTATAGCGTCGCTGAATACGAATCTGAGCTCAAAATCCAGAAATTCAAAATGGCAGATCCAATATGGCAAACAAAAACCGGAGATTTTACTGGAATTACTAGAACATCGGAGTTGCTCAATATGTTGATTCTGCTACACTGAATTTCTAATAAAACTACGCTTTTATAATTACTCGGAGCTAACGGCGAGGACGTAGCAAGTTTCTAGCTTCATATTTTTTTTATATTTTTATTCAAGTTTATTTTTTTTACTTTTTTGTTTCTTTTTTTACTTTTTTATTTTTTTATATTTTTTTATTATGTAATTATAAGCTCAGCAGCTTATTATAAAGCTTATTATAAAATTATAGGCGCAGATTAGTATCAGTGACGAAGCCAGTTTTTGTGTTTCATTATCCTATATTGGAACTGCCATTTTTATTGTTCAATTTTGAATTGAGATTCGTATTCAACGACTCAAAAAACCCCTGCATACGGAGTTTCATCTTCATCAAGCTACTTTGAGCATTTTGATCAGCCATATTGAATCCGCCATTTTGAATTTCTGGATTTTGAGCTCGGATTCGTAATCAGCGACCCCAAAAACCCCCGAGTACCAACTTTCGCTTTCATCAAACGATTTTTGCATTTATAGTCCGCCATATTGGATCCGCCATCTTGAATTTCCTAATTTTGAGTGCAAATTTATAATCAGCGACCCCGAAAACCCCCCGAGTACCAACTTTCGCTTTCATCAAATGATTTTCGCAGTTATGGTCCGCCATATTGGATCCGCCAACTTGAATTTCCAAATTTTGAGTGCAGATTTGTAATCAACGACCCCGAAAACCCCCGAGTACCAACTTTCGCCTTCATCAAACAATTTTTGCATTTATGGTCCGCCATATTGGATCCGCCATCTTGAATTTCCAAATTTTGAGTGTAGATTTGTAATCAGCGACCCCGAAAACCCCCGAGTACAAAGTTTTGAGCTAATTGCACGTAAAGAAAAATGTGTGCTTCAAAAAGTTAAAGCAGTTGAGTGCTCAGAAAAATTCCACAACTCGCTGTAAGAATTTAACATACTTTTTTATTTCATATATAGTTCCAATGATAAAAAATAAGAATATAAAAAAATCAGCGAAAAAATCAGGAACATGGAAAGCACCCTTTAAGGCAGTTATTATTAATTAATAGCACTCGCTTCTCGTTGTTCACGTGTAAACAACTCCTTGATCGTTGTTTACATTTTTGGAGAAATGAGACAAAGCAGTGTGGATAAAGTAAGTCAGTTCTTTGAATATTTCGAAAGCCGACACGGGTTACAAAATTTATAGTTTTTCACGAAATTTTTTTGTTTAATTCGATGGTTAAAACGGCACGAAAAAAAAAATTCCTCTCCATAAACGGAGTGCTATAATTGCTTGAATGGAGTATTTACGACGATCGCGAGATTTAAAAAGTCCGGCGCTCTTGTGAACTGTGATCGCTCGGGTCGTCCGAAAGTAACAACGCACCAGGACGATAAATATATTGTTGTTACGAGCAAGAGGAATCGATGGTTGACGGCTACGGAAATTGAAGCAAAATTCAATGAGCCTAGAGAAACCGCAATTTCACTGACGACGGTGAAACGTCGCCTAAATAGTGCTGGACTTCAAGGCTGCGTTGCTGTGAAAAAACCGTTGTTGCGTCCTGTGAAAAAGAGAAAAAGTGGACAAATGCGAGTCGGACTCGCGCACGAAGGATTCCGTACCATTATCTATAAAAACGGCAAAAAATCACGTTTGTTGTATGGGAGCCCCCTTAAATATTTATTTTATTCTGTTTTTTAGTATTTATTATTATAGCGGCAACAGAAATACATCATCTGTGAACATTTCAACTGTCTAACTATCACGGTTCATGAGATACAGCCTGGTGACAGACGGACATACAGACAGACGGACGGATAGCGGAGTCTTAGTAATAGGGTCCCGTTTTACCCATTGGGTACGGAACCCTAAAAAAGATATCAGTGGGCCCTAAAGCATCGAGAATGGATATTGGATCAGTGAAAAAATGTGCTCTGGACGGATGAGTTGAAATTTTTAATTTTTGGATCCAGTCGACGAGTTTTTGTCAGGAGAAATGCCTCGGAAAAAATGATAACCCAGTGCTTAGTGCCGACCGTTAAACATAGGGGTGGATCGGTTATGGTGTGGGGCTGTTTTTCCGGTCATGGCGCCGGAGATTTAATAAAGATCGAGCGAATAATGAAAAAAAGAACAATACAAACAAATTCTTATTCTACATGCGATTCCTTCTGGTCTCAGAACCATCGGTCGTGGCTTCACCATGCAGCAGGATAACGATCCCAAGCACAGTTCTCGCCTCTGTAGAGGATATTTGAAAAACAAAGAAGCGAACAACATCATCGTTAATATGGTGTGGCCACCACAATCGCCGGATCTTTATCCTATCGAGCTTCTCTAGGAAGAGCTTGACCGGAAAATAAGACTGACTTGTCCCACATCTGCTGCAGATTTATAACAAAAGTTGTTGGACGCTTGGCCCAGTTTGGAGCAAGGTTAAATCGACAAACTTATCAATCGGATGCCGCGAATCGTAAATGCAGTACTTAATGCCAGATGCAGTTTTTTCGATGAAAGACTCGTATAAATGAGATAAGAGATATGATTTATGAAATTAACTTTTTTTTAAGCAAGGAAAAAATGCCTTACTGATCTGAAAAATTAGTTGGTGGAAATTTCAATGTATTCGACATTGATAACACCGGCACACAAAAAAAAAGTGGTCAGTACTTTTGACTAAACCCATATAATTCTATGTATTTTGATGCGCTGAATCAGAATTCAGGGCCAGTTCAGCGCCTACACCCACCAATTTTGAGTAAATTGCGAAAAACTGCTAAAAATCTCAAATAATCGCATTTTTGGGTATTCAAACATCTTTCTTGACCTATATAATGCATGATTTTCATGTAATTTGATGCGCTGAATCAGAATTCGGGGCCAGTTCAGCGCCTACACCCACCAATTTTGAGTAAATTGCGAAAAATTGCTAAAATTGTAAAATAATCGCATTTTTGAGTATTTAAAATTTTTTTTTTACCTATATCATGCATGATTTTTATGTAATTTGATGAGGTGAATCTAAATGCAGGGTTATTTTAGCTTATACACCTTCAAAATATTGAGTAAGTCAAAAATCGCATTTTTGAGTATTAAAAATGTTTTTTTGACCTTTATCATGCATGATTTTTATGTAATTTGATGTGCACAATTCGTATATATTTTCATTATTTTTTATGGATGCTGGAAGAGATGCAAAAGTGATGAAGAAAATATGAGAAAAGAACTTTATAGACATCACACCGTTCTTCTTGTATAACGAACTCTTTTTTCCTCAAATGTTCGGTGCAGTGGATTTCTCTTTCTCTTCATATTTTCTTTCTTTATATTTCTCTTCAGCGTCCAGCAAAAATCTGCCATCATGTTGACGTTCCACCTCCCTTGATACCGACTCTCCATTTCGCTTATATCTTGATGGAATCGTTCTCCTTGTTCGTCACTATAATCTCAGAGGTTTTGAGGAAAATAGTCGAGGTGAGAGTGTAGGAAGCGAGGGGCTGCTCACTTAGGAAATCTTTGAACCATTGTATCAAAAATCAGATAGGCAATCGTTAGAAGTCGCTGGAAATCGCGCGAGTCACATGATTCCTGTTTTTCTTATCATTTCTCAAAGTATATAGGAAATCGTGGGAAATCGCAAAGAAATCACAGGATTTCGGGAATCATTAGGAATCGCTAATACCCTCTTCAAGCGAACAAGCCTTTATCCAACGTTTATGTATAACTATATGCTGATTATGTAAAACTAAAAACGCGTTCCAACATGCATTTGCTCGTTCCGAACGTGTCTCAGAGGTTCACTCGTAACGGACCAGTTGATGTTTGCTCGTGACAGATCTCTCTTGGTACAATAATCATCTCTTTGTGCATCCTGCTTAGAAAATCCTATTGAAACCCATAGAAAAAAATGAATCCGAATCAACGGTGTTATTTGTCCAGGAAATAACCTATTCAAATGCCCCTTTCCGATAGACTTTTTCAATGGGAGAGAACCCTATTCAACTGTTCCAATCCCATAGACTTCCTCAATGGGAATGAATCGGTAAAAACACTTAAAGCAAGGAAAAACGAATTGGAATTATGAGATTGCTTTAAATTGTCAAAAAGAATTGCTGGCTCCAAAAAAAATTTACTTGAACGAAGTAAATTATTTATTTGTATATTATCCAGTAATCCAGTACTCGCATGAAGTAAATATATCTTTGATCGAAACATCATGGTTAATAGAGGCAAATATAAAATTATTTAGAGAAATGCACAGTTGCAAGATCGAAATGAACGGGTTACTGAAAACAAAAAATCGTTTTTTTTTCAACTAAAAATTCATATTTTTTATTATTGATCACATTTTAATATGCCTATCACTCCTGACATTCATTTTCACGGAAAAATTTTCCTACCTACACGGGGATTCGATCTGACCTACCTACCCATCTACGACCTAACCAGCACGGACGCTACCTATTACACCATCCTCTACATGGGAACTTGAAGTTAAAGAATGATACGTAAATCTCAAGTCCAGCATGGAGTAAGAAAGCCAATGCACGATCTGTAAAACAATATTTATTGAAATTCATTTTTACTATTCTGCTTTAACTATTATTATAATGAGAAGTCGTCGCATTAATATTCGTTTTAGTAAAGAAAATAAATCGTGAGGTGATCGCTTGGAAAAAAAATTTTAATCAAATATACACACTTAAAAGGAGCGTATGATTCGTATTTGTAAGAAAAAACATCTTAACTCTATGGTTCCCTCCAAGCATCGAAAGAAATTCGTGTGTGTGTGTGTGTGCGCGCGCGCGCGTGTGTGTGTGTGTGCGCGCGCGCGTGTGTGTGTGTGTGTGTGTGTGGGTGTGTGGGTGGGTGTGGGTATGTATGTGTGGGTGGGTGGGTGGGTGTATGTGTATATGTGTGCGCGCGCGCGTTTTAATTTGTGCCAGTGTGTCTATCTGTATCTGTTTCGGTGTGAGTTTCTACATCTGTATGTGTGTGTGCGCCCGTGTATCTGTGCCTGTATCAATATCTGTGTGCCTGTGTGTATCTATTTGTTTCTGATTGTATCTGTATGTACATCTGTGTGTGTGTGTGTGTATGTATATATATCTGTGGCTATGTTCCTGTATGTCTGTGTGTGTATCTGCATCTGTTTCTATGTGTATTTGTATCTGATTTTGTGTGTGTATCTGTATCTACATCTGTATGACTGTATGTATCTATGTCTGCATCTGTACGCGTGCCTGTGTCTGTTTCTCTTTGTATGCGCGTATCTAAACTACGTCTGTGTGTGTGCGTGTGTGTTTATATGTGTGTTTATATCCGTGTATACGTGCCTGTGTCCTTATGTCTGGATTTGTTCTTGTTACTGTGCCTCTGTGCTTATGTCTGCATATCCGTGAAATGGGTTTTTTGCCCCATTGTTCATTTTTTATTTTTTATTTTGTTTTTTTATATGTCAAAATTGTTTTAAAAATTGAAATTCTGTCCTCTTGGGGGCCTCCGCCCCCCGAGCCCCCCGCGGGGGGCCTCGCCCCCTGCAACCCCCATTACCCCGGATTCGAATGGTATTCTGGTTAAAAAATAGTATTTATTCCAACAATACATTTCTTATATTATCACTGTCTCACTCGCTCAGCCTCGCGGCAAGAGGGGGTAGCCTCGTTCAGCGAATGGTGACGTCACAGGGTAACGACTATACATCAGTCTCGCAAAGGACGTATGTCCAATGTAAACAAACGCTTGTTACGTCTTTCTGACTCCAAAAGACATAGAAATTCCCGAAGCATTCGATTTTAATGCACAAAATTATCATATCTCGGGATTGGGTGGACGGATCGACTTTCAACAAAGACCAATGGAAAGAGAAAAATCGAAAAAAAATTAGCCCATACACTCAGAATTTTTACCCAACTCGTTCCTCCGTGAAAACGGTTTGAAAAATAAAAAAAGACCGAAAACCGTCATATTCGAGTATAAGAGAGTGCGGCAGGGCTCGTGCAAGCTTTTCTTTTAATACTTGGCGTCGAGCCGCTTCCGCATCTCTTGATATATATTGTGATGAAAATTTTTATCGTCACTTAAAAGCAACTCATTATTGTTTCTCCCGCTCGATGCCCCAACCACGACACAGCCTCGTAGGACCTATCTGAGATAAAAAGGATTAAAATTTAGTTAATAATTAATTATTAATTGCGTTTCGAAATATTTATTGTATTTTTCATTGGCCGGCGAGAATTATTGGAAGGAATAAAGCGGCAACGAGGAAAGAGACAACAACATGGTAAAGGGAGTCGGAGAGAGAGAGAGAGAGAGAGACTTCGAATTTCGTTCGCAACATCGGCGTACTTCGAGCGAGGCTCGTACGCATTGGTTACCTACAAGACACCGACACACACACTCACACAGTACATCAATCTGGGGAATATTCGGGAATCTTCGAGAACATTATCATCGTTGGACGACGCTATTGATCATCGTCGTTTTCCAGTCATTACTTCAGGGGAGTCGCAATATTGGGTGACGTCGGACCCTGGTTACGATGATCGAAGATAATCCCGTTAATTTATTTATTAACATCTTCCCTATATCTTTCTCTTGTTATTTATCGTCGTTGCGAACTTATTATTTGGGCTAGGAGTTGTTAAAAGTAACGAATAACTAAATAATTATTCCCTTGTTACGCGCCTGTCGTAAATTTTCGCGAATATTCGAGAGAAAGGGGGAAAAAGGGGGTGAGAGTGTCGAGTGTGACTCTCGATTTTGTCAGATTTTCGGTGAGCATTGAGTGGGACGGACATGTAAAATTAAACGGTAATTATTAGCAAGTTTCTCTCCTTCTCGCTTTCCGAGTTGGCCAGTGGGTTTATCCCGTATTTGTTAACGATTTTCCTTCAATAATTTCACTTAAAGAAATATTGAAAAAGTGTTGCGATCCCGGTAAAAGTATTAACGTTCAATCGCGGCGGCGGCTTCACCTTTCGCTTTGAAGATATAAGTTTCTCAATTATTACTACGTGTTCGCGGGTTTTGTGAAGCAGCTCGCTTTATAACTAATGTCCGGGTAATAATTGTGTCGTGGTTGAATCCGAAAATCTGAAATCTTTCGTGTAATTACATTTATTTTTCGTCAATAATTAATTGTGCCAGATACGAGAATTTTCGTAAATAAGTGCGGGTTATGAGAGTGGGAATTGTGTATGTGTGAGACTGGGAAAGAATTATCGCGGGTTGCAAAACCAATAGTCCGACCGAGTCACCGAATAGCGGGTACTCGGTAACGTTTGGAACAACTATCTTTATTTTATGCGAGATACTAATTATTAACAACAATTTCGTTCCTTCCCGTGAGTTAATCCACGGTGGGAAAATACGGGCTCGTTATAAATTATAAGAGTGTGTAGAATATCGGTCGTATGAGTGTGAACGTGAATGAGTGATCGCGAATCTTCTCGTGTCTCGTGGCTTTTTCCCGTATTATTTTTTGATTATGATTACTTTTCTTTATTCGCATTGTAATAATTATTCGGTCTTACATTTGGGGGAAAAAAATTCGAATATTGTTATTATTATTCAAGCAATTTGGTAAACAATAAAATTATACTTTCCATTTATATTTTTCTTTCTAAATTATATAGTGCTCAATTTTCTTTTTATTATTTAATGACCCCGCCCATTCCGCTGCAACGAAGCCGGTCAACCGCCAATCTTTCTCTCTCTCGTATTAAGTCGCTTTAGCGACTGGCGCCCAATTAAAATAAAATAAATTAATACGAGAGAGAGAATCGGGCTTATGTGGCGTTAGAATTTTCCGTCACAATATATAAGGAGAAAGAGAGAGAGAGGGTGGGGAGAAGGAGAGATGGAGAGAGGGCGAGAGGGAGAGAGGAGGGAGGGGGAGAGAGAGAGGGAAGGAGGGAGAGAGAGAGGGCGGGAGGGGCGGGGAGAGGGGGAGAGGGTGAGGAGGAGGAGGGAGGGACGGAGGTAGAGCAGGAGAGAGGGGGTGAGAGAGTGAGAGGGAGAGAGAGGGGGGTAAGAGAGAGGGGTGTGTGTGAGAGAGGGGGTGAGAGAGAGAGGGGAGGAGAGAGAGAGGGAGAGGCGGAGAGGGAGGGAGGGAGTAAGGGGGCGAGAGGGAGAGAGGGGGTCAGAGAGAGGGGGAGGGAGAGAGAGGGTGGAGGGGACGGTGAGGGGTGGGGAGGGAGATATGGAGAGGGGAGAGGGGGAGGGAGACAGGGAGAGAGAGAGAGGCAGAGAGAGAGAGAGGGAGGGAGGGAGAGTGGGCGGGAGGGAGGGAGGGAGAGGGGGAGAGAGTGGGGGGAGTGAATGAGGTAGGGTGTGGGGGAGAGGGGGAGACAGAGAGAGGGGGAAAGGGGAGAGGGAGATAGAGGGACGGAGGGAGAGAGAGGGGAAGGAGAGTGAGGGGGAGAGGGGGGAGGGGAAAGTAGGGAGAGAGGGGGTGGGAGGGAGAGGGGGAGGGTGACAGGAAGAGGGCGGGAGGGAGGGGGGAGTGAGAGTGGGATGCAGAGAGATGGGGAGGGGTAGGGGAGAGGGATGGGAGGGAAGGGTGGGAGAGGGGGAGGGAGGGATGGATGGAGAGGGAGGGGGAGAGGGGGAGGGGAGGGCGGGAGAGACGGCGTGAGGGAGGGGAGGAGAGAGGGGGAGGGGAGGGAGGGGCGGGAGAGGGAAGAGCGAGCGGGGAGGGAGAGAGGGGGGCGGGAGAGGGAAGAGCGAGCGGGGAGGGAGAGAGGAAGAGGGGGGAGGGGGAGGAGAGAGAGAGGGAGAGGGGGAGAGAGAGGGAGATGGGGAGGGAGGGCGGGAGAGAGACGGCGATAGGGGTAGGGACGGAGAGGGGGAGGGGGAGAGAGCGAGGAAGAGCGAGAGGGAGAGAGAGGGAGAGAGAGGGGGCGAGGGAGGGAGGAAGACGGGGGAGAGACCGCGAGAGAGGGGGGCGGGAGGGAGGGGGAGGGGGCGGGGAAGGGGAGAGGGGGAGGGGTGAGAGGGGGGGGGGAGAGGGAAGGGGGGAGAGAGAGACTCGAGAAGCGTCCCTTTTTCTGGGCATCAGTCTCGTCTACAAATTCGTCGAGTACAGTGAATTTTGTCCATCGGTTCGTTGAAAAACGTTAGTTTTTCGTTTCACATATATAAAATAGCAAAAATCCCCTCCCGGGGAAAAAAAACCCGGACAAGTACATACATTGGTGGTCCCTCGTTTCCCTATGATATCACAAAAAATCCAAAACCCCACTTAATTTTTTTTTTTTAATGTTTACTAATTCTATTCATATCCCGGAGGGAAACCAACCATATAGATCACGAAATATCCGGCCATAGAACCAGACTTCACAATAAATGTTACTTTGAATTTATTTCCACAGAACAAAACAGGAAACAAAACATTAAAAAATCAGCGTTATCAAGATGAGAAAAATACCACTTCTAATTGGTGTGTAAGAAGTATCAATAGTCTAGAAAAAAATGAAAAAAGGTCACCATCTAAGTTACGTGCAGCAGTAAAATTTATGATATCAGTACTAGGACAAGCATCTCTTTGGTGATTGAGAAGATATCAACATGGACGTACCGGCAACGTAGAGCATGCAGTTGGTGCATTGCTTCTGGGATCTCCTAAGTCGACTAGCTACGTTTGTTTTGGCTATGGCGCGACCAATATTGCCAAATCAAGAGACGCGGTAGCGGCTCGACGCCAAGTATTAAAAGAAAAAGCCAGCGCGAGGCCTACCGCACTCTTATATACGCGAATATGCCGGTTTTATGACGTCACGACGTTTTCAAACCGTTCTGACGTACGAACCATTTGATCAAAAAATCTGAATATTGGTGACGATTTTTTTTCGATTTTTCTCTTTCTATTGCTCTTTGTTGCAAGTAAATCCGTCCAGCCAATCTTGGGATATGATGATTTAGCGACATAAAATCGAACATTCCGGGATACTGTGCTTTTCTTAGGATTCTTAGGATCAGACAGGTATAAGTCGCGCTCGAATGGGCGGGACATACGCCCTTTTAACGATAATCTACATTTCTCTACTGTCCGTCACGCTGCCCACTGAACGAGGCTACCCTCTCTCCTTGCGCGCCGCTGAGTGAGAGAGACAGCGTGATAAACTTCGTCCCCTCTCTCACGCTTGTATAGCGTGCTTTCTCTTTCCCGCTGTTTCGCGCGCTCTATATATATATATATATATATATATATATATATATATATATACATGCCGGCCGAAATCGTAAAATTTGGAGCCGCACTAAAAATTCGATTGCTCTGCCAAAAAAGTAGATATTCCAATTTTGCAAACAAGGTTTTGAAGAGGGCATATACAGCTTCATTCTGGGTTATTTAAATACTTTTACGATTTTTTTCGGAACTTGTAAACATTTTTGAACATGGTCGTTTTTCACTTTTTTTTCAGTTGTTTAAAATTGGTTTAAATTATTAAATAATACGCGTAGCATTTCTTCCTGTACTTCCTGTATGCACTAACTATCGAGTCGCTACCGCGTCTCTTGATATGTATACACATGAGAAATAAACCACATGTAATAATATAACCACATGTAATAATTAAAATATTAATATATAATATATGATATCGCGTGCCATTGACAATGAGTAAGAGTAAAAAAAAAAATAGAGCGCAGAGCCGCGCGCATTTTATCTCTTTCTCATTTGTTTTCAATAAATAATGAATGAAAATATCGTATGTTTTCTGTATCGCGCGCTCTAACACTGTATTATTCTTTATTTTTTACTAAAAAAAAATGAAGTTTTTGTATAAATTTTTCTACAAATATAAGGATGACATTTATATGTCGATCAGTATAATTTTGGACACGTTCTGTCACCGCTGTGTAATCTCGCTGAATGCCAGTCAATCATCTTCGTAGATACTTGAGATGGCTGCTCCCCTGCGAGACCGTCAGCGCGCGTATTTTGTAGTAATATGCGATAAAATGTGAGGGAAACATAATTTTTTAAATTTTCGTCTTGAATTGAAATTTTATTATTAACTCTGTTTAAGTTATATTAATTTGAATATGAGTGAAGTTTCAGTGCAAGTATAGTGATTCCGAAAAAATTGTGTCCTGTCTTCAGATTTTCCATCAGCTGTCGCTTTTAGTTTTTGACACATCCTTATTGTTTTGTCCTCCCTTTCTGTACCCTGAATTATCATTTTTTTATTCAAATCAAGAGACGCGGTAGCGGCTCAACGCCAAGTATTAAAAGAAAAAGTCAGCGCGAGCCCTGCCGCACTTTTATATACACGAATATGCCGGTTTTATGACGTCATAGCGTTTTTAAATCGCTCTCACGGACGAACCGTTTGAGTAAAAAATCTGAATATTTGTGACGAATTTTTTTCGATTTTTCTCTTTCTATTGGTCTTTGTTGTAAGTAGATCCGTTTAGCCAATCTTGAGATATGATAATTTAATGAATTAAAATCGAATGTTTCAGGATAATCTGTCTTCCTGGAGACAAACGGGCGTAAGTCACGCTTGAATAGGTGAGACACATGTCCTTTTGATAAGAATCTACATTTCTCTGCTTTCCGTCATCCAGTCCCGCTGAACGAGGCTGATACCCCCTTTTATCGCGCGCCGCTGAGTGAGAGAGACAGCGCGCGAATCTTCGTCCCCTCTCTCTCGCTCGTAGCGCGCTCGCTCTCTTTCTCATTATTGTTATTTCTGTTATTTTAGTTAGTTTCGCATTTTGGTTTCTGTTATTTTTTTTATAAAAAAAACTATTATTTTTTTTATAAAAAAAACTATTATTTTTTTTTATAAAAAAACTATTATTTTTTTGAGAAATTTTAAGCATATTTTAAGTGTGATCGTAGGGAAATTATTCGTTGTATATTATTATTATAATTAAAATATCGATTTTTTTTACAATCTATTATCTATAGCTCCTTGAAAACTCGAACAAAGCGAATCGTCTAGGAGGTTAACATTTTTGTTCTGAAATGTACTTTGTTTAAAACTATGTGAAAAATTATTCGAAGTTTACATCACCTACCTTTTTTTATCCTAAGATAAAATAACCTTTTTTCATAGCGCTTGTACTAATTAATTTGTTTCTTCAATGTTTGTACGGAAGTAAACGGAAGTACAAACATGAGAAAATAGCTAGTTCTATTTTTCGAATTGTTAATTTTAATAAACATTTTTGTTGTTGATTAGCCTAATATTTCCCCACGATTATACTAGTCTTGAAATGCATTGAATGAATAATAGTTTCCTATGAAAATTTAACAGCAAAATTAAAAGGGACTATCGCTGCGGGAAAAAACATTTTTTGCTTGTAATTTAAAAATTGATTTACGTAATCTTTAAACAATTGTTGACATATTCTTCAATGAAAACATCTGTCAAAACGAAAAATTTGACCCACTTATCCATTCGGTTTGTATGATTTTTCAGAGATTAGTGCATGATTAATAGTAAAAAAAAATCCACAGTTTAATTATAAAAAATACAACGAACGATTTCCCCATCATCAAAGTTTTTGATGAAAATGGAAGTAGTTTTTGATAAAAATTCAAGAGTAATATCGAAGGGGGTTGACACTGTGGAGAAAAAAATTTTACGCTTAGAATTTAAAAAATTGTTGTACGTAATACTTTGGAAAGGTATTAAAAATGTACGCCAAATATTAAAAAATTGTAACCTTAGTTGTCAAATGACCACCTTACATCCGGATATTACATTGCAAAAAAATTGATTTTCTTTATAACTATCATTTTCTTTCCATTTCATTGTTAAAACTTGTTTTCCTCGTATAATACTCATTTAGCAGTGTTTGTGCGTCAGTGATGGAAGAAATTACTGTTTAGCTCTGCGATTGGTTTTTGTCATATGAAGGAAGTTACTCAACTTATGTCAAAAAAAATCTGATTAATCATTGTTCCCGAATGAGAATTTTTTTTACCTCTATAGGACAGTTGGTGAGTATGGCCGTTTTTCAAAAAGAAGTGAAATCAATCGCAAAAAACTTTAAAAAAGTAAAAAAAAGAACGCCAAGTATTAAAAGACGCGACCTTAGTTATAAAATAACCATTCAATATTTTTTCTGTTATTATATTACAATTTTTACACCTCGAAAAAACCAAACAAAAAATGTTTATACTTAATTTCCAAAAAAATAAGTAAATATCAACATCCAGTTCTCTTCCGTAATACTGAAAAGGGTACTTCACCCCAAAAACAATTAACAAACATACTAGAAAAATTTTGGCATTCATTATCGAATAAAAACCTATTTACATGTTTTATTTTGTTTTTGTCTTGATATGTGATGAGTACATAGAAAAAAGATCTAGTTGTAAATTGTTACCGGTGATTGAAAAAAAAATGAAATCATTTCAACGTAGCCAAGAATGGTGAATGAATTACGAGTTTCGGAATGGAATCATGTACATCTTGAAGATTGACCTGCTAGAGGTTTTTGTCACCTCAAGGGCTTCAAAAAAAATTCTGCGGATATAAAGAAAATGTTATTCTGCTTTTAAGCTCGCTAAGCACTAAGAATGTACAACACAATTCCACAGAGAATAATACAAAAAACAATTACATATAAATGCGCAAATACGTGTACAAATGCACGTGTTGTATTTACACGTATGTACCGCACTAATTCACTGCAAATACTACACACAAACTTGGCGTGCATGGTTTTCAAATTACAGCTCGAGAAGACACAGTTGATTAAATATGCTATCCAAATCAATATTCAACTAGTTCTTCTATCAATAGTGAAAGAAGTCCGATCCGTGGATAGAACGGGAGAGTACCGATTAATGATTTGATCAACGAAATACATGACTAGGTTGTACAGATTAGGAATGAAAATGGATGAAAAGGACGAATGGATAATAAAATGAGATGAACTGTAAAGATGGATGAATGAAATGGGTGAACAGTAGATAGTTGAACAGTATATATCGATGAACGAATCGAATAATTGAATCGATGAAATGATGAATGGATGTGATGAATGGAGAGTTGGATTGTACAAATAAAAGAAATGGCAAAATAAGATAAATGGATCGATGAACGGGATGCATTTATGAATGGACTGGCCCACCGGCTAAATAGAATCGATTCATTGATCGATGATTGATTGAGTTCAGTGAATAAAATAATGGATCGAATCGTCAGACGGATAGAAAAAAATGAATGGATGGGATGACGGAATAAGATGTACGCACGGAACTTGAACCGCTTATACGTCTTAATTCTGAACCCATCTATCCGTTCTACCGTATACTCATTTTTTGAACGTACGGACAGACGATTAGATAGGCTACATGAATAGATGGTTAGGATGAACGAAGAAATAAATAGGCAAGTAAATGAATTCATGGGTGGACTTTATGCCATAAGCAAACTGTAGAATTTTCAACACACGTTAAAACATGTAGAAATCGGCTACAACGAATCTATAGTTTGCTTATGGCATTAAGGGGACCGTATGGTCTAGAAATTTGAAAAAATCGATTTTTTTTTTTTCGATATGTCGAAAGTATAGTATCTCAAGAATATACTGTGAAATTTTCATGCGGAAATTCTCAATATTACAGCTTCTACAGCCCATAACGCAGGTAGAGAGCGGTCCGCGACACGAAAACGTTCAAAGCCTTATTGGACACAAAGCCTTACGGGGATGATTTTTTAGTTTGCAAAAAAGAATGTGTTTTGCATGTTAAAAAACGTTTGTACAAACGTGCTGTTGATGCGAAAAAAAAACATGCACAAATAAAGAAAGCAACAAAGAAATTGACAGAAAAAGAAGAGGGAAAAAAGACACAGCGGAAATCGATAAATAAAACACCGAAGCGTCAACAATTGACGAATAAATTATTGCAAGAGCTGTCAACTTATTACGGTCTAGCAATTAGACGTAATTCAGATTCGACTGAAGGGATGAGAAGTGAAATATGGGCAGCATATTATCACAAAATTTCAACAGATGAAAATCCGCAACACTCGTACTGTCCTCCAGGTTCCGAATCGTGGTGCAAGTGGCGTCAAAGTGAGGCTGCAGGTACTTTAGACACCTACGAGCACCCACCTGCTCTGTGCGATGAAGCACAAGAGATATTAAAACCAATTTATGAAGAATTGACAGCAGAGACTTTATTGGAAAGGTGTATTGGCAGTAATACGCAGAACAATAACGAAAGTTTCAATGCTTGCGTGTGGCACCTTGCGCCGAAACATCTGTTTGCCGGAAAAAAAATCATTGATATTGCCACTCACATTTCCGCTTGCATATTCAATGAAGGATTTGCATCCCTATTGAAAATAATGGAGACCATGGGCATAACAATCGGGCCACAAGCGGAGCAACTAGCGCAAAACCGAGACGAGCTGCGAGTATCGAGCGCCAACCGTAGGAGCACGGACAACTCCAAAGAGGCTCGGACAGCTCGAAGAAATGAAAGGAGTGAGGAAATCTTGAATTATGAACGTTCCGAAGGAATCCTATATGGTGCCGGAATCGCGGATTAACTGTAAGTATTCAAAATTTGCTCAATTTTTGAAAATATCTGTACCTCAAACTTTAAACTCATTTATCTCGAAACGACTTTTTTCGGCACTGCGCAGGTGAAAACAAAAAAACTATTCAACCGAATCACTTGAAATTTGGATATGTTGTTCACAACATGTATGGCTATCGTCGGAACTACAATCATAATTTTATTTAAATAATTTCTTATTGTTTATACTAAAAAACTAGTGAAAAAAAACCCGATTTTACGAATTTTTTTTCAAAAGCGCGCCATTTTGTCAATTTTTAATTTTTTCGATTTGTTCTAGTCCCGACCATAACTGCACTCTTTCTGATTAAGAATCTTCTTGAATTTTGTGTTTCAGATGAGTAGAAGTCTCGGATCGATCTTCACCGTCCGGGTCGGATTTTTCGAGAGGGTCGTCTTCAATGCCAATTATATGATAATAAACACTGTTTTTAAAATTAAAAAAAATTTTTTTTGTATACTTAATAAAGGTAGTAATAAACCCGAAAAGTTAAAACATCGATTTTTAAATTTTTTAAGGCAAAAAAAAAATCGTGAAAATAGGTGAAATTTTCGTGCTCTAGACCATACGGTCCCCTTAAGCACAGAAGACACTCAATGTGTGTTTGAATAACACACTTGGTTTTTACAGTGATTTGAATTCGCTCAATATACAGATGGATGGAGCGTTCCTTCGCCGAGCTGTAATTTGAAAACCATGCACGCCAAGTTTGTGTGTAGTATTTGCAGTGAATTAGTGCGGTACATACGTGTAAATACAACACGTGCATTTGTACACGTATTTGCGCATTTATATGTAATTGTTTTTTGTATTATTCTCTGTAGAATTGTGTTGTACATTCTTAGTGCTTAGCGAGCTTAAAAGCAGAATAACATTTTCTTTATATCCGCAGAATTTTTTTTGAAGCCCTTGAGGTGACAAAAACCTCTAGCAGGTCAATCTTCAAGATGTACATGATTCCATTCCGAAACTCGTAATTCATTCACCATTCTTGGCTACGTTGAAATGATTTTATTTTTTTTTCAATCACCGGTAACAATTTACAACTAGATCTTTTTTCTATGTACTCATCACATATCAAGACAAAAACAAAATAAAACATGTAAATAGGTTTTTATTCGATAATGAATGCCAAAATTTTTCTAGTATGTTTGTTAATTGTTTTTGGGGTGAAGTACCCTTTTCAGTATTACGGAAGAGAAATGGATGTTGATATTTACTTATTTTTTTGGAAATTAAGTATAAACATTTTTTGTTTGGTTTTTTCGAGGTGTAAAAATTGTAATATAATAACAGAAAAAATATTGAATGGTTATTTTATAACTAAGGTCGCGTCTTTTAATACTTGGCGTTCTTTTTTTTACTTTTTTAAAGTTTTTTGCGATTTAGTATTTACTTATATGACCTAATGAAACAGCATGCCTGCGCCGCCGGCTTCATTGCTTCAAGTTTCACCAGTTTTTTTAGATCAAATTGTCGAAGCAGAGAATCTCAGCCCAATTCACAGCTCGCAGTGCCTTCAGTATATTGGTAAATTTCTTAAAGCCGAAAAGAAAAACCGAAGGAACTGAGCACAACCTGCAGAATATTGGAAATTTTATGTTTATTTGTAGACCGCACCTGAAAAGTATTGAAAATCATGATTTCACGACAAAAGTTATTTGTCAAATTTTTATAATTAAATTATTTCATCAACAATTAATATTTTTACAGGTTTTTATTTATGAGCACATGATACATCTTGTCACAACTATTTTCATACACTCACTTTTGGAAAAAAAAACACAGTCTTTTGATCTGTAAGAAAAATTTAAGTAACATGATTAAAAAAAAATCGTTGCGTTCTAGATTGAAACTTCAACATCATTATTTGCGAGTTCACACATTTTTAGAACGTATAACACTGATTTTTAAGGTTATGTTCGTTGTATTTTCTAGCACTTATTCCGGCCACACTAATTAACGGTTTTATTCGGATTATTTTATACGGAAAAATAAAATTGATAACCTCAACGAGTGGTGAGGTTTGTTTCTATTTGGCTTTTCTGGAATCCGAAACAAAAATGATTTTACCAGCAGGTGCGAGATTATCTTTTTTAATTTCGCTGATGATTAATTCCGAGATATTAAAAAATATTATTATCACATTTCGCAATATTTATATATTACCGTTTTTTCGCACTATTTATATATTTAAACTATTTATGAATCACGATTTTTCACAATCTAAAAAACACGCGATTTACACGACTCGCACTTTACACTGTCAAAAGTCAAAACTACCGTCACACTGGTTAACATTCAAACTTTCCGTGGTATGGGTGCAGAGGAATGTAGTCACAGGGACACGTTCAAAAATATCACTCGTGTGCACACTGGTTTACCGGTTTGGGAACACAGCGGAATGACCACGCCCGTGATCAATCAGAATCTCGATAGGCACGCTGAGGCCTTTCATTGTGACATATACAGACACGTCAAATTCTTCGATGTGTTGGAATTTTTGCATAATTTTGAGCCTGTGCAAAGTTTTTTCTCAGCAAATATGGCATCAATCGTACTGATTTAAAGCTCAATCGAAAGATTTTTTCTTAATTCGTCTTCAATTCAATTTTCAAGTCATAATCTGTCTCCTGAGCTTCGTCATTCGACAAAATGACTTTCAGTTTTTACCCCCACCACCGAAATTTACTTTATTCAGAGATAATATACTCTGGCGAGCCTCGGGCCAGCAGACGACAGAGCTGTCAAATGTACTTGTACCGAGACTCTACCGAGTCTCTTGATTCCTTATTTGTCTTTGTTTCAAATTAGCTTCATAAAAGTCATTTTATAAACGGTTCGGACCGACAGACTTCTCGTTTTTTCGCCTTTTTATACCAATTTAAACAAAACGAGATTGACAATTATTATTATAATTTTTTTTTCATACACACAGCACAAGTGTCTATTAACCTAAAAACTGTAGGTATATTTAACAAAAACGTCTTTTACCCTAATACAAGTGCACTTTCTCCTGCACGACTCTTTCTCGTTTTTCATGTCGATTTTCCTTGCTTTTGTTTGTTTTCATTTGTAATTTTTTTTTTCTACGCGATTATGTGCATATTTACAATCTATGTTACAATTCTCGTCTGTCCTTCCTTCCCGTGTGGAAAATTATTAGGGCAACCCGAAATAAATTTGAGGCCCGTAAGGGCCGAAATGTGGATTCCCTACTAGGGACTTCCACACCACAGCCAAACAAGGCCCTACAAGGGGAATAACAGGGCTGGTTGAGTTTACAAGAAAATGCTTCAGTGAGGAAACTTATTAAGGGCCCGGACGGGTATTGTCAAGGTAGCCTTAAGTCTATCGTCCTAATACGGCCAGGCTGGAACCCGATCGGGAAATGTCAGGGTTGCCAATATTATTAAAACATATGATGCGTTTGAGTTAAATTTTTGAGGATTTAGTCCTATTCTTTATCACAGTAGCTCTCATTAAAATAAATTGTAATATTTAATATCAAAATTGATGTGGATTCCTCTGATTAGACGAAAATCTGAAACTGCTTTTGTCATTTCAGTTCACAAACGAACGTATTTTTTTTAAGCAATAAAGCTTATTTTCGCAACATCGAATATATTTAGTTATTTATAGACAATTAGAAATAATTATTTATTAATAAATAAATAATAAATAATCACTATTATTACATATTAATAATAAAATATAAACCATAATTATATTTATTATTACGTTAATAATATAATAATAAATATTATTCTATGTATTTTTTATTAATAATTCAATTCATTATCATTTATACTTGATATTATTGTTATTGTTAAATGGAATTTAAGTTTACTGTTACGATTTCTGTCTTACTTTAAGAACTCTGTTACTTATAGATTGATTAAATATACTGTGTAATATGTACATGACGTATCTGCAGCTTGTGTTACATTTTTGAGTCAGAATTTCTCAACTAGATAATAGTGTAATGGGTAGCGTGCGTACACGTTGGGTCAAAGATCAATAGGTAGGTCGGATCGAATCTCGGTGTGTGAAAAAATTTTTCCGCACAAGTTAATATCCGGAGTAATGCGAACACTGAAATAAGGTGAACTATGATCAGATATGCAATTCTAACCATAAAAAAATTATTTTTATTAACATTTATTTTTTGCTAGGGCTCCAATAGGACTTCCTTCAAAGGCCCCGACCTTTTTGCCCGGTTGGTCCCTCGTTGACAAAGTGTGACCGACCCACAAGGGGCCCTTCGGGATTCCATATTGGGGCCCCAACAGAGTAAGGGAAAAATAATCAGGGCCTAGCCAATGCCCTAACTGAATTTCCACACGGGATGCTATTTTTTGTAGTAGAAAGCACGCGTGATGTACTTTCGTGAAGCGCACGCATGATTTCTACCACGAAAAATAACGTCGTGTGCAACGAGCTTTACTTACGTCTGAATTCACTGGTATATTACAGATGATGGTATCAGCAGCAAGTGAGGTTAAATTTTTTTACTTACGTCTGAATTCACTGGTATATTACAGATGATGGTATCAGCAGCAAGTGAGGTTAAATTTATTTCATTTTGCGGTTGATTTTTTAAATTTCGTTGAACTTCGAACTACTATTTATTTATTCACCGAATAATTTTTTTCTCCGATCTACCACACGTTCCGCGTAGAGCACTCATTTTGCTTTCAAAACTCCGTTCAGTCATCATCAGACCTTTCACGGAAACAGAGGAAAGAAACGGACTGGCCAATCACAAGCTCGTAAGGAGCAAAAAGGCCTTTCATTGGGTCGTATACAAACACGCCAATCTTTCGATGTGTGGCATAATCTTGAACCTGTGCAAAGTTTTTTCTCAGGAAATACGGCATCAATCGTGCTGATTTAAGGCTCAATCGAAATATTTTTTCTTAATGAATCACCAGTTCAATTTTCAAATCATCATATGTCTCCTGAGCTTCGTAATTATAGAAAATGACTTTCAGTTTTTACCCCCACCACCGAAATTTACTTTATTCAGAGATAATATACTCTGGCGAGCCTCGGGCCAGCAGACGACAGAGCTATCAAATGTACTTGTCCCGAGACTCTACCGAGTCTCTTGACTTCCGGGGGTCTTCGTATTATTAACGTTTTTCTCTTTTGTTTTACATTGAAAAAGAATGATAATTTGTATTTAAATAACGTGACTACTAATGCGGTAATAAGTGTTTTTTTTTCTTTTTTTAACACTTAACCCTTACGGTGCACACTGGGGTCACGGATGACCCCAGCTTTTGTTATTTTGCGTTGTGAGCTCATAGGAGGAGCATTTCGACTGTTATTTGCCTAGTGGGAAAAATCTTTACCGATATACCGATAAGATTTTACATGTCCCGTAGTTAGTTAGACTGTGGTTACTACGCCAATCCTTTTTAAAAATTTATTTTAGAGTCACCCGTGAACAAAGTTTTTCAACTTTTTGCAATGCAGGGAGGCGTAACGTTTTTTTTCTTGTTGTATTTAATCTGTCCTTTGAGAAAACATCCGATTTTTCACATAAAAATGGCTTGCACTGCATGAAAAAAATTATAAGAGTCAAGTTGAATATTTTGGCGTTGTACTGCATCTTTTATTTTCAGTCTATTTGGGTACAAACTGTTCCTCCTAAATGAATACGTTTTTCATAAACGTGTTGCTTAGAGTCTATACTTCCCATTCATGTACGATTAAATCAATAAAACTATTTCTTTTTATAATTGTAGCTGAAAAAACAATTGGGGTCGTCTGTGACCATATATGTACGGAGCGTTTAAAATACATTGGTCTATCCCGTATGGGTTACGGAGGAGGATAAATCTCATTTTTTTCAAATGTAGTCCTCAGCGAGGGCGACATTTGAAAATTATAGATATTTATGTATACAGATGTTTTGGAATAAAGATATTTACCATACAGATATTTCAGAATAGAGAAATAATGAATAAAGTTGTTGTGCTGTCATGAGATATTGATGTGGTGAATAACGAAGGGGATTCGTAAATAAGACGCGTGTCGGTTTCTAAAATTTGAGGAAATTGTACAAGATTTTTCAAATAAATGGAGTACCGCTATTGCTATCAAGAAAGCAATGTGCTTGGTAATTAATAGAATTTTGTTATAAAAATTGTTTTTTCATTCCTAATGATGGTATCGTTAATAATAGTCTCGCTAACTTTCCAGGAATATGAAGCTTTTAATATATTTTCTACTGATTAAAAAATTGATAAAGTTCGTACAAAATTGACAAAGCTCGGGATAAAAAGGGAATCAAGATTATTGTTTTTAATGCAGTCACATTTTATTTTCAACGCATATACAATCAAATAAAAATAGAAATTTCCAACAGCGGAGTTCAAATGCCAAACGACGCAAGATAGGCACTGAGGCGTCGGAGGGTATTCCTGTCACAACCTCATCGCAGCGATTTATTCGTAGGAGCAGAAATGTCAGTGAAAAAACAGAGAACGAATCATCGGTAGAAGAACACCGCGCCCATAATGACAACGATGGCGATAATTCGAACCGAGACGAGTTGACAAACGCTGAAACCGAGACTGATGATAATGACTATGAGGACGATCACGTCGACAATCTCAGTAAAAAAACAGACAACGAATCATCAGTAGAGGAATGTCGTGGCGATAATGACAACGATGATGGTATTTCAATACAGGCTATGTTAGAAGACGCTAACGACATAGATGACACCGATAACAATGATAACGACGATCACAACTATAATAACAATGACAAGATTCCCTTCGATCATGACGATTATGAGAACGATTATGACAACGACGACTATGTCAACGAAGACAACGGTGGAAGCGATGATAGCGCCGATGGATACGACGACGATGACGACGACGACGCCGTCGACGATGATGACAACATTGGTGGTGGCGGTGGCGATGATGACAGCAGCGGAGACCATGATGACGACGATAATAATGGACTTAAAAAAGCATTTTTGATAAGAGAATGCTTGAGGCGTTCTCAACCAACCTTCAAACCGACTGTAATGGAATATGACCTTTTTGCTGCGCTCATGGCCGTAGCAATGCAATGCAAATTAACTTATACAAGTATTGTAATGGTTTTAAAATTATTAACCTTGGCGATCAATGGTAGCAAGTTGCCAGGAACAAAGAACGCCGTGTGGAAAGCATTATCAAGAAATGACAATCCATGTTTCAAACGGTATTTGTATTGCCGCATCGATGTTAACAATATCGTATAAAGAATTTTGTCGAATTATAATAATAATAATAATAAAGATTGATATTTGGAATTAAAGATTAAAGAAACGTCCTTGTCGCGAAGTGGTGCACAATCGAACAAAGCGCGAAGTGGTTATCGAATTAAAGACTTATGTCTCTGTGCGGGTCGGCCTGGTGATCAACCGGGTCTTACTACACCGCCGCGAGGATGGCTTTAATACGGAGCCTTTATCCAACCCCAGGAGTGAACCGTGGCTAAGTTGGGACTGATGAGCCGCACCCGTCACAGAAACGACGAGAGCTCGAAGAGCTATCGTCCCAGTGGGGTTTTTTGCATGCTCGGCATTTTTGGGACAGTCCCGGGGTTTTTCCACCGTCGAATTCCTCGGATCGCGCGATGCGCGATCAGCGGAATTCGACGCGATACATCCAGCCCGCGACGGCGATTGCACGGCCAGCCAAGACGTGCATAGAGACTTTGTTCGCGGCAAGGGCGTTAGAAAATATAAAATATAAAATAATATAAGTAATAATTATGATTCCCAGGGAGCGGAAGCTCGTCACATGCCGTTTCATGTAATTACCGTCACATATATGTGTATTTACACATATATGCGCCGGAACAAAAAAAAGAATTATTGTGAAACGGGACGTGACACCACCCCCCCCCCCCCCCCCCTAGAAAAACCTCGACGTCCTCGTCGAGTAATGAAAACGATAAAGCAACCTCTAAAAGTTGAAAACCCAAAATAATATAATAATGAAATAATTTTTCTTACTGTTAATTCGCTTGAATTCCTTGGATCACTCGGCACTCACCCCCGATCGTTCATGGCGGAATCCCAAAATAACTCCTCCTATGAAGCTCCTGTTGACGCGTTCTCCGGATCCATTGACACAAACCTCACATATAGAGCCAGACATGACTCCGCATGTGTTGGATAATCAGCTCTACGAACACGAGCCTGGCAGTGCGGACACGTTGACCATGGCCTCTTTGAATACGAATTGAATAAGGGCTCGACATCGGGGCTCATTTTCTTGCAGACCGGACAGGGTCGAGCACGCTGCGAGTTAGATAGATTCGTTTCCACGATTTTGGTATTTTTATCTCGTACGGAATCCATGATTGCTTTGATTACCCGTACGGTGTGACGATGTGGACATACTGAAACATTGTTTAATTTCCAGCAGGAATGCTGCTGAGTCCCAGTCACAGGGTGTTAGAGAGGTCGAACACTGCTCGATGTTAGAGACCTTAGACCTTCCAAGGAAATTTGACTGTTCATAACTTGGAAATTGGGAACGCAGGTCTAGGGCTTGGGTTGCTTCCTCCAATGACAAACGCTGTAGTCCCCGCCCGAAATTAAACAGGGTGGGGCGAAACGTGAGGGGTAACTCGATGTTTTCTGCCGAACCAGCGACTCGAGCGATGGCGCATAGTCCTACCTCCTCCATAAAACTATGAGGTGGACTAGGCGATGTTGACAATGAGGCAACCCTCGCGATGACGTCCGAATTTGACACGATTAGCTGGTGATTGAGGCTTGAGTGGAATGATAACTCGACGATATTGGTTTCACGTTATTATTCCCGATGACCAAGACTCAATCAAGCTACTCTGTAGGTGATTGACCTTGACCCCTGATGATGAAGATTTTCTTGTTGCGTTGCCAGACGGTGTAGATCGTGAATCTTCTCTTGTTGCGGAGACGTGGTTGCCATGAACGATCGTGTGCGAGAGCACCCATTCATACGACACACACACCACGATACAATTTTAAACATACGCCTTATCGACATGCTTACATAATAACCTTATCGTCATGCTTACAAAATCTTTCACCAGTTTTGGTTTCAAGGACGACATTGCTATTATCGGTAATCGATCTTCTTATATAGGGACCGTGGTATTGATTGTCAAACTTGCCTTTTCGGGGCTCCTTAAGAACGTACACCCGATCTCCGATTTTTCCCTGAAAGGGTCGGCATTTACGATCGTAATTTAACTTGGAACGTTCTTTAGCTCGGTTTAAATTTTCCCCGGCCATTTCCCGTATTTCGCTTTGTCGTTTTATGAGTTCGACTAAAAACGAATTACTCGTCGGTAAACGGTCTTTCGACGGGAATTGGCTTGGCTGCCTCGCTATTTTTCCATACACGAGCTCATGCGGCGTGAAATTCGTTGCCTCGTGAACTCTCGTATTGTATGAAAATTCGGCGAAGGGCAATAAACGATCCCAGTCATCGTATTTATCCGCATAATGCTTGATGTATTCAGTTAGAACAATATGACTATGTTCCAACGCTCCGTTTGTTTGCGGACGGTAACCAGAAGTTGTTATATGGTTTACCTTATAAATTCTGGAAATTTCCCGCAATAAACCGCTGGTAAAGGACGTTCCCCGGTCTGTAAGAATAGCCCGTGGGACTCCAAATTGGTTATAAAGTCGACGTACTATTGCTTCAGCGATAGTGGTCGCCTTTAAATCGGGAATCGGCTCGGCTAGACAATATTTGGATAAATTGTCTTGCATCGTCAGTATATGTCTATTTCCGTGAGGAGTTATGGGCAATGGACCGACGGTATCAAGCGACACTTTATCAAACGTATCTGCCGGTGTATCGGTCAACAGCATGGGCTCGCCCGTTTTCGCATGCACGAGTTTTGCTCTTGACAGCTTTTACAACGGCGAATAAAATTCTGCACATCGTTCTTAAGGGTTGGCCAATAAAAACGCTCTCGAATTCGTCTATAAGTCTTAGTAACGCCTTTATGGCCACCTATAAGACTCGAGTGCATTTCCTGGATTATGTCCTCCCTTAAGTTCGATGGAGGTACCTGAACCCTGCCATAGCAAATCGTCACATTCACCCCTTTGTTCTCGAACAAAGCATGGATCAACGGTACAAATTCATTAGGGCCAAGGTCATCGGTAACATCGCCGTGCCTGGAAATTCGAAACGATGTTATTTTCGATCGAATTAATTGACGCTCTAAATTTTTCAAGCCCATCCAAATTTTATCGGAGCTTGTATCCTCATAATAATGAGATTTTATTACGACACTAAAAACTTGGTGTTATCCGCATCGCGTAGACGCGATTTGTCCAACTACCAAATTTTTATACCTTATCGATGATGAATCAATTAATCCTAGGTCGGACAATAATTTTCCAACAGGGGTAATTAATTCACCGTCGGCGGAGATAAAGTGTACATAAATATCTCTTTTATACGTGAGGTTCTCACGATCGCCAATTATTTTTGAATGGCGTTTATTAATGAGCGGAATGTTTGGGATTTCAGGCTGGACTTTCGACGTTGGAACGCCATATATATCCAGTCCTACGTCATAGTACGGGATATCGTCGGTCGTACGCATGGCTTCGGTTGTCCTCTTCGTGATAGCTTCGTTGCCTGGCAACGGCTGAGCACGTGGAGATAAGACATGTGGAGGCGAGAAATGTTGCTTCTCCGAGTATATCTCCTCTCCTTCTTTCTCTCGCACGGGTGACAACACTGTTGGCCCGTATAGCGAGGGTACCGTCGGGGTACGGAAAGAAGGAGGCGACGGCAACAGCGGCGGCTCTGTGGTCATTCCCATGGTTTGCCTGCCCGACCGATCTAGGGCCCGGGGCCACGGGGGACTCGCGGGGCTCTTGGGCGTCGGCACATGCCTACGCTGAGAGTCCGGCGAAGCACGAGACTCAGGCGAGGAGCGGGGCGGAGGGTCGGAGCGACGTTTCTCTCTCTCTCTCTAGCAGAGTCTTGCAATAGTGTGGACGCTGCTATAGGAACCTCGGCTAACTCACTCTCATCGTCCG
The DNA here is from genome assembly GCA_963989365.1 of Rhimphoctona megacephalus. NCBI lineage: Eukaryota > Metazoa > Arthropoda > Insecta > Hymenoptera > Ichneumonidae > Rhimphoctona > Rhimphoctona megacephalus. Next base: position 6,072,250 of record OZ022418.1, on the reverse strand, counting down.
CCTCGCTATCTCGCTCGCTCGCACGAGAACCATGGGGACCGATAAGACTGACTCTTCGTAAGAGTTCGTCCTCGGTGACCTGCTGAAAGCGTTGGGACAATCTTTCTATGCGTCGACCCAATACCTCATCATTTCTTCCTTCGATAGGATCCATCTCGGAGAGTACCTCTTGGGTCAACTCGTCAATATCATCCTCGTCGGAAATATATTCGGGTAGGACGATTTTGACACAGCCAGGTACATCATCACGACCTTCGGCAAATTTTCCTTCGAAGATCCTTAAGGATTCGTCGAATTTGTCAAAGGCGTTACTTAATGGCTCGGGAATGGATTTAGTTCCCTCGGGCATTAAATCCTCAACGAGCGTACTACCTTCTGTGTCGCTGGGAGGGGAGTCAAGGATGACCAGGGTCTCCACTGGATTCGAGGGTCCAGCGGCCTCGAAGTCTTGCGACGCGGGCGGGGGACCCGGCACACGATCAGCTGTTTGAGTAGGAGGCCGTTGAAGAATACGCTTCGGAGAAGAAGTGGAGCGGGGAGCATACTACGATTCAGTCGTTGTATTGGCCGCGCTTCTTCTCCCGAGCTCTTCCCTGACGTATCTACGTAGTTCGGTGCTGCACGCGCTTCGCTCAACCCAGCTGTTTGGCGTCGCGTACGTGTAGCAACGGGACTTCGAGCGTTTGGATCAGGGAGTCTCGGGTTACGAGGAGCCGTACGAGCTTTCTGCGGGTATGATTGTAACCGCGGTCTCCTAGGATCTATAGGGAGTACCATTGTCGGCTGCTCCGAATCGCTCGAATCGCTTGATTCCGACGATAATGGATTTATAGGATTACGGGAAAGAGCATCTGCGTTAGTATTTAATTTGCCGGGTTTGTAAACAAACTCGTAGTCATAATTTTGGAGGCTCAGTCTCCATCGAATTAACCTTTTACCTGGGTTGTTCATAGCACCGATCCATTTAAGGGGTTCATGATCAGAGACGAGTTTAAATTTTCGACCATATAAATACGGTTGAAAATGCTCCAATGCTTTTATGACTGCTAGACACTCTTTCTCGGTCGTACCATAGTTTACCTCGGGCGGTAGGAGAATGCGGGAAAAATAGGCTACTGGCAGGTCAAAGCCATCATGCTCTTGGCCTAACACAGCCCCGACCGCACGATCCGACGCATCCGTGGCAAGCGTGAATGGTCGATTAAAATCTGGATACGTTAGGATGGGTTCCCTACAAAGGGCCTTACGCAAGTCGCGAAAACTCCGACGTTGCAGTTCTCCCCACTCGAAGTTCCTTCCTTTCTTCAAAAGATCGAAAAGCGGCCTTGCACGGGCGGAGAAATTTTTGATAAATCTCCGATAATATTCCGCAAGTCCTAGAAACTGCCGAATATTTTTGGCTGTTTTCGGAGGAGGAAAACGTTTTACCGCCTCAAGCTTTCGAGGGTCAGGCCGTAAACCATCTCGACCAATTATATGGCCGAGGTAGCATACTTCTTTTCTCAGGAACTCGCATTTGTCTGGCTCGAGCACGAGGTTCGCGTCTCGCAAACGGCTCATTAATCTTTTTACCTTTATTTCGTGCTCTTCCAACGATCGAGCAAATACGACGATGTCGTCAAGGTAAACGAACAATTCGGCACCTTGTAGACCTCGAAGTACGGTATCCATCAGTCGTTGAAAGGTTGCAGAAGCGTTCTTTAAACCCTCCGGCATACGCACATATTCGTAATGACAATTTAATGTCGAGAACGCAGTTTTCGCGCTATCTCGAGAATCCATCGGAATTTGCTGGAATCCGCTTGCCAGATCGAAAGTCGAGAAATACTGAGCCTCTCCCAACTGGTCTAATATATCTAGTATATTAGGCAGTGGGTAAGCGTCAGAAATTGTTCTCTTATTCAGTTTCCGAAAATCTATTACCATTCGCATCCTCGGCCGACCCTGAGAGTCGGGTTTCTTTGGTACAATCCATACCGGAGAATTATACGGGGATTGCGAAGGTACGATTATTCCATTTTCGAGCTTTTTGTCAATTTGAGCCTTGACTTCGTCTCGATGTACGGAAGGAAACCGGTATTGGCGCGTGTTTACAGGCAAATCATTTTCCGTAGGGATTCGGTGAGCCACGAGGTTAGTGCAAGGTAACCTGTCACCGGGCAATTTAAATCGTGTAGGATTGTCCTCCACGATCCGACGGACGTGATTACGTTCGACGTCGTTTAAGTCGTCCAGTCGCAGGGCCTTTAGCACGGCCGCTACGCGATCTACCGGAGGCAGTGTTTCATCGTCCGACGATTCACTGTCCTCGCTTAAATCGCCTTTATAATACTCGAATGGTAATATTTCTTGCGGCGTAACCTCGATTTCTACGTCGCGATTGAGAGTGTTTATCGCGAGCACATGGCAAACTCCATTTTTCTGTGATACCAACACATCACCGATGTATAGTCCGAGTTCAGTTTCGATGCGCGGTAGATAACCTTCGATTAACTCGGGGTTAGACACCGCGACAGCGAGAGGCTTCCGCGTACGGGCTTTTATTATACATACTCTATTAACCGGCGCGGGAGAATTTCTACACGACGTATTTCCCGGCGAGTCAGAGGTTAAAAATGGTCGCGGGCGTATAGGGTCACTAGCCATTGCGAGGGAATTATGATGGAAGGACAGTTCTGCCCTTTCCCTACGCATAAATGGTCTACCAACTAAACCGTTACTTTCTGTCACGAATTCTTTGACAACATGAAAGGTATGGGGCAGATAATGTATGGTTAATTTTACTGTGCCTAGCGACCACGCTTTTTCGCCCGACGGCCCAGTATATTCACGAGATTTTGACGTGTCGTACATTATACCGTCGCGAAGCGCCTGAAGTTTAATAAAGTTTAAACCCGAACCTGAATCACAGAAAAATTCGTCAAATCCATTAACGAGCTCCGGAGCTTTTAATTTAATTACCGGAGACTCTATTTCGTCCTCGATTTCCGACGAAGAATTTTTTATTTCGGAAACTGGCGTGGGAGATTTATTGTCGATTATTTCTTTTCCTGAAATTTGACCGATCGTTTCTCGTTGGTTGTAGTAGGAGGAGGGGTCCGGTCCGCCGCTTCCCGACGGCGAGCCTCCGTCGAGTTTAAAGACTCGGGGCTCTGTGGTCGGGGGCTACGATTTCTAGCTTCGGCGGACGACTTGGTGCGCTCGTCTCGACGGTTACGCTGACCGACGGACCAGGGACAGCAACTGCAACCACCCGTATATACACAGCAATACCGGTGATTACACCCACCCCCCTTTCGATACCGCATCGGGGTCCTTTGGTTCCAGGGACAACAACCGCATCCCGAACCTCGGAGACAGCAATAACGTTGCTCGCAACCACATCGATCCTCGGGTGATCTCGAGCGAGGAGCTCGCACAGGCGAATCATCGCGCCTCCTTAGTATGCCCGGGGATCTTGGATTTTCCGATCTCCCAGGGCTATCATACCGAGGATTAATAGAATGCGGCGGAGGTTCTAATTCGGACCTCCCTCTATTTTCAGAACGACGGGCAGGGGAAGGTGAACGCGATTCGGTTCGCTTTAAGTCCGGTCTCGCTAATAATATGAGGGCGTTATTCACGAAACTTCGTGATCTTTCCCCGCTTTTCGTTTCTACCATTCCGGTGAACGTATCCCCGGACCATTCCTCCGCGATTTCAAGCGCTTCCCTGATAGTTTTGGGTTTCGCGATATATACTAATTCATTTAATCGCGAAGGTAACGCTTGACGGAATGATTCGAGGCCTAACGTCGCGATCGGGTCTACAGCCATGTCGCTAGCCTCGCAACCCAGTTCTTCTCTCCACGCACTTCGCGCTATGCTCATTAATACCTGAATCCGGAGGTATAGGCTACGCGGAGTCTCACCTTGATTTAACCGTAAACCGTAAAATCTACCCAAACAAGAGTTTAATTTTCTACGGTGAGTTAAACCGTCGCGCAAAGCTGTGATTAATTCCCGGACTGTACGAATGTTAACATCCTGGACACACGCTCGCGCTTCTTCACGTAATCGACTTAAGACACCGGTGATAAATTCCGGTATTTGAGCGGGAGGCACGAAGGTAGCGGCATTTTGAATATTTTGTAGGTAGTCTCCTAGAGGAGAAGACGTACCGTCGAACTCGGGGATCGTTATTAGCCTGTTGGTTAAATTTATACCGCTAAGAACGACTGATAAATCCGCGGCATATATGTTTTGGGTAACGTTCAACGTTTCGTTACCGGCACCAACTCCCGACGCATTACTGCCGCCGGCAGCTTCATTACCCGGATCAACCATTTTATAATTATATTTTTGAAACGGAACGGAATCGAAAAGGAAAATTCGACAATCAATACAGAACCACGTATATAGGGAAGAACTTAATAATTTCAATTAAATTTTGAGTTTGGAGACTGACCAAGCTTTTCACCAGTCTCAGAGAATACGTGGTACGGACAGCGAATCCCACCGCTGCCACCAATTTGTTACATCCAGAAGGGACTTTTTATAACGTGGGGAAATAATAAAAGCAAAATTGATAAATAAATGATAGATTGCTGCCACCAGGTTGTACGGAGGGTACAACCAAATAAAAAGAAATAATTCAAATAATAAGGTAACCTGAGAAGGAATCTAAGAGAAAGTGAATAGGTAACGTGAAGGGGCTAGGCTTAGGCGAGGGTGTCCATGCGGTCCCGTACGGGCCCCGATATTCTCCGAAAATGGCGATTAGCTTGGTGAGGTGTAAATTATTGAAACAGAATAAACGTAGTTGGGAGTTACAATAATTGGTTTATTTTACGGACTGAATAAAAGAGAAAGGTTAATAATAAACAGAAATCATATATGTTCTTGCATATATATATATATATATATATATATATATATATATATATATATTGTGACGTATTTCGCCACAAAATCGCCAAGAAAGGGAGAGAAAAAAAAAGGAATAATAAAGAAAATAGGAGAAAATAGGAAAGAGAATAAATGGAAAAAAATAAATTTCAATAAAGGAACGAAACACAAATTTTATGCTGGGAGAATCAAGATAACAAAAATAATTTATTAATGGCACAGGCAAACAAAACAATAATTTAATTAATTGGGCGCCAGTTAATTTTTAACATAGAAAAAATTAACAAAAGAAATAATTCTTATTCTCCTCTTTTTTTTCTTTTACAAATTATGGAACTTAGGTCTAAGGGTCGCAAACATAAGAAAGGGGAAATAATAATTCTAACTGATTGGGCCTAGCTCGGAGCATGAATAATAGATTCAAGAAGAAAAATAATATCTCAAGGACAGAGGGTCCCTGATAGCTCAGGCGTCTTATTTTAATACCCGTGAACTTTCGAACAATTGGTTCGACGGGGGAGAGAGAAAATAACAAAATAGAAAAACAAAATAAGGACTTAATTCCTGTTACAATTTTACGCGAAGAGAGAACAAAAAAAAATAAATAAAATAATAAATCGAACGAACGTACTGTTTGGTCGCGAGGTCGTGCACGTGACTGCACGCCGACAAACAATGGCGTGACGACGAAAATGGACTAATGCCTAATCGGCGCCAGTAATATTGGTGTGCGAACCAATCACAAAAATAACAATTTAAGAGAAATAAATAATAATAATTAAGTCACTAATAAATGCCGTAATGGCGACGCAAGAAAAGAAAATGTCACTCGAAAATATCGTAAAGAAAAAGGTTTGGTTCGTTTCGGCCAACGCGCGACCGAACGACGGGACTTGTCTATAGCACTGGAAGGGAGGGGGAAAAGCGCTTCGCTTAATCACTAAATAACGGCCTTAAATTAACACCACAGCACTCGTCATGCACTTAATTAGTTTCCGCAATTAATCAACAACAAAAGGGGGTCGAACTTATAAGCCAGAAGGGCTCCAAAAATTAATAAAATACAACTCAAAAATCTGGCAGGGCCACGCGTCGTACAGCGTGTAATGGCTACTATGGCCGACGAGAGCTTCCACGCGTCGCGAATGCAAGGAACGAAAAACGACTTACTTTTAATCTCGTTGCTTTATTTTATCGCTCCACAAATCGTCCACGAGTCTCGCTCGGTCCTCTTTAGTCCTGCCGGATCGGAGGCTCGCAATTTTCGTCGTTTTTCGAATTTTATTTTCGCTTGTTTCTAGAGCTACGGTACTCACGCCGCGTCGTGTCGGAGAATTCTTGTGTAGATTCGCCCTCTCGCGCTTTCCTTGCGGGTGACTCGCTGGTGGGGGAAATTTCTCCTCGCGCGCGAACTCGATATCCAATCACGTGCCTGTTGGTTTCAAACGTGGACTCGTTCGTTGGTAAGGGGAGTGGGGAGGGTAGAGGGGACTCTGTTCCGAGTTTGGCGTTCGACTCGATGTAGGCGAAGAGGGCGCTGTGTCTCGGCGTACTGATCCAGCGCGCCGCCGTGTCGTTGGCTCGAACTGGCGCGCGGGCTTGAATCGTCTCGATGTTTATTGTTTGCTGTCTGGCTGTGCGCGCGTGCTGACTGTCCTTCGGGGACTTGTTCGATATTTTTCGTCGCCCCGTCGGGGTTGTCCAGGGGTCGACGATCCTGGGATGGTGACCGGTGAGAACCTCGACGCCGTGGGACTGTGTTTTTCTCTCGGAAGCCATGGACTATTTGTCCGTTCTCGAGATAGCGATGACAGTTTGAGGTTAGGTCCCCACGACTTGGCTCTGGGACTGCGATGTTTTCCTTCCCTTGGTAAGCGAGTATTTCTCTTCCCGTTGGTGAGTGAATTTATTATTCTTTATAATTTGATCGTTCGGAACAGAGGGGACTTACAGAAGGGGGGGAAATTTCTTGAAGCGGGTAGGGAAGGCGATAGTGAACGGATTCTTGTGTTCCTGGGGAAGGGACTAGGGGTTGTTGATTCTTGGGGTCTCGTTGTGGCGAAAACGCGATTGTTGTTGGGCTCTTCGTTTCTCCTTGTTGTGTGCGTTGTCTTATTCCTTTTCGATATATTGCAGTTGTTGTTCGTGACCTCGACGGGCGCGCAAGACGCGGAAATACTTTGGACGGTGTTTAACGGAGACAAAATTTTTATACGACGGGCAGATACAATTTCGAGGGCTAGTTTAGCCCGGATCGCAGGACAATGAATACAATTTTGAGGGCTGCGTAGGATAAATTATAACACGTTCTGGATTCCTTACTCTAATAGTATTTTTCACTCAATTTTGAGGAAGACGAGTGCTGTGGTGGTCTCCGCCACGAAGCAGGTGAGTATAGACTTTTGTACAACGTTACAATATATATATATATTGTTACGTCCCTGTATGTTTTGCCTAGCTTTTATAGTCTTCCTTAGGACTTACCGTGGTCGTATGTCGAAATGAAATATAAAGTTGCTCCGGTTTTAGATCTGCAATGGCAAATCTGGGATTGGAGCCAGTTGTCCGGGTAGGCCGAAGTAATTGCTATAAGCGGGAACGATGGTGACGAGGAACACAAGTATTTGAAATACATAATGACTGTTCTTAACCTTAAAACAGGATTTTATTATAACAATTATTCACTAATACATATTACACTGGTGGTTCCACTAATTATTAGAAAAGATAATTCAGTTTATTACGGTGGCCTCGGTCACGCTGGCCAAGGCTCCGCGTTAAGGGCTTCGACCATTCGGGTCGAGCCGTCAAGACTAACTACTCGTGGTTGCCCTTGTTCCACTGTCTTCGACTATTAGTCGGAGTAGGGCAAAAATGCTTAGTTTGTGGTTCCCATGGTTTTCGACGCGATGCATCTAGCATCTTATCATGGTGGACTTGCTCACAGAGCTGGTTGCTGCTGAGTTGCAGCGGCCTTATCTCTATTCGAGACGCCTGGGAACAGTGCGTCGCGTGAGAAAAATGTCTAATTAGCAATGATTAAATTATTATAAATTTTATTGTGAAATTATTTATAGCAATTTTATGCTCTAGCGCAAATTTTGTAATTCTAACCATAATTTGGTCTACAAATTATCCCAGGACGTAACAATATATATACATATATATATATATATATATATTGAAGCGAAAACGAGCCTTAAACACTTTTATTACGCGGCATGGCCCGTCCGCGTGTTTACGCTGGCGGCCATATTGAAAAACTGCCACTTTGCGAGGCGGCGCTCGCGAAGCGGCACAACAGGCAATCAGGGCTACCAACCCATTTTTTTTTTGTACCATAAATTCTTCTTTCATTAATTTTGAATAAACAATTCTTTTTCTTTATCAAATAATGAATTAAATCAGTAGAGAATAATATCGCGAACAAAATAGTGAAATTTTCAGGATAAAATTAAGTTGAGAAATATTTTTATTTTGCTTTACAAACTCAAGCGTTCTCTTTGTGCATGCGCAACATCGTAACTCACCAATCACGAGTGAGAGATAGAATTTTTGCAAATAAATTAATTGCGGAAAAAGAAAATTGATTTTGTTGGCATAATAAATGCAAAACGCGATTAGACAATAAAATTGAACAAAAAATGAAATTATTTGCATAAAAAATTTGTTTTTCTTGAATATATAAGAATTCTTGCACATGCGCATTGTGAACGACCAATCGCGTTCGTCCCTGGATATTGAAGCTCCAATGAGCGATTGTATTTTGGGATTCCCGGGTTTGAGACTAAGTCCGAAAACGAATAGGAGAACGGGACAAAGTCCAAACGAATTATTATCATTATTTCTTTGTTTAAACGGGTATAAAAAGGCGAGCGCAGAGGCTCCGGTAGCCAGTCTCGTCTCGAGAACTCGCCACATTAGACTCTCTCAGAGCTCTATAAGCAAGCCAGCGCCGAATCGCTCTTCGAGCAATATACGAAAAACGCTTAGAGAGCAAACAAACAGAAACCTCACATCTACTCGCACTGGAAGGGCCGGCTCCTTGCGATTCCGTCTGGAGCCAAGAATTCCAGTGTACGAACCGATCCTACTGGGAGGGCCGGGGCAGTTCGGGTTCGTTCTGTCCCAAGAATCCCAGGGGATTACCTATCCTTTGCTACCCAAGAGGGCCGTGGCCGTGCGGTTCCGTTCGGTCGCAAGAATCTTTGGGTAGTTTCCTTACCTTATCATTTCAGGTGGGCCGTGGCCGTTCGGTTTCGTTCGGTCGCAAGAAGCCTGGGTGATTCTTTGCCACCAAAAGAAAATTCTGTTTGCCCTCTGGGTCGTCATTATAAAGAGATCTTTCATTTAAATTCAAGCTTGATGTTTGTTAGAGTGTTTCGAGACGAGAAATTTAAATAATTATTATAAATCAAAAATAAAGCAAGGAGAATCGAAATTATCAGAAATAATTAAAATAAACGAACAGAACGAGAAAATTGCTCACCATTGCGAATTTTTGGATTGTATCGAGTCATCTTGAGAGAGAACGGCAAAATTCATGCTCTCTTAAATTTATTAGAATTGTATCGAGTCAAAGCGTGAGCAAATTAAAATTATTTAATTAAAAGTAGATCATTTTACGCGAATTATAGAACAGATCAAAGAAAAGTACCGGAAATCAAACTTGTTACAAAATTTCAAACGGAAATAGTATAATTTCATGCGAAGTAATAAAAACAAAAACGCGATTTGTTAAAAATTTTCTTTATTTTGTCACACGAAACGATTTAAGATTGAATAAATAATCTGGAATTTTCAATCAAACTTTTGTTGCTTTTGTTTTTCTTTCATGCCCGCTCTTCATAATTATTGAATTGCTCGAATTCATGCGTGACGGTGTGCACGAGCACTAACGTACCGTTACAATATATATATATATATATATATATATATATATATATATATATATATATATATATATATATTGTAACGAAAACACTTACGCGTAGTCCCGGCACTTCTTTATAAAAACATTATCCTGATTTTATCCCGTATTACGTCCGATATCCGACATTTTTGTGAAAACGACGCGACAACGTCTCGCGTGCGTTTGTTGACTGTTGTTGTCGGCGGCCATCTTGAACACTATGCGAACGGCGAAGTTACACTTACGAAAGCGTCTGGCCGCCGCCTATCGTGAAAAACCGGAACTAAAAAATGCGTACGTGACTTTTTACACGTTTCGGTAATTAATTATTAAAAAGACATTAAGGTAATTAAAATAACGCGTAAAATAAGCAGAAAAATCCGACAAATCGAAGTGAATAACTCGCGCGGTAAATTTATGCGAAAATGACCGGGAATTTAAGAGTGAAAAGAGCGAATGTTTGTGCGCATGCGCGTGGGACAAGCGACAAGGGAACGCACAAATGAGAGAGTGTGTTTTCCATTATTTCAAAATTTATTAAAAACTTTTTAATTACTGAAAAATCTTTGCGAAATGTTTAAATAAATTTAAGAAATCATCAAATGTGATAAAATTTATTATAAAAATTGGTGAATTACGAAAATTGTTAATTTTTGCGCAGGCGATGCGCAAAGTGGGGGTAGCGTCGAACAAATTAAAGTATGAGAATGCGAGAGTGGGGGAAGCGTAGAACGAATCCGAAAAATATTGTAAATGAGCGTGCGCAGAACGGGTTCGAGACTACCCGGCGAGCGAATCGGAACTCGAGCGCGAGAACAAAGGATCTGCTGGGTATAAAAAGCCGTGCACAGCAGCAGTGGAGAGGCAGTCTGCTCATTCTGAAAACAGAGCTCGGAGAGACAACACGCTCTCAGCAGCAGAGATCCTTCCTAGTTCCAGCAGGATAATAACCTATCTTTCTTATCATATTTGATGCTTGGAGTATCGGAGCGGTTCGGCGACGTTCAACTCCCATAGTCCAAGGTCAATTCCTATTCCTTTCATTTTTTCCTATAATTCCTTGATGCTTGGAGTATCGGAGCGGTTCGGCGACGTTCAACTCCCATAGTCCAAGGTCATTCTTTAATTTTTTTACATTTTTCCTTTTTCCTGTGGGTGCTCGGGGTATCGGAGGTGTTCGGCGACGTTCACGTCCCATAGCTCGGGGTCTGCATCCTTACCTGTGGTGTGTGGGGTATCGGCGTCGTTCGGTGACGTTCGGGGCCCATAGCTTGCATACTACGTTTCCTCTAATTAATTTTATCTTTTGAATTTATGCCTGCTGGAAGTGGGAAGACTGCTTGCTCTCTTTTAATTAAAATTTGCTAATTAAATTTATGTTTTGAATTATTTTATTCAAAATTATTTTCGATAAAATATAATCAGTCTGCATCACTTATTATGCTCAGCAATCCTCGTCTATCCTAAAAATCATCAATAATTCTGAATTCGATAATCCAAAAGGCCGCGGTAAGATTATCCATTATATAGAATCAATTAAAAACATAAAATTATTATTATTATTATTATATCGAGTCAATCCACTTTTGGATTATTAAAATTTTGAATTATTTTTATTATTCACTATGAAATAAAAGTGAATTTCATAGCAACATAAAGCCCTATTAATTTTTATTCCATATTAAATAATTCAATTATTGTTTGAATTATTATTATTATTATTCTGTCGACAAAGCTTCACCGAGTATTTCAATTATTATTGTTAATTAGCCTCGAAGACATCGTTTTTTATTATTTTACCATTATTATTGTTATTTTTCTTATTTAAACGATAATTCTGACGCGAAAAGGGAATTAAAATGAATATCATCGTTTGAATAATTACCGACAAAGAAATAGAATTGATACCGTTTCTTTCCGTTCTGATCCGGATTAATAAATAAATTCAGGCAAATAAATAACCCGAACGCGAAATAAAACAAATATTCATTTATTGTAACAAAAATCGGAAAATTTACATTGTTTAATTGAATAAATTAATTTTGTTATTATTTTGAACACAAAATCCGCGTTTCTCACGTTTCTTTCATACCTGCTCCAAAATTATTTAAAATTATTTAGGAAGCTCGGACCTGCGCGTAGCGACGTTTAGCGTATGGCAAAAGCGTTCCGTTACAATATATATATATTGTGACGTGGTAATTTTGCCCACGTTACAAATTGGTTAACAATTGGCACGGCACGAGAAAGGAGCGTTTTTCGTCGCTGACGAATTGCTCTCGAGCTTATCTAAAAGGGCCAAACGCTAGCGTATTTATTGATTATTAATTTCTTTTATTTTATAATTTTTTATACGAGCGTACGACGGTCTCATACATCGAAAAACATAGAGAGAGAGAGAGAGAGAGAGAGAGAGAGAGAGAGAGAGAGAGAGAACATCGGAATTATCATCATTGTCAGAATTGTCGTATCGTTGAGAGGGAAGGCTTGAGAAGTTTCGGTCGTCAAGGTCATCGACGGAGCGCGAAAAATCATATCGAGCGAGGGTCGCTAGCTCGAAGCCCTCACCCAGAGCTGTCGAACTCGACGATGCGTCAATCAGCATCGGGGATCTTCGGTAAACCTCGGACATATCGAAAGTCATCGTTGATCAGCGTCGCGCCCGTTTCCAATTCACACTCTAAATTTAAATATAGTTGGCGAATAATAAAAGGAGAGGGCGAAGGTTCGAGAAAATTCTAGATTCCCGTGAGTAGGCGAAGGGTGGGGGGCTAGGACCCTAATCCGCGATATCGCGCTTCGGAAAAATTATTGGGGACTCGAGTTTTGGGCAGCAGCGACGGAGGACGTCTTTTCTCAAGCCGTAGCCGTCTTCGATCAAGAACCCGACGCCATCGGAATTATCGAGTGGAAGCATCCGTGGTCCTTTTCCGGATATCCAATCTCTGAAACCGTAGCGGTGAGCCGTCGTTTCGCTCTCATTTTATTTTGTTGTGATTTCGTACCGTTTTGTACTCGCGAGTATATTTTGTGAATTTTGGGATTTAAAAGAGCGATATTGTTTCGGGGTACGTACGCGTTTGGAAAATTCTAGTAACGTCTTGTCCCGCGATTTAAAGCGTTCGCGAATTGTCGTTGTTAAAGTTTTATTTTGAATTGCCGAGAGGAATTCTAGTATTTGATTTAGCTCAATCTCGAGATCCATAGTTGTAAGTTAAATTGTTATAATATCGAGCCGAAAGGCAAATATTTTTGTTATAAAATTATTTTCGAACACTTAAAAATTATAAATTCTTTTAAATTGTTGAAGGTCAAATATTGAGAACTAATGTAAACTTTTCATATAATATTTTTCCGGAAATCTTATTTTATTCAAAATTTTAATGTCATTTAATAATAAAAGCTATTGTAATTCCGGAGTTGGATTGTTGGTGTGAATATTGATTTTATATAATTGACCCAGCCCCTCTACCACCATTGGTTTAAAATACAGCTACGACCGGGAAACCTTATTATTTTGTTCTCGATAATTTCAAATAAAATTTGTTTAAGAATTATCTTAAACTGGCGTCCAGAAAGTATCGAGAGCAAATATAATTTGAAGCGCTTGACGGGAAAAGCGTTACAATATATATACACTCCCGCTCAAAAGTTTGGATACACCAGTCGATTTTTCTTGCCGCACTAAAAGTTAGATAGCTCGGTCAAAAATGAAGATAATCCAATTTAACAAACGGCGTTTTGTAGGGGATAAATTCAGCTTCAATTTGTGTCTTCCAAATATTTTTTATGATTTTTTTTCGACCCAGTACGCACTTTTGTACATGACCGTTTTTCGGCTATTTTTTGACCATCGGGAATCGCGTGCATAGCTTATGGAAATTTTCTTTGCTATTTTTTTTTATGACAAATATAAAGAGGGTAGCAAGAGCTCCATTTTCGTTTTTGGAAAAGTTTCGTACGATTTTTTTTCACACAGTTATTTTATTTTTGGCTAAAAAGACAAATTTTGGAAAATGTAACGTAGCTCAAGAACTATAGGGTTTAAGGGGAAATATCAAGAGTGTAAAAAGTTGCGTAAATTTGTTCTGAATCGCTTGGAATTTTTTCAGAATTTTCCTCCGAAATTTTTTTTTTTACCATTTCCGCTCGGAACTCTGATGAGTAGGATGGCTCAACTCAAAAAGTATTGTGTTCAAAACAAAATACCAAGAGGAGAAACTTGCTCAATTTTCGTTTTTGAATGCACCTAAATTTTTTCAGAATTTTTTTTGAAATTTTTTTCAAAATTTTTTTTTCGAAACTCGGAGAATTAACCAAACAATTGGACTGGCGTATCTCAATAGCTATTGAGTTGAAGACAAAACATCAAGAGGGAAAAATGTAACAGTATCTCGTTTTGGATACGTGGAATTTTTTTCAGAATTGTTTCAAAATTTTTTTCAAAATTTTTTCAAAATATTTCAAATTTTTTTTAAAACCTTTTGCAAATGTTTTTTTTCCTCTCAATGCTAATCAATAATTTTAGTCAATCAAATCACTTATTTTTTCTAGACGAGATTTTCATCAAAAAAGCCACCTTTGGCTTTGAGCACCGCGTTGACCAGTCGCGGCATTCGCTCGATTAGTTAAGTGGCTTTTTTGATGAAAATCTCGTCTAGAAAAAGTAAGTGATTTGATTGACTAAAATTATTGATTAGCATTGAGAGGAAAAAAAACATTTGCAAAAGGTTTTAAAAAAAATTTGAAATATTTTGAAAAAATTTTGAAAAAAATTTTGAAACAATTCTGAAAAAATTTCCACGTATCCAAAACGAGATACTGTTACATTTTTCCCTCTTGATGTTTTGTCTTCAACTCAATAGCTATTGAGATACGCCAGTCCAATTGTTTGGTTAATTCTCCGAGTTTCGAAAAAAAAATTTTGAAAAAAATTTCAAAAAAAATTCTGAAAAAATTTAGGCGCATTCAAAAACGAAAATTGAGCAAGTTTCTCCTCTTGGTATTTTGTTTTGAACACAATACTTTTTGAGTTGAGCCATCCTACTCATCAGAGTTCCGAGCGGAAATGGTAAAAAAAAAAATTTCGGAGGAAAATTCTGAAAAAATTCCAAGCGATTCAGAACAAATTTACGCAACTTTTTACACTCTTGATATTTCCCCTTAAACTCTATAGTTCTTGAGCTACGTTACATTTTCCAAAATTTGTCTTTTTTAGCCAAAAATAAAATAACTGTGTGAAAAAAAATCGTACGAAACTTTTCCAAAAACGAAAATGGAGCTCTTGCTACCCTCTTTATATTTGTCATAAAAAAAAATAGCAAAGAAAATTTCCATAAGCTATGCACGCGATTCCCGATGGTCAAAAAATAGCCGAAAAACGGTCATGTACAAAAGTGCGTACTGGGTCGAAAAAAAATCATAAAAAATATTTGGAAGACGCAAATTGAAGCTGAATTTATCCCCTACAAAACGCCGTTTGTTAAATTGGATTATCTTCATTTTTGACCGAGCTATCTAACTTTTAGTGCGGCAAGAAAAATCGACTGGTGTATCCAAACTTTTGAGCGGGAGTGTATATATATATATATTGTTTCGACTTACGTCACTCTCATACGACGCTCGCATACAACGCGGGGACAATCACCCCCGCGTAATCGCTCCTGCGCTCTACACTCTTTCTTGAACTCCCCTATAAGCGAGCGATCTCTTGTTGGTGCGCGGTTCGATCGCTTAAGGGAGTTTCTCGCACGATTTCGATGTTAACAATATCGTATAAAGAATTTTGTCGAATTATAATAATAATAATAATAAAGATTGATATTTGGAATTAAAGATTAAAGAAACGTCCTTGTCGCGAAGTGGTGCACAATCGAACAAAGCGCGAAGTGGTTATCGAATTAAAGACTTATGTCTCTGTGCGGGTCGGCCTGGTGATCAACCGGGTCTTACTACACCGCCGCGAGGATGGCTTTAATACGGAGCCTTTATCCAACCCCAGGAGTGAACCGTGGCTAAGTTGGGACTGATGAGCCGCACCCGTCACAGAAACGACGAGAGCTCGAAGAGCTATCGTCCCAGTGGGGTTTTTTGCATGCTCGGCATTTTTGGGACAGTCCCGGGGTTTTTCCACCGTCGAATTCCTCGGATCGCGCGATGCGCGATCAGCGGAATTCGACGCGATACATCCAGCCCGCGACGGCGATTGCACGGCCGGCCAGGACGTGCATAGAGACTTTGTTCGCGGCAAGGGCGTTAGAAAATATAAAATATAAAATAATATAAGTAATAATTATGATTCCCAGGGAGCGGAAGCTCGTCACATGCCGTTTCATGTAATTACTATCACATATATGTGTATTTACATTGTGACGTGGTAATTTTGTCCACGTCACATAAAGTATAAAATTGGCACGTCTCTTCGGCAAGTCTCGGCTGTACCGAGATCCATCGTCGGTCAGCAAGGTCGCTAATTCGAGATTTAAATTCGAAATGTTACGAGCAAAACTTCGAGAAAGATCCAGATCCCGCGAGTAGGCAAAGGGTGGGGGGTTAGGACCCTAATTCGCGTCGACAATAAATACGCACCCTCGATGAGTATCGAGGACTTTCGTTTTGAACAACAACGAGGACAAGCGTCTTCTTTCGAGCCGTCGCCAACCCGATCAAAAATACGACGTTACCGGATATTCGAGGGGAACTTTTCCGTGGTCTTTTTCCGGAATTCCACCTACTGAAACTGTAGCGGTGAGCCGTCGTCTCGCTTTAATTTTGTGTAATTTTGTGATTTAGAGATCTCGATTTGGTTGTTGAAATTTAGCGTTAAAAAGCGATATTGTTTCGGAGTACGTTCGTGTTCGGGAAGTTTTCGATAAAGTCTTGTCATGTGATAAAATCTTACGTTTAAAATTTCGTTGTATAAATTATTGAATTGCCGAGAGGAATTCTACTTTTATATGGTTCATACGAGTCCTGATTTTAATGAGAATTGAATGAACGAACGTTTTAGATATCGTGTAAAATTCGTTAAGGCGTAGCCTGAATGAATAAATTTGGAAAATAATGAAAAACGTTCGTTCGAATTTCCTATGACGGTTAACAAAACTTTGACTTAAAAATAGTATAAAATAAATTGTTATATCGGATTATTGAATATTAATTTATAATTTGTCATTTAATTATTTTTCCGGAAATAACTGATCAATCATTGTATTGTTTAAAATTATTCATTTCAATTTCATCATTTATTGTTCTAATAAAACAATTTTGTAATTCCAGACTTTGGTAAGAATTTATGTGATTTATTTTGTGCAATCGTCTGACCTTGCCCCTCTACCGACCATTTGGGAAAATGTTAGCTATTGCCGGGTAACACCTCCTTTTGTTCTCGAGAAATTAATAAAAATTTGTCTAAGAATAATTCTTAGACTGGCGCCCATAAATTATCGAGAATCAAATTATATTTGAACGTTTTATAAGGAAAAAGCGTTACAAATTTTTGGCGCCCAACGTGGGGCTCGACGTTGTACAATTTGTTTATTTAAATCAGATCAAAAATAAAATTAAAAAAATTAAATAGTAAAAGAAATTTTTTTTTTTCTTCTAACATATTATTTTGTTTTATGCAACTTATTAATTATCCAAAAATTTAAAAGAATAATTTTTATGGTGAAAATAATAGCTGAAAGAAAAGCCTAAAAGGAATATTATTCGTCTTAGGAAAAACTGTCACGATCATATGTTAACCGTCAAATTTCGTATCGTATTATTTTGTTTTATGTCTTTGTCGTTCGTATCGAATATTATTTCGTATTATTCTCGAAAGAGTGCGAAATTTTTCGATACGTGCCGTCTGTGTGTCGTATATTTTTGTGTTGGTGTTATTGTGTCCGTATGTGCTTCGCGAAGATTTCGTGCAAGGGCCATACGCTAGCGCCACAATAGGCAAATATTGGAGAAAATCGTTTAGCGGTTAGTGAACAGGGAAAAGGCTTCAGTCTATCGAGAGAGGTGAAAGCGAGAGAGAAAGAAATTTTTTCCCATTTCGATTCTCGATAGTTGGATTATTGAAGGCTTTGTGATGGATCGTAATGTTGTAAGTTTTTATTGAATTATTGATATTGATATTAATATTTCTAAAAGATTCCGAAAATATTTTTTTTTTCCTCTTGACCTTGCTACAAGCGAAAGCTTTGCTCGGTAGAGTGTATGTAGTTTCGTGAAACATTAAAATTTTGATTCGTGTTTAATTTATTTTGACCATTTCTCTTTAATCAATTACTACTTAGATGACATTATTTTTGATTAATTATTTGTTAAATTGTCTGAATAATATTAATGTTGGTTGGTGACAACAATTTTTTTTAAACTCTTTTTAAGGGGGTATTTGTTGTAATTTTAAGCAATTTATAATATAGGTCCGACTTGAGCAATCGGCCTATAAGTAATAAACATCACAAGAAACATAAAAATTGAAATAAAACATATCTCTCATCCTGTGCCCTCACCAACGGGCTAGACGTCGTGTTATTGTTTTCGAAACGTGCGGTGTTTCGACGGTAAAGTGAGTCGCGGGTGCGTGTGTGTATCGGTGTGTCGCCAGATTCGAGAGTGAAGAACGTGAGTGTGGGTATTAGACTCTCGGGAATTCGTAAACGCTAACGTCGATAATATTACTATAGTGTATTATCGGTACGAAAAATTCGAATAAAGAAGTTTAGATCGGTTTTGTGCGTGAAAATTACTTTCGTTTTCCTTTTCGTTTTGGGAAATAGTCGTGTTTAATTATTTTATTTCGCATTTTCGAATTTATAAAAATGTTTCCGTTGGGTCGTACGCCACCAAGATCTCGTGTGCCGACCACAGCTGACGCACAAGCTTCGACTTCGCGTGATCAGCTGTGCGATTCGAATCCGTCGCGTGGATTACCAGATAGTGGGATAGAAACGGTAACGAGAAACGATACGCGGGAAAATGTCCATAATAATACACAACAATTAAATTCAACCAATCCTTTTATTTCGGAAGGAATAAATAATTCGGTAAATGTTGTCGATCAACAATCACGATTAACGGAAAATGTAGGAGGGGAGGTAAGATCGCGAAATGAAAATATGACCTCGGAAGAAATACAGACTCGCGTAGCGTCGATACGGGATTCGGGAGATTTTGCTCACAATCGTTTTATAGAAAATAATATACAAAATTTTAATTTGCCATCACATTTGTCTCCTCGGAATAATTCTCGTTTTATACCGGAAATCTCAGCCATGCGTTCGACATATGAAATGCTTCGCAAATGGGGCATTAGTTTTTCGGGAAAAATAAGCGAAGATGTCGAAAATTTTTTATTGCTCGTAGAGAGAGGTTGACGCATGTTACTGGCTAGCGATCAAGATTTATTAGATTGTTTAGAATTTTTCTTTCACGATACTGCTTTGTGGTGGTATCGAACGAACCGAGTGAGTTTTCACACTTTTTCCGATCTTGAAGTCGCTATGAGGAGTCGGTTCGGCGCGCCAAATTATCAAATGGCTTTAAGAGACGAAATTTCGAAAAGAACTCAGGGAGCTCAGGAACCCTTTTCGGTTTATTTAACGTGTATGAGAGCCATGATGGAACGAATTAGGCCACCATATAGTCTCGAAGAACAATTAATGTACGTATGGAAAAATATGAGTTCAAATTTGAAACTCTTTATACAATATGGTACGGTGCGTGATTTCAACGATCTCGAGACTAGGGCTAGGGGAATTGAACAGAGTGTGGAGGACGATAAGTATCGTCAATCACCTCCAAAACCGGAACGGGCTTTACACCCTGATTTCGCGTATCACCCGCCACCCCAGTCGTCAAAAGAGAATAGTAAAGCTTTAGCTACTATTCCAACTTTTGATAAATCCGTACCGCCACCAAATGTTCCTAATAATGGTGATAAAAAGAAATTTCCGAAAAAGTCTTTCGGAAACAAATCGAATTCTCGTCCTCCTAATAAACCAGCTGCAAGTTCTTCGAAGGAAGTCTTGAAATGTTGGAATTGTGGGGGGGAGAATCATCGAGCGTCCGGTTGTCTCGCGCCGCGTACTAAATACTGTTATAAGTGTTGTACGAAAGATGTAACCACTCGCGATCCACACAAGTGTAAGGGAAACTCGACCGGGGAACGCCAGTGAGGGTAGGGGGGACCCCGAAAAATAGTGAGACCCTCTTAGATTTTGAATTACCGGCTTATATAAAAGAATATCTTTGTAGCCCGCTGAATGGAAATAAATCGAGGCCACTTTTATTAGTTAAAGTTAGTATTTTAGGTCATATTTTGCCAGCTGTATTTGATAGTGGCTCAACGAATACATTTTTGGGTGAAGAAATGTTATTAGTGGCTGCTCGTTTGGGATTAGAGCGTCGTAAAACTTGGCCACGTCCGAGTACTGTCGCGAATAATGAGAAAATCTTTTGTAATGAGGAAATAGAATTTCCGTGTCAATTACGAGATCGCGAAAGTGTTTTAATAGGTCGAGTACATCCGGATTTACCTGTCCCGTTGCTTCTCGGTCTAGATTCGTTAGAAAACTTGGGCGTGGTTACCGATCACCGAAAACGTGTATGGTTTTTCAGTGGAGAGCCGGAACGCGAATTTCAATATTTATCATGCGATAGTCCAGAGCAGGCTAATATAATACTTGGAATTTCGGATTTAACGCGTTGTGAAAGTTCTCGTCTGGCGTCGTTTTTAGAAACGGAATTAAAAATTTTGAGTGCAGTTCCGGGAAAAACAAATTTGATTATGCATTCGATAGATGTCGGTAACGCAAGACCGATAAAACAAAGATATTATCCAGTTACTCCGATAATTCGTGGAGCCATTTATGCTGAAATAGATAGATTACTAGAGGAAGATGTTATTGAACCATCACACAGCGATTGGTCGAGTCCAATAGTAATGATTAAGAAACCAAATAATAAGTATCGTTTCTGTTTAGATTTTAGAAAAGTAAATGATGTTTCGAAGAAAGATGCTTATCCTCTTCCATATATGACACAGCTTTAGATCGGTTGCGTTCGGCTAAATATATTTCGACAATTGATTTTAGTGCCGCGTTTCATCAAATACCGATGGACGAAAAATCGAAAGAAATTACTGCTTTTACCGTGCCGAATCGTGGGTTATTTCAATTTAAAAGAATGCCGTTCGGTCTTACTGGGGCTCCTGCAACTTTTCAGAGATTATTAGATCGTATTATTGGACCGGATATAGAACCGCATGCGTTCGCGTATTTAGACGACATTATTATAGTCACCGAGACCTTTGAGGAGCATTTACAATGGCTCAAGCGCGTTTTTTATAAAATCGTGAGCGCAGGATTAAAAATCAATCCAGAGAAATGTGACTTTTGTTGTCACGAAGTAAAATATCTCGGTTTTCTGGTGAATCGCGAAGGGTTGCAGGTGGATCCGGAGAAAACTAGACCGATTAAGGAGTTTCCGGTTCCCACAAGTATAAAACCAATATGTCGATTTTTAGGAATGGGTTCATGGTACCGTCGGTTTATTCCGAAATGCGCGGAGATTGCGGAGCCATTAACAAGATTAACCAAGAAGAGTCAACCTTGGGTTTGGAAAAAGGAACAACAAAATGCGTTCAATAAATTAAAAGAAGCTCTCGCGAACCCTCCAACGTTAAAATGTCCTGATTTTTCGGCTAAATTCGTTTTACAGACGGACGCTAGTATGACAGGTTTAGGAGCGGTTTTGACTCAGGAAATAGAGGGTGCAGAACATCATATCGCGTATGCAAGTAGAACACTCTCGGCGGCTGAAAAGAACTATACGACGACGGAACAAGAATGTTTAGCTATAATTTGGACTATTAAGAAATTTCGAGCATATTTAGAGGGGTATCAATTTACCGTGATTACGGATCATCACAGTTTACGGTGGTTACAGACGCTTAAAGAACCAACGGGTCGATTAGCTCGTTGGGCTCTTCAATTGGCACAGTACGATTTTGAGATAGTGTATCGAAAGGGTGCGCTTAATCACGTACCTGATGCTCTGTCTCGAATGTACGAAAAGGAACCAGCATCTACTGTAAATTTAGTGAATGATGAACCTCAGCCAAATTATTTATTGCCGGTCGGAAACGTGCCTGGAGGGGTAGTACCGCGACCGGTAACGGAAGCGGACCATCCGTGGTATTTTAAAAGGCTTCGGGACGTATTAGCGAGACCGGGTCGTTTTCCAAATTATAAAGTTCGACAGGGTCGACTTTATATTTATCGTCGTGTAGCTCGTCGAGTTATGGCCGAAGGAGATGATTCTGAGTGGAAACTCGTGGTGCCACGTTACTCTCGTCGTGAGGTGTTACGTGAGTGTCACGATGAAATTCAAGCGGGTCACCTTGGTGTACAGAAAACATATGAGAGAGTTTTTCAATCATATTTCTGGCCACGAATGTTTCGAGAAGTATCTCGGTACGTGAAACATTGCGGAATTTGTCAACGAGCCAAGGTAGAACAACTACCGCCTCTCGATCTTATGGGTCGTAGAGTAGTGGAAGAACCATGGTCGGTGGTGGCCATGGACATAATGGGACCGTTTCCTCCTAGTCGATCTGGTAATGTTTACGTTCTCGTGATCCAAGATTTATTTACGAAATGGATTGAGGTTGTTCCATTAAAACGAGCTACCGGAAAGAAAATAGGTGAAGCATTGGAAGAACTAGTTTTTTCGCGTTGGGGTACTCCACAGGTCGTGTTGACGGATAACGGTACCGAATTTAATAATAACCATTTAAAAGCGGTCATTAATGATCGCGGGGTTTATCATTCAACGACTCCTCCTTATCATCCTCAGGCTAACCCGGTCGAGCGTATAAATCGCGTAATTAAAACAATGATTGTGTCGTTTCTCGGAAATGATCACCGTGATTTGGACGTCCATCTGTCCGAGTTTCGTTTCGCTTTTAATACCGCTCATCATACATCAATCCGAAACACTCCCGCATTTTTAAATTTCGGTCGTGAGCCCAAGCCTCACAATTATTATCGTTGTCGTGAAGAAAATGCTGTAGAGATCGAACCGTTGCCGTATGAAAATTGGTCTGAGCGTATGCGTGATTTGAGTGATTTGAGAGTAAAAGTTACGCATGATCTAGAAGAGGCTTATCAACGTCAAGCAGTACAATATAACAAACACCGACGCGAACGGACATTTAGGGTAGGAGATCTCGTGTTGCGAAAACAACGGATTTTATCCTCGGCGGCGCAAAATATTGCTGCTAAATTAGCGACTAAATATTCGGGTCCGTTTCGTATCGTGCGAATACTATCTCCCGTGGTGTATGAGGTAAAGGATGAGAGAGGGGGGAGAATCATGAAAGTTGCGATAGAAGATTTGAAATCATACTTAGAACCCTTAAATGATTGATTATGTTTGGAAATATGTTTTATTTGTTATTCCTTTTCGATTCCTTGTTTTGTCCTATTTATTTAGTGGTGATGGGAGGAGTCTCGTTTGGGTGGAGGAAACCAGCCCGTCTACTCGGTAATTGGAAATTTTATTGATTTTGACATGTTTAATTTTATTGATTTTGACATGTTTAATTTTATTGATTTTGACATGTTTAATTTTATTGATTTTGACTTATTTAATTTTATTGATTTTGACATTATGTTTTATTTATTTTGACTTAAGACATGGCTTTTGTGGATTTTTTCGAGTGCGGGCGTGCCTTGAAACAATAGTTTCAATTTAATTCATTGAAGAAAAATTTTTTTTTAAAGCGAGGCGTCGGTCTTGATCGGCCGGGTCGTCCTTTTTCGTAGGGGGGAAGGTGTTGTGACGTGGTAATTTTGTCCACGTCACATAAAGTATAAAATTGGCACGGCTCGGGAGAGAACGATTCTTCTCGTTGAAGAATTTCTCTTGAGCGAAATCCAGAAAAGCCAAATGCGAGCGTATTTCCATATTATTAATTTTATTTTGAATTATTTCATTATTATTATGAGCGACGGTTTCATTCGGCAACAATTATGAGAGAGAGAGAGACAAAAACATCGCAGTTATCAACATCGTCGGTTCGTTGTAAGGGAAGGCATAGGCGTCAAGGTCACAATCGAGAGAAAAATAATATCGAGCATGGGTCGCTAGCTCGAAGTCCTCACCTGGAGCTATCGAACTCAACAGGATGCGTCTATCAGCATCGGGATTCTTCGGCAAGTCTCAGCTGTACCGAGATCCATCGTCGGTCAGCAAGGTCGCTAATTCGAGATTTAAATTCGAAATGTTACGAGCGAAACTTCGAGAAAGATCCAGATCCCGCGAGTAGGCAAAGGGTGGGGGGTTAGGACCCTAATTCGCGTCGACAATAAATACGCACCCTCGATGAGTATCGAGGACTTTCGTTTTGAACAACAACGAGGACAAATTACACTGGGGCCGCCGAGGGTTAACCGTGTCTTCCTGAAGTTACATTTGAAAACCATGCACGCCAAGTTCATGTGTAATATTTGCAGTGAATTTTTGCGGTACAAACGTGTAGATACAATGTGTGCACTTGTTCGCTTATTTGCACTTTTCTATGTAATTGTTTTTTGTTTTATTCTCTGTGGAATTGTGTTGTACATTCTTAGTGCTTAGCTAGCATAAAAGCAGAATAACATTTTCTTTATATCCGCAGAATTATTCTTGAAGCCCTTGAGGTGACAAAAACCTTCAGTAGGTACCGTTCAAAGTGTATATGATTCCATCCAGAAACCCGTAATTCATTCACCATTCTTGGCTACGTTGAAATGATTTCGTGTTTTTTTCAATCATGAGCGACAATTTCCAACTAGATCTTTTTTCGTTGTACGATAACTTCTCATATATCAAGAATAAAAAAATAAAAGATGTAAACAGGTTTTAATTCGATAATGAAGGCCAACATTTTCATAGTATGTTTTTTTTTTCAAGTTAAAGTAACTGAGCACATACCAATAGTGGAATAAGAATCGTGAAACTTCAATTTCTCCTCGAAATCAAGATGAATATTATTGATCATTGTTTTTGAGAATAGAATGATTATTTTATAACGAAGGTCGCGTCTTTTAATACTTGGCGTTCTTTTTTTACTTTTTAAAAGTTTTTTGCGATTGATTTCAGTTCTTTTTGAAAAACGGCCATACTTATCAACTGTCCTATAGAGTAATGTAATAACAGAAAAAATATAGAATGATTATTTTATAACTAAGGTCGCGTCTTTTAATACTTGGCGTTCCTTTTTTACTTTTTTAAAGTCTTTTGCGATTGATTTCATGTC
The DNA here is from genome assembly GCA_963989365.1 of Rhimphoctona megacephalus. Taxonomy (NCBI): domain Eukaryota; kingdom Metazoa; phylum Arthropoda; class Insecta; order Hymenoptera; family Ichneumonidae; genus Rhimphoctona; species Rhimphoctona megacephalus. The sequence goes on along the minus strand of OZ022418.1, from coordinate 6,047,154 downwards.
TTTTTGAAAAACGGCCATACTTATCAACTGGTCCTATGGCGGTAAAAAAAATTTTCATTCGGAAACAATGATTAATCAGATTTTTTTGCCATAAGTTGAGTAACTTCCTTCATATGACAAAACAATTACAGAGCTGAACAGTAATTTCTTCCGTCATTGACGGACAAATACTGCTAAATCGGTATTATCCGAGGTAAACAAGTTTTAACTATTAAATGGAAAGAGAATGATAGTTATAAAGAAAAATAATTGTTTTGCAAAGTAATATCCGGAATGTAAGGTGGCCATTTAATAACTAAGGTTACGATTTTTTAATATTTAGCGCACATTTTTATACTTTTCCAAAGTATTTTCCTATTTATACCTCTCCAAATTATTTTTCTATAGATATTAATTATTTTTGAAAAACGTGATATCTACTGATGTTCCAATATTCCTGAAAAAAATCGCACGCTCCCGGTAAAAACGTGCCATTTTATCATGGAACTATTAAGCTGAATGACATGAAAGAGAAAGTTCCAGAAAAGAATAACAAAGATGTTTTTCATATTATTATTTTTTTTAAATTAATATATGGGATAGTTCTTACGCTTTCTCAGTTACTCATAAAATACAGATAAGTCAAGGACCCCTCATTATTTTATTTTATTTTACATCGTTTTTAACTTGAACATATATTACATCGTTTTTAACTTTTAGTTCTTACGCTTTCTCAGCTGCCCATAAAATACAGATAAGTCAAGGACCCGTCATTATTTTATTTTACATCGTTTTAAACTTTAACAAAAACTTGAAAACATTGCTCGCGATGATAAGAAATAGCTCCACTATCATGTACAGTTTCAGTTTTTTAAATTATTTTTCTTGTTAAGCGATAAATACCGTAACATATGTCACCAGTTTGTAAATATTGAGGTTTATAAGATGCGCTTTCTGACGTAGTGTTAAAAAACGCTGCTCTACTTATAAAAGTTGAAAAGGCCTAACTTATCATCAGTTCTCTTTTCCAAAGATCACTACTCAATTAATTCCTTGCCAAATGAATATAATAGATGAAACCTGGAAAAATGTTTTTTATTCCAAAAAGTTGATATCATCACGATATACGACCTGATCAGTAAAAAATGCTATGCATCGGTCTTGCCAAATCTCGTATAATTTTTCGAGACGGCTTTACCGTATGAGAAGATCCACATATTTTTATTGTCACATCATGAATTTCTGCGAAACTCATACTCGGATACAGCATAAAATTAAATGTATTTAAGGCTGTTATGTACGAGTCATAGGACGATCGCACAGGACTGTGGATGTCTCGCTTATAATTGTAATGCTCGTGTGTCCATTTGAACAATGAGCAAACGCAATGATCGAGATGTTACAGCTTCAATCATAACTGAAATGTAGTCAAAAGACAAGAAATTAATTATTGCAATTTTTTCATACTCTAAGTGGTGAATTTCAAGATAGGTCAATCAACAACCATGTCTCTTGGACGACACAAATGTGAAGTTGGAAATGAGACAAACTGTTGAACATACGAAAAAAAATGTATCGTTAAAATCTTCTTAAAGATAGATAAAAAGCTCGCTAACATGACTCAGGACCACTATTACATTTTAGATGTGAGCGTAAAAGACGACATTCGATTTGTGAAACTTACATAGAAAATGACGAAAGGACATAAGCATACGATTGAACAAATTTTGGTGTTTTTTTTCAATGACATTGTTGAACATTACTTAAATCCTATGAATTGAAGGGTATGGATCAGTCAGGCCACCTGCTTCCGGTTTCGGGAGTGTACATTTTCCGCTCAGTTTGTTGAATTAGAATGAAAATATTTTCAGTGCGGCGAAAAAGTGAAAAAGCTGAAACTTTATTGCTATCAAAAAAACAGCATGGAAAAATTCTTACTTTAGAATGAACATATTTTTCAGGCTTATCGAACTGATGCATACCCTCGGGTCAAAAAATGCTATTCAAGCCCTCGCAAGTACCACAATTGTGTAAAATACCACAAATATTCATTAATATTCACACACAATACACACACACTCTGTGACATTTTCTCAGCTAGTAGTGGACATAAAGACGCATTCCAATCCGTTATGTACATAAAAAATGCATTTTCTAATATTTCAAGAATGCGCACACTATTCGTAGGGTTTTTGAATATCCCCGAAATACATTTTAATACGGTTATCTATAACCATCAGAGAACATATTTAAATTTATAATCAAATGAACCGTTTTGGATTCGCACATATAGTATGTGTAATAATACATATAAAAATGAAGCACGTATAATTAATTAATGAATTAATTATTTTTTATTTGAATATAAACGAATAAGAAATTTAGGGAGCGCGTAACACTACCGGCGCGATTATATGTATGTTTGTAGTTATGTATGTATAAGTGGGAGGGATAGGAAGGAATATGCTACCAGAGTCGTCGTCGTCATTGTTCACGTCATCGTCGTTTTCCAGATGATCGTCGTCGTCCAGGTCGTCGTCGTGGTCGTCGTTGTGCAGGTTATCGTCGTCGTCCAGATCGCCGTCGTCGTCGTCGACGTAGTCGACGTCGTACTCGTCGTCGTCGTCGTCGTCGTCGTCGGCGTAGTCGTCGTCGTAGTCGTCGCCGTAGTCGTCGTCGTCGTCGTCGTCCACGTCGTTATCGTCCTCCAGGTCGTCAGCGTCGACGTCGTCGTCGTCGTCCGGATCGTTATCGCCGTCCGAGTCGTCATCATCGTCGTCGTCGTCCAGGTCGTCGTCGTCGTCCAGATCGTCGTCGTCTTCCAGATCGTCGTCGTCGTCCAGGTCGTCGTCGTCGTTCAGGTCGTCGTCGTCGTCCAGGTCGTCGTCGTCGTCCAGATCGTAGTCGTCGTCCAGATCGTCGTCGTCGTCCAGGTCGTCGTCGTCGTTCAGGTCGTCGTCGTCGTCCAGGTCGTCGTCGTCGTCCAGGTCGTCGTCGTCGTCCAGGTCGTCGTCGTCGTCCAGGTCGTCGTCGTTGTCCAGGTCGTTATCGTCGTCCGGATCGTCATCGTCGACGTCGTCGTCGTCGTCGTAGTCATCGTCGTCGTCCAGGTCATCGTCGTCATCCAGGTCATCGTCGTCATCAAGGTCATCGTCGTCATCAAGGTCATCGTCGTCATCCAGATCGTCGGCGTCGTCATACAAGTCGTAGTCGTCGTCCAGGTCTTGGTCGTCGTCCAGGTCATCGTCGTCGTCGTTGTCCAGGTCGTCGTCGTCGTT